>JACGAQ010000115.1:0-341497 GCA_014119065.1 Orius insidiosus
TTTTTTTCAATTTCATTTTCAGCGATGTGGGTACCAAATATTTTTATGGGCGCTTTTCTCTTCTATTCTTGTACATGCGATTGCAGCAATAATAGCGTTTGCGACGCTTAGAAAACATCATTTTGGAAAGTAAGTTGGCGTATGGTTTTGAAGAAAAATTTTATTTCTGCCAGGTTTTTTCGATAGTGATTGTCATCATGGGGATTGGAGGTCCGTTGACTTCGGGAGTCTTAAGCAGTGCTGTGATCGCTTTCGTCTATCGAGCTTCAAGCCTTCAAATGACTCCGTTGTACGCTGCATGTGGGGGATTGGCCAGACTGTTCTTGGAGCGTCCATTGGTTTCACGCGCGTTCTCGCCACTTTATAACGCCTTCACAATCCTCCATCTCATCAGAGGAGGGCACTCTTGTCCGCCATAAACGGCTGAGATCGGCTGGAAATTGAAGAATCTCATTCTCGTCGTCATTAGCTATATGAGACTCATTTCTACTATAAGCATCCTTTCCTAAAACTTAACAAGACTAAAACCCAACTTAACCGGCCCGTTAAGTAAAGGGAAAAATGTAACCGGCCCGTTAAGTAAAGTGCCGAAATTTTACCAGCCCTTATGTAAAGGGCAAACCTTAACTGGCCCGTTAAGTAAATTGCTAAAACTAACTGGCCCGTCAAGTAAGTGCAAAAAAAATTTAACCGGCCCGTTGGGTGAAGGGCAAAACCTTAATCGCCGGTTGAAAAATTTAACCGCCCGTTAAGTAAAGGGCAAACCTTAATCGCCGTTGAAAAAATTACCGGCCCGTTAGGTAAAGGGCAAAACCAACGCCGTTAAGTAAAGGGCAAAAATTTAACCGGCCTGTTAAGTAAAGTCCCGAAATTTAACCAGCCCATTGTAAAGGCAAAACCTTAACCGGCCCGTTAAGTAAAGGGCAAAACCTTAACTGGCCCGTTAAGTAAAGTGCTAAAACTTAACTGGCCCGTCAAGTAAAGTACAAAAATTTAACCGCCGTTAAGTGAAGGGCAAAACCTTAAAAAATATAACCAATCTCATTCTTGTCATCATTAACTTTATGGACTCATTTCTACTATAGAATCCTTTCTTTGGCTATATTGCCAGCTGAACAGTCGCTATATCGCCTGCCGAACTGACGCTATATCGCCTGCCGAACAGTCGCTATATCGCCAGCGAACAGTGCTATATCGCCTGCGGAACAGTCGCTATATCGCCTGCGACTTATTTCTACTAAAGCATCTTTTCTTTGGCTATACCGCCTGCCGAATAGTCGCTATACCGCCTGCCGAATATCGCTATACCGCCTGCCGAACAGACGCTATACCGCCAGCCGAACAGACGCTATACCGCCAGCCGAACAGTCGCTATACCGCCTGCCGAACAGTCGCTATACCACCTGCCGAACAGTCGCTATACCACCTGCGAACAGTCGCTATATCGCCTGCTGACTCATTTTACTATAAGCATCTTTTCTTTGGCTATATCGCCTGCTGACTCATTCTACTATACCTTTTCTTTGGCTATATCGCCTGCCGAACAGTTGCTATATCGCCTGCTGTCTCATTTCTACTGTAAGCATCCTTTCTTTGGCTAAACTGCCCCATAAATAATTAAAAAAAGGTCTTTATCTGTATAAATAAATGTAAAGACAAAAACTTTGTATTCAATGTATAGAAAAAATTGTATAAATTGTGTAAATAAGATCTTATTCTTAGGTATAATAAAATTTTGTTTTTCTGTTCGATGCCTTTTATTTTCAATTAAAATCAACATAATTTTAAAATACATCTAAAATTTAAATATCAACATGAGAGTTCAGTCTTGGACGTTCTTGATGAGTTGGGAATGTTTTTTGAGCGAAGTGGCGAAGACGCCACTCTGGAGACTGGATCAGATTCTGCGGAGTAGTCGATTTCTCGGCCATCGAAATCGGTAAAACGTCGCCTGAAAAGTTAAAAATACGGTCAGGTAAGAACTTAGGGAGGGTAAATATAACTAGATTTAAATTTACCAAGTGCTGTAATGATGGCATCCCCTGAACAAATGTCCCACTTGCTTATATCAGTAACGTGCGCATATGCAGTCACATTTCCGACAGCGACTTCCAGCGATTTATATCCAGAACCTCCAGCTCGATGATCCTCAATCGTCCGTTTTGAAATTTGTTTCGCTTCGCTCCGACTTTTCCAGCAGCGACCTTGATATGATGACAGTGTTGGGGCCGTCGGAATCGCGGATTTTTGCGTGAAGGAGTCGATTTTGTTGACCCAAGCCCAACTTGTATGCGGTTTCGCTCCAAACGGTTATGAATGACGCCGATAATCGGACGCCCCTCATACGCCACGCAAACCATCGTCGTCACATACTCAAATAGTTTTTCTAAAAATTGAAAATCAAAATTTTAAGCCTTAATTTTTATCAAACCTGTAAACTCGCGAGTTGCGTCCAGAGGGTCGATCCAAACGGATTTGCTGGCGTCGACTTTTTCGTCGTCATTTGAGCCAAATTTGGGTCGCCTGGACCAATATCGAGTGGTGCGATGCTCGCATTTCTCTTTATCTTTTTTTCCTCAGAAAATTATCTGTAAAAGGTATTTTAAAAATAAATGAAGTTAAGTAGATTACTTTTAACATAGAAGATTTCCGAGAGGCCGTAGAACATGACGCAGTGAGATTTGTAGTCGGCGTCGGTGACTGGAATGTTGACGCCTTCTCGGGTCTCACCTTTGCTCGCCTCGTTCAGACTCGTCTCGCTTTTGCAACCTGATCATGACATGAATGAACATGTTATAACATGAAAATACCGAACGACTGCTCAGCCGACGATTTCAGCCCATCAGCTGACGATCTAGCGCTCGCTCAGCCGAAAATCTGAAGACTGGTCAGCCGATGATATAGCAACTGGTCAGCCGATGATCTAGTACTGCTCAGCTGACGATCTAGCAACTGCTCAGCAACAATCTAGCGACTGCTCAGCCGAAGATCTAGTGACTGCACAGCAGACAATCTTAGGACTGTTCAGGCAATCACTGACGATATAGTGGCTGCTCAGCCGACAATCTGAAGACTGGTCAGCCATGATCTAGAAACTGGTCAGCCAATGATCTAGCAACTGCTTGGCTGACGATCTAGCGACTGCTCAGCCAATGATCTAGTGACTGCTCAGCCGACGATCTGACGACTGATCATCCAATAATCTACTGCTTAGCGGCCATCCAGCTACTGCTCAGACGACGATCTAGTAACTGCTCAGCCGACAATTTCAGCCAATCAGCCGACGATCTAGCGACTGCTCAGCCGACAATCTGAATACTGGTCTGCCAATGATCTAGCAACTGCTCAGCCAATGATCTAGCGACCTGCTCAGCCAATGATCTAGCGACTGCTCAGCCAATGATCTAGCGATCGTCTATCTAGCATATCTAGCGAGTGGCTAGCAGAAGGCATTACCATGGCTAGCATAAGCCACTATCATGGTCGACAAAAACCATAGCAAGCAGAACACCACATAGCTAGCGGAATGGCTGGCAGAAGCCACTATTATGGCTAGAAGAAGCCACTGCTATGACTAGCATAAGCCACTAGCATGGCCAGCAGAAACAGTGGCCATGGATAGCAGAAGGCATTACTGTGAATAGCTAAGCCACCACCTTGATTAGCATAAGCCACTACCATGGCCAACTGAAACAGTAGCAAGCAGAAACACCACCATAGCTAGCATTACCATGGCTAGCAGAAGCCACTACCATGTCGGCTGAGCAGTCGCTAGATCGTCAGCTGATTGGCTGAACAGCCGTCAGATTTTCGGCTGAGCCGACGATCTAACGATGCTAGATTCTATGCGAGTCGCTAGATTATTGGCTGTCAGATTGGCGGCTGAGTAGTCGTAGATCGTCATCTAAGATTTTCCAGCTAATCAGCTGACGATCTAGCGACTGCTCAGCCGACAATCTGAAGACTGGTCAGCCAATGATCTAGCAACTGTTTGCCAATGATCTAGTGACTGCTCAGTCGACAATCAGACGACTGTTCAGCCAATCAGCTGACAATCTAGCGACTACTCAGCCGACAATATGACGACTGTTCAGCCAATCACTGACGATCTAGCGACTGCTCAGCCAACAATCTCACGGCTGTTCAGCTGACAATTATAAGCAGAAAATTACGAACCTGCACTCCTCCCTTTTCAGCAGCTTCTATGGCGGCCAAAAGAAGCGATTTTAGGCTGACGACACCTTTTGACCGCTCATACGTCATTCTCGTAGGTGAGAAATAAATAATTGAAAAGATAACACAACATATTAGACAAAAGCCTATTTTATTAATTCGTATTGTACTACCGAAATTCATTATTGGATTATTGAAAATAAACTCTCATTTTGAACAAAAAAGAAACAATAGAAAACGTCAAAATCTTGTTATGTATTTGGTTTCGTAATAAGACAGGGAAGTTTATGTCAGGATGGCCAACTGAGCTTAATGAAATTTCCCTTTTTGGTTCTATTTTATGCATCTTTTTCAATCTTTGAGTACATATTTAACTATTTGTCTCTTAAGTATCTCTTAATCTCAGATTGGCAGCTAAACGTTTGTTAAAATCGTCAGCTGAACGCTCACTAATCCGTAGATCGCTAAACAGGCGTTAAATTGAAATCAAACTCGATAGATTTTAAGAATTTATTTTCTTTTTTACCAAACTACAAACTCATGAATGAAAAAAGAAAATAAATTGAATTAAATTATTGAAGGATTAAAATTAGTTGTCTTCTTCATGGAAGTCGTCGTAGTATCCAGATTTTTCGAGGATAGACTGTTTGACGCGGTGGAGAAGCTCAAGTTTGACGGAGGCCGGGACTAAAGTTCGCCCTCGGGGAGCGACTTCGTTGTAAAGGTCATCGACCTTCTTGTCTGAGTCTCTCGTCGCTTCGCGGCAGAGCATGTAGATCTCGTCGACCCAACCGCACTCGTACAGTCGAGATCGAAGCAAATCTTTAAACCTGAAGCAAACAAAAAGCAAATATAAATTCGTCAAATTGGCAGATAAACAGTGATTAAATTGTCATATTGTCAGCTGAACAGCCATTGGATTGTCAGATTGGCAGCTGAACAGTCGCTATATAGTCTGATGAACGCCTCATTGTCATTTAAACATATGCTTGATCGTCAGTTAAACTGTCGCTTCATCGTAAGTTTATCATTCGCTTCTTGTTAGTTAAACAGTCACTTAATTATCAGCAATCCAGCTGCTCAATTGTCAACTAAACCAATACTCAAGTGTCAGCTAAAAAGTCGCTTAATTTTTGACTAAACAATCGCTTCATTGTTAGTTAAACAGTTGCTTGATTGTCAGTTAAACTGTCGCCTAATTGTGAGCTAAACAGTCGCTTCATTGTCGGCTAAACAGTCGCTTCATTGTCGGCTAAACAGTCGCTTCATTGTCGGCTAAACAGTCGCTTCATTTTCGGCTAAATAGTCGCTTCATTGTCGGTTAAACAGTCACTCAATTATCAAATAAGATGTCTGATAAACAGTCATTAAATTGTCATATTGTAAGCTGAACAGCCATTGGATTGTCAGGTTGGCAGCTGAACAGTCGCTATATCGCCTGCTCAACGAATGCTATATCGCTTGCTGAACGGACGCTATATCGCCGTCATTTAAATGACCGCACTGTCATTTAAACAGTGGCTTGATTGTCAGTTAAACTATCGCTTCATTGTAAGTTTAACAGTCACTTAATTATCAGCAATCCAACTGCTTAATTGTCAGCTAAAAAGTCGCTTAATTTTTGACTAAGCAATCGCTTAATTGTCAGTTAAACAGTTGCTTGATTATCAGTTAAACTGTCGCCTAACTGTGAGCTAGACAGTCGCTTCATTGTCGGCTAAACAGTCGCTTCATTGTCGGCTAAACAGTCGCTTCATTGTCAATTTAACAGTCGCTTGATTGTCAGTTAAACTGTCGCCTAATTGTGAGCTAAACAGTCGCTTCATTGTCGGCTAAACAGTCGCTTCATTGTCGGCTAATCAGTCGCTTCATTGTCGGCTAAACAGTCACTTCATTGTCGGCTAAACAGTCGCTTCATTGTCAATTTAACAGTTGCTTGATTGTCAGTTAAACTGTCGCCTAATTGTGAGCTAAACAGTCGCTTCATTGTCGGCTAAACAGTCGCTTCATTGTCGGCTAAACAGTCGCTTCATAGTCAGTTAAACAGTCACTTAATTATCAAATAAGTTGTGTCAGATAAACAGTCATTAAATTGTCATATTGTAAGTTGAACAGCCATTGGATTGTCAGATTGGCAGCTGAACAGTCGCTACATCATCTGCTGAACAGACGCTATATTGCCAGGTGAACAGACGCTATATCGCCTGCTTAACAGATGCTATATCGCCAGCGGAACAGTCGCTATATCGCCAGCTGAACAGTCACTATATCGCCTGCCGAACAGTCGCTATAACGCCTGCCGAACTGACGGTTTATTACCTGCCGAACTGCCTATTGTCAGTTAAACAGTCACTTAATTATCAGCAATCCAACTGCTCAATTGTCAGCTAAACCGATACTCAATTGTCAGCTAAACCGATACTCAATTGTCAGCTAAACCGATACTCAATTGTCAGCAAAAAAGTCGCTTAATTTTGACTAAGCAATCGCTTCATTGTCGGCTAAACAGTCGCTTCATAGTCAGTTAAACAGTCACTTAATTATCAAATAAGTTGTGTCAGATAAACAGTCATTACATTGTCATATTGTAAGCTGAACAGCCATTGGATTGTCAGATTGGCAGCTGAACAGTCGCAATATCGCCTGCTGAACAGACGCTATATCGCCTGCTGGACAGACGCTATATCCCCTGCTGAACAGACGCTATATCACCTCGACAACCTAACGGGTATCATCATGGACCTCTCCTGCTTGAAAAAGGGCAGTAATGCCTTAATGATAAAGCCATAGTTTCTGCTATAATCGGGCCAATCCCTGCGCCATAATCGGGCAATTATTTGTGCTACGATGCAACTGGTTGAGCTAAAATCTGACAACTTCGAATACCAAGAGTCTTACAGCAGCTAATCAGCCGTTAAATTGTAAACTAAACTTACTTATCATACTCTCCTGACGTCTTTAATACAGCTAATTGTTCAGCACCCGGCTCTAAAGGCATATTTGTCATACAATTAATTAAAATGCGGTTTTTAAGCAATTAAAAGACAATCGGTAGAAAGTACATTAGCATTTTGTGTTGATAAGTAAACCAGCTTAAAACCTACCGAATTTTAAATACAGTGACGTAATCACGGCGTCATTTTTGGGGATGAAGAAGCGGAAGCCATGCAGCCATTGTCCAATCGATGATGATTGATGATATACAATGATTATATACTGATATACAATATTAATCTATGGACCGATGAACTTTTGTGCTTTCTTCCAATCCAGCCATCAGTGATGACAAGATCTAACGGCTGTTTAGCTGACATGCCAGCGACGGTTTAACCGACAATGAAGCGACTGTTTAGCCTACAATGAAGCGACTGTTTAGCCGACAATGAAGCGACTGTTTAGCCGACAATGAAGCGACTGTTTAGCCGACAATGAAGCGACTGTTTAGCTCACAATTAGGTGACAGTTTAACTGACAATGAAGCGACTGTTTAGCCGACAATGAAGCGACTGTTTAGCCGACAATGAAGCAACTGTTTAACTGACAATGAAGCGATTGTTTAGTCAAAAATTAAGCGACTTTTAGCTGACAATTGAGTATCGGTTTAGCTGACAATTGAGTATCGGTTTAGCTGACAATTGAGCAGCTGGATTGCTGATAATTAAGTGACTGTTTAACTAACAATGAAGCGACTGATAAACTTACAATGAAGCGACAGTTTAACTGACGATCAAGCATCTTTAAATGACAATGAAGCGACTGTTCAGTAGACGATGTAGCGACTGTTCAGCTGCCAATCTGACAATCCAATGCACAAACTTTTGTGGTTTCTTCCAATCCAACTATCAGTGATGACAAGATCTAACGGCTGTTTAGCTGACATGCCAGCGACGTAGCGGCAGTAACATCTGTTTGCTGCGGAAATTGCAGTTCTAAAACTGATTGAGAAGGCACTGTTAAGAAAATAACAATTTATTTTTCGTCTTTATCACAAATTGATTTAAAAGTTCAGAAATTCGATTTTTATCCAAATGCTTTCCGATCAATATCAAAATGGAGTCATTCCGTTGGTCGTTGGTTTTGAGGATTTCGTACGTTTTGTAGACCGATTGGAGCATGAGAGTCTCGCCGGATTCTGGATCGCATACGACCCCTTTGGCGCGGAAGATTTCGGTAGGACGGTTTTCCGAATCGGCGAGTTCTTCGCTCCAGAGAATCGTACGAACGAATAGATCGAGTTTAGAGCGAGAGATCGGACCGTGCAGAAGAGTAACGGAGGAGACGCTCGGCGCCAAAACGTGCGGACTCGCATTCGATAGGTCATTCACTAAAATTTGCATGCGGTTCGCTGAATACGCCTTCAAGTCCAAAATGTCCTCCAAGTTTATCCTGTAAAACAGTGTTTAAAGACACGTTACAGCACGAAAAACTAACTTTGAATAAGAAGTCTCATAAATTTTTGCAGAAGAGTTGATATTTTGAAGAAGAGATTTGACATTATCTTTCTGCTCTGGAAGTGCCAAATCGACTTTATTGAGCAAAATTACATCGCTTATGGCCACCTGTCTGCAACAAAATCGTCAGTTAAACATCAGCTAAACAGCCGTTAGGTACCTGACAGGTGAATCGATTGATTCATGCTCCTTATTAGTTTCATGCTCATTTTTAGCACCTAAAAAAACATAAAAGTTTAAAAGGAAGAAGAAAATTTCTTGACTAACATTAAGGCCATTTACTGCATCAACAACAGTTACGATTCCTAAAAAAAAAAAGAAAAAAATCAGAAATTTTATGAAAATATTTTTATTGATGGTGAACTACCATCTAAGAAAAGGTCGCTGCAGAGTTCATTGTCGAGCCAAAACATGGTGGCGATCGGCCCTGAAAGGCGAAGAAAAAATTATTTATACTAAAACGCTTTATAATTTAAAACCTGGGTCGGCAAGACCGGTTGTTTCTAATAGCAGGTAGTCAAATTTCCCTTTCTTTTCATAAGATTCTCAATTGCTTTGATTCCATTGTCTCTGCGAAAAAAAAGAAAAAAGAGGAGGTGGAGGTGGCGCTAATATGGATAGTAGAAGCCACTACCATGGCTAGCAGAAGCCACTACCATGGCCTGCAGAAACAGTGCCATGGCTAGCAGAAGCCATCACCATAGCAAGCAGAAATGGCTAGCAGAAGCCACTACCATGACTAGCAGAAGGCACTATCATGGCTAGCAGAAGCCACTACCATGGCCTGCAGAAACAGTGCCATGGCTAGCAGAAGCCATCACCATAGCAAGCAGAAATGGCTAGCAGAAGCCACTACCATGACTAGCAGAAGGCACTATCATGGCTAGCAGAAGCCACTGCCATGACTAACATAAGCCACTACCATGGCCTGCAGAAACAGTGCCATGGCTAGCAGAAGCCATCACCATAGCAAGCAGAAATGGCTAGCAGAAGCCACTACCATGACTAGCAGAAGGCACTATCATGGCTAGCAGAAGCCACTGCCATGACTAACATAAGCCACTACCATGGCCTGCAGAAACAGTGCCATGGCTAGCAGAAGCCATCACCATAGCAAGCAGAAATGGTTAGCAGAAGCCACTACCATGGCTAGCAGAAGGCACCACAATAGCAAGCAGAAATGGCTAGCAGAAGCCATTACTATGGCTGGCAGAAGGCACTAGCCACTGCCATTACTACCATAAGCCACTACCATGGCCTACAGAAACAGAAGCAAGCAGAATACCACCATAGCAAGCAGAAATGGCTGGCAGAAGCCACTACCATGGCTAGCAGAAATGGCTAGCATAAGCCACTACCCTGGCCAGCAGAAGGCATTATCACAGCACGTAGAAGTGGCTGGCAGAAGGTACTATCATGTCTAGCAGAAGACACTGCCATGACTTCTGCTAGATGGCTTCTGCTGTCCATTGTAATGCCTTCTGCTAGATGGCTTCTGCTGTCCATGGTAATGCATTCTGCTAGCCATGGCCAGCAGAAGCCGCTAACATCGCTAGCAGAAGGCACTACCATAGCAAGTAGAAATGGCTGGCTGAAGCCACTACCATGGATAGCAGACATACTATCATGGCTAGTAGAAGCCACTGCTACGACTAGCATAAGCCACAACCATGGCCGGAAGAAACAGTGGCCATGGATAGAGAAGGCACTGCTATGACTAGCATAAGCCACTACCATGGCCGGCAGAAACAGTGGCCATGGATAGAGAAGGCACTGCTATGACTAGCATAAGCCACTACCATGTCTGGCAGAAACAGTGGCTATGGATAGCAGAAGGCACTAACATACAAGCATATACCACTAACATGACCAGCATAAGCCTCTACCGTGGCCGTGCAGAAACAGTGGCCATGGCTGGCAGAAGGCATTACCATGGCCAACAGTAGGCCCTACCACGGTCGCAGAAGGCAATACCAAGGTCAGCATAAGGCAATACCATGGTCAGCATAAGGCAATACCATTGCTAGCAGAAGTCACCACAATTGCTAGCAGAAGCCACCACCATTACTAGCAGAAGCCACCACCATGGCTAGCAATGCCACTACCATGGCTTACAATGGTAGTTTCTGGCTACCTAGACATACACAGTTCCAGCTTACTTGACCGAACAGCAGAGACAACCGTTTCTTAATTCAAGCCATTCTTCATAGAGTTCTCCGTTTTGTCCAACCGATAGACTCTTCTCCATCGCACTACCTAAAACGAAAAACTATTCAACAAAAATGATCCTATCCGACCGGACAATACTTGGTATTACCAATTACATACCTTCACCAAATTCGTTAAGTACGACAGCAATTTTTTTGTCGTGTTTCGCGTTGAGAATGTAGTTCAAAAGTGTCGTTTTTCCCGAACCCAGAAATCCCGTAATTAACGTAACAGGGACTTGAGAAATGCTTACAGCTTCAACTAAAGTTGGAACTTCATCATCTGAATAATCACTCATTTAACAGCTAACAATAAATATAACAAAAAGTGAAATTAAAAATAACGTTTTCGACTGTTAATGTTTATAAACTTCTGGAATAGGTTACGCGACGGTTTCTTCATTTATCGAGCAGAAGGTAACAACTAACAATGTTGAAAATTATAAAATGCGTCATGTAAACAAACTCTCGTTTTTTTCCATTTTCTTTAGCTTTTATCACTACTATGAGTGAAAATCAGGTAAATTGCATAACTAAATTTTAAATCAGTTAAATCGTCAGTTAAATCAATCGTTAAATCGTGAGCTAAACATCAAAACTTTCTATTGCCGGCTAAACAGTCGTTAACTTGATTAATAGTCAGATTGGCGGGAAAACGGTCGTTAAATTGACTGCCAAACAGTTGCTTGACTATAAGAAGAGTTGACTTGATGAGCTGCGTGACTGCCAATCTGGACAGTAAATTGAATGTTTAGGTCACAATCTAACGGCTGTTTAGATGTCGATTAAGCGACTGTTCACCTAACAATATAGCAACTGTTCATCTGCCATTCTGACTATTATGAGACTGTGTAGATGACGATTTAACGACCGTCAGTCAGACGATTAAGCAACTGCTTGGCTTACGATTTAATGATTATAAGAACAGTTGACTTAATGTGCTGCTTGACTGCCAATTGGGACTGTAAAGTGAATGTTTAAGTCACAATCTGACGGCGGTTTAGCGGTCGATTAAGCGACTGTTCACCTAACAATATAGCGACTGTTCATCTGCCATTATGACTACAATGAGACTATGTAGATGACGATTTAACGACTGTCAATCAGACGGTTAAGCGACTGCTTGGCTTAAGATTTAATGACTACTTGTTATATTGCCAGCTAAACAGTCGTTAAGTTGTCAATTTGCCTAATAGTCAGATTGGCAGAAAAACGGTCGTTAAATTGACTGCTAAACAGTTGCTTGACAATTAGAAGAGTTGACTTAATTAGCTGCTTGACTGCCAATCTGGACAAAGTTTCTGCTTAGGTCTCACTCTAACGGCTGTTTTGTTGTGATTAAGCGACTGTTCTGACTATAATGAGAATGTGTAGATGATAATTTAACGACTGTCAATCAGACAGTTAAGCGACTGCTTGGCTTACGATTTAATGACTATAAGAACAGTTGACTTAATGTGCTGCTTGACTGCCAATCTGGACAAAGTTTCTGCTTAGGTCTCACTCTAACGGCTGTTTTGTTGTTGATTAAGCGACTGTTCTGACTATAATGAGAATGTGTAGATGATAATTTAACGACTGTCAATCAGACAGTTAAGCGACTGCTTGGCTTACGATTTAATGACTATAAGAACAGTTGACTTAATGTGCTGCTTGACTGCCAATCTGGACAGTAAATTGAATGTTTAGGTCACAATCTAACGGCTGTTTAGATGTCGATTAAGCGACTGTTTAACTAACAATATAGCGACTGTTCATCTACCATTCTGACTATTATGAGACTGTGTAGATGACGATTTAACGACCGTCAGTCAGACGATTAAGCAACTGCTTGGCTTACGATTTAATGACAACTTCGTTATATTTCCAGCTAAACAGTCGTTAAATCATCAACTTGCTTAATAGTCAGATTGGCAGAAAAACCGGACGTTAAATTGACTGCTAAGCAGTTGCTTGACGGTAAGAAGAGTTGACTTAATGAGCTGCTTGACTACCAATCTAGACAGTAAATTGAATGTTTAGGTCACAATCTAACGGCTGTTTAGATTTCGATTAAGCGACTGTTCACCTAACAATATAGCGACTGTTCATCTGCCATTCTGACTATTATGAGACAGTGTAGATGACGATTTAACGACTGTCAATCAGACGGTTAGGCGTCTGTCATTTAGATGATTAAGCGACTGTCAATCAGACGGATAAGCGAAGGTTAATCAGACGATTAAGCGACTGTAAATCAAACGATTAAGTGACTGTTGATTAGACGATTAAGCGAATGTCAATCACACCATTAAGCGACTGCTTGGCTTACGATTTAATGACTATAAAATAGTTGACTTAATGAGCTGCTTGACTGCCAATCTGGACAGTAAATTGAATGTTTAGGTCACAATCTAACGGCTGTTTAGATGTCGATTAAGCGACTGTTCATCTGCCATTCTGACTATTATGAGACTGTGTAGATGACGATTTAACGACCGTCAGTCAGACGATTAAGCAACTGCTCGGCTTACGATTTAATGACTACTTCGTTATATTGCCAGCTAAACAGTCGTTAAATCATCAGCTTGCTTAAAAGTCAGATTGGCAGAAAAACCGGACGTTAAATTGACTGCTAAGCAGTTGCTTGACTATAAGAAGAGTTGACTTGATGAGCTGCTTGACTGCCAATCTGGACAGTAAATTGAATGTTTAGGTCACAATCTAACGGCTGTTTTGCTGTCGATTAAGCGACTCTCAATCAGACGGTTAAGCGACTGTCAATCAGACGATTAAGCGACTGCTTGGCTTACGATTTAATGACTATAAGAACAGTTGACTTGATGAGCTGCTTGACTGCCAATCTGGACAGTAAAGTGACTGTTTAGGTCATAATCTAACGGCTGTTTAGCTGTCGATTATGCGACTATATAACTAACAATATAACTACTGTTCATCTGCCATTCTGACTATTTATGAGACAGTGTAGATGACGATTTAACGACTGTCAATCAGACGATTAGGTGACTGTCATTTAGATATTTAAGCGACTGTCAATCAGACGGATAAGTGAAGGTTAATGAGACGATTAAGCGACTGTCAATCAAACGATTAAGTGACTGTCAATCAGACAATTAAGCGACTGTCAATCAGACGATTAAGCGACTATCAGACGATTAAGCGACTGTCAATCAGACGATTAAGCCACTGCTTGGCTTACGATTTAATGACTATAAGAATAGTTGACTTATGAGCTGCTTGACTGCCAATCTGGACTGTAAATTGACTGTTTAGGTCATAATCTAACGGCTGTTTAGCTGTCGATTAAGCGACTCTTAATCAACGTTTAAGCGAAGGTCAATCGGACGATTCAGACGATTAAGCGACTGCTTAGCTTACGATTTAATGATTATAAGAACAGTTGACTTAATGTGCTGCTTGACTGCCAATCGGGACTGTAAAGTGAATGAAGTCACAATCTAACGTCGGTTTAGCGGTCGATTAAGCGACTGTTTAACTAACAATATTACTACTGTTCATCTACCATTCTGACTATTATGAGACAGTGTACATGACAATTTAACGACTGTCAATCACACCATTAAGCGACTGCTTGGCTTACGATTTAATGACTATAAGAACAGTTGACTTAATGAGCTGCTTGACTGCCAATCTGGACAGTAAATTGACTGTTTAGGTCATAATCTAACGGCTGTTTAGCTGTCGATTAAGCAACTGTTTAACTAACAATAACGATTGTTCATCTGCCATTCTGACTATAATGAGACAGTGTAGATGACGATTTAACGACTGTCAATCAGACGATTAAGCGACTGCCAACCAGACGATGTAGCGACTGTCAATTCAACAATGAAGCGGCTGTCAATCAGACGATTAAGTGAAAATTGTTATTTCAGGTAAGAACGGAGGACGTCAGGTCCAATGATGGCGAATCATTTGATACTATGCTCCTCAAAGATTATGTCTTGGATGGATTAAAAAATTGCGACTTCAAGAAGCCTTCACCCATTCAAATTGCAGCGATTCCTCTTGCGCGATGCGGCCTCGGTTCGTTGTTTTTACTTTTTGAATTCTAATTTTTTTTCTAGATTTAATCGTTCAGGCGAAGTCTGGTACAGGTAAAACTCTTGTGTTTACGGTGGCGATTCTGGAAAGTCTTCTAGTAAACAAGCAGCACCTCAGGCTGTTGTACTCGCTCCCACTCGTGAAATCGCTGTTCAAATCGCTGATGTCATTCAAGACGTCGGATCTTCCATTCAAAGTAAAAGGATTTACTATTTGATTTGCTTAATTCTTTTTAAGAACTGAAGGTTTCAACATTCATCGGAGGAATGCCGATGGAAGGCGATAAAAAAGCGACCAAGTGTCAAATGTGGTTGGTACACCTGGACGTGTGCGTCATTTGATAGAGCAGTCGTATCTGAACGTCGGGTCTGCTCAGATGTTCGTTCTTGACGAAGCTGACAAACTTCTTGAATCTTCCTTTCTTAGCGACATCAAGTATATTCTTATTATGGAGTTTGATTATATATTGTTTTTAGCTTCATTTTCAATCATTTGAACAAATCGAAGCAAACGATTGCATGCAGTGCGACGTATACGAAGGAGCTGCTGGAATTCGTCAATCGCTATATGAGAATGGGGACGCATGTTACGCCCCATGGCATCCCATCTCCCATACTTATAGGAATCAAGCAGTTCGCTGTTGTCACACCTGATCATCCGAACGTCATCGCAAGAATGAAGCGGAAGGAAGAATCCCTTTTGAATATTTTAAACAAAGTCAAATTCGACCAATGCGTCGTTTTCTCCAACTACACTTCCAGGTAGAAGAGCATATCTTTCAGATTATCACTGTTATATTTCAGGGCAAAAAGTTTAAGCATTTTCCTCGAGAGGCATAAATTGAAAAATGTATGTCTAATCGGCTCTGAGAGTCAGCAAGCAAGACTGAACATGATTTCAACATTTAAGACACACCGAGTAAGGATTCTTGTGTCTTCAGATTTGGCTGCTCGTGGCATTGATGCTTCTTCAGTTAATTTGGTCATCAATTTTGACTGCCCTAAAGAAGTAGCGACTTATTTACATAGGATGGGACGTGCTGGTCGCTACGGTTCCTATGGTAGGTAACCTACCAGAAGGGTTTCCCAAATGAAAGTGATTTTCAGGTATATGCATCACCATTGTTAGTGAAGGGCAAGAAGTGTCAAACTACCAACAATTGCTTTCTGAAGTCGGTACCGGAATTTCTGTCAACATAGTGGAGAAAAAGCAATTTTCAGAAATTTGGACTGCTGCTGAAGAAACATACGAAAAAATGGGACCAAAAGCGAAAGAGGAGGAAAAATCAGAAACGGACTCGATTGAACGACTTTCCGAAGACTCCGACGATTTCGTTGAACTCGAGGATGCTTCCGCTTCGGAAATTGAGCATCTGAGCAACGATATGGAAAGGCTCAAAACCAACGATTCTGAATCCGTCTATTACTCTTCCTCCGACGAAGTTATCCTACTCGACAATCTAACATCATCTTCAGACTGCATACTCGCAAATACTTACAGTATAACTTCAAGCGACAATGACTCCGAAGATTACATCGATTTCCATGAAAATTCAATCGACTTTTTCGATGAAAACTCGCACTACAAACATTTCTTCGCCATATCAAATGAAATAAATCGTATATTGATCACGCTCGTTTATTTCATTACAGTCAGTACTAATTTATTTATTTCTGTATCTTTTGTAAAATTTCTATTATTAATTTTTCTATTTAATTTTTGAAATTTTAATATGTTTACCTGCTGACTAAACGACTGTTAAAATTACAATTTGACGATTGAGTGACTGTTTAGCTTGGCTGGTGATTTAACGACTGATCAGCTAACAATTTAATGACTGTTTAAGACGACCTAACGGCTGTTTAGCTGACGATTTAACGACTTTTAGGTGACGATAAAGTAACTGTTCTAATAATTGACGATCTAACGACTGTTCAGCTTGCGATTAAGCGACTGTTTAAGACGATCTAACGACTGTTTAGCTGACAATTTAACGACTGTTTAGCTAACAATTTAATGACTGTTTAGCTGACGATTTAACGACTTTTAGGTGGAGATAAAGTAACCGTTCTAATAATTGACGAACTAACAAATGTTAGCTAGCGATTAAGCGACTGTTTAGACGATCTAACGACTTTAGCTGATATTTAACGACTGTTCCGCTAACAATTTAATGACTGTTTAAGACGACCTAACGGCTGTTTAGCTGACGATTTACCGACTTTTAGGTGGAGATAAAGTAACTGTTCTAGTAATTGACGAACTAACAATTGTTAGCTAGCGATTAAGCGACTGTTTAAGACGATCTAACGACTGTTTAGCTGACAGTTTATCGACTGTTCAGCTAACAATTTAATGACTGTTTAGCTGTCGATCTAAGTTTAGTGGCCATATTGTAGCTTAAAAGTTTAAACATCACCAGATATTCCATATACATACTAAACAGATGTTAAATCGGCAGCTAAACAGTCGTTAAGTGGCCAAGGACATATTTTTCGAGGATTGGTGAAAAGTAATCAATGAAATCTAATCAGTTGTTAAATCGTCAGATCCTCTGCTAAACTGTCGCTTAAGTAAAGTGCAAAACTTAACCGAGCGTTAAGTAAAGTGCAAAATTTAACCGGACCGTTAAGTAAAGTGCAAAAATTTAACCGCCCGTAAAGTAAAGGGCAAAACTTAACCGGCCCGATAAGTAAAGTGCAAAAACTTAACCGAGCGTTAAGTAAAGTGCAAAAATTTAACCGGACCGTTAAGTAAAGTGCACAAATTTAACCGGCCCGTAAAGTAAAGGGCAATACTTAACCGCCCGTTGACGAGCGTCCTGGTGGCCGCGGGTGTTAAGGCGTTAATCCCAAACATTGCGATACGGCGTTCATCTATGGGGTCCAGGGTTCAAAGCGGGCGGCCCCCAAATTGAACCTAAGGAACCTAAATGGATTTTTCTGATGGAAAACACCAGTGACGCAAGGGGGCACAATAGATCGCTTAAAAAGATTTAAGTGCACACTACCCCTAGAAAAAAAAAAAAAAAAAAAAAAAAAAAAAAACCGCCCGTTGTAAAATTAACCGGCCCGATAAGTAAAGGGCAAAAACTTAACCTCCTGTTAAAAAATTAACCGGCCCGTTAAGTAAAGGGCAAAATTTTAACTGACCCTTTAAGTAAAAACTACAGGGCAAAAACTTAACAGCCCGTTAAAAAATTTTCTGACTCGTTAGTAAGGGCAAAAACTTAACAGCCCGTTTAAAAAATTATCCGACTCGTTAGTAAAGGGCAAAATTTAACCGGCCCGTTAAGTAAGTGCGAAAATTTAACCGGCCCGTTAAGTAAAGGGCAAAAACTTAACCGCCCGTTGAAAAAATATCCGACTCGTTAGTAAAGGGCAAAAATTTAACCGGCCCGTTAAGTAAAGGGCAAAATTGTAACCGTCCCGTTAAGTAAAGGAAAAAACTTAACCGGACCGTTAATCGACAGCTAAACATGTTAATCGTCTAATCGGCAGCTAGACATATTTTTCGTACCAAAAACCGGATAAAACTTGTTTCAGACGCCATTAACGTCCTAGTTATTTCAAATCTTATCCCATGTTGACGAAGGTTAAAACAACATTTTCAGACATCTACTGATAAATTCAAAATAAATATCATTTAAAAAAAATCCAATTCCAATATTTTTTCCACCAATTTATGAAGCTGTGGAAACAAAAAAATGGGAAGGGGAAAAGATATCATTTTGAGGTAGGTTTCATTTTTTTAATCAAAGTAAAGAAAGGGCACGCGTCCATTATCTTTTAATATTTGAGATTAAAGTAAATAAGCTAATATTGTGGTTATTTAATATCAATATTTCAATTTTGAAGGAAAGAAGGAATGGACAGGAAAACTTCTATATCATAATGGCCGAGCTAAACAGTCGTTAAATTTTTAGCTAAACTGTCGTTAAATCGTCAGCTAAGTAGGCGCTTAATAGTAAGCTGAACAGTCGTTAGATCGTCAATTATTAGAACAGTTACTTTATCGCCACCTAAAAGTCGTTAAATTGTCAGCTAAACAGTCTTTAAATTGTTAGCTAAACAGTCGTTAAATTGTCGGCTAAACAGTTGTTAGATCGTCTTAAACAGTCGCTTAATCGCTAGCTAACAGATGTTAGTTCGTCAATTATTGGAACAGTTACTTTATCGCCACCTAAAAGTCGTTAAATCGTTAGCTAAACAGTCATTAAATTGTCAGCTAAACAGTCATTAATTGTCAGCTAAACAGTCGTTAAATTGTCAGCTAAACAGTTGTTAGATTGTCTTAAACAGTCTCTTAATCGCAAGCTGAACAGTGGTTAGATCGTCAATTATTAGAACAGTTACTTTATCGCCACCTAAAGTCGTTAAATCGTCAGCTAAACAGTCATTAAATTGTAACCTAAACAGTCGTTAAATTGTCAGCTAAACAGTTGTTAGATCGTCTTAAACAGCGCTAGCTAACAGTTGTTAGATCGTCAATTATTCGAACAGTTACTCTATCGCCACCTAAAAGTCGTTAAATCGTCAGCTAAACAGTCATTAAATTGTTAGCTAAACAGTCGTTAAATTTCAGCTAAACAGTTGTTCGATCGTCTTAAACAGTAGCTTAATCGCTAGCTAACAGAACGTTCGTCAATTATTGGAACAGTTACTTAATCGCCACCTAAAAGTCGTTAAATCGTTAGCTAAACCGTCATTAATGTCAGCTAAACAGTCGTTAAATTTTCAGCTAAACAGTCGTTAGATCGTCAATTATTAGAACAGTTGCTTTATTGCCACCTAAAAAGTCGTTAAATCGTCAGCTAAGTAGTCGCTTAATCGTAAGCTGAACAGTCGTTAGATCGTCAATTATTAGAACTGTTACTCTATCGCCACCTAAAAGTCGTTAAATCGTCAGCTAAACAGTCATTAAATTGTTGCTAAACAGTCGTTAAATTTTCAGCTAAACAGTTGTTCGATCGTCTTAAACAGTAGCTTATCGCTAGCTAACAGAACGTTCGTCAATTATTGGAACAGTTACTTAATCGCCACCTAAAAGTCGTTAATCGTTAGCTAAACCGTCATTAAATTGTCAGCTAAACAGTCGTTAAATTTTCAGCTAAACAGTCGTTAGATCGTCAATTATTAGAACAGTTGCTTATTGCCACCTAAAAAGTCGTTAAATCGTCAGCTAAGTAGTCGCTTAATCGTAAGCTGAACAGTCGTTAGATCGTCAATTATTAGAACTGTTACTCTATCGCCACCTAAAAGTCGTTAAATCGTCAGCTAAACAGTCATTAAATTGTTAGCTAAACAGTCGTTAAATTGTCAGCTAAACAGTTGTTCGATCGTCTTAAACAGTAGCTTAATCGCTAGCTAACAGAACGTTCGTCATTATTGGAACAGTTACTTAATCGCCACCTAAAAGTCGTTAAATCTTTAGCTAAACAGTCATTAAATTGTCAGCTAAACAGTCATTAAATTGTCAGCTAAACAGTCGTTAATTGTCAGCTAAACAGTTGTTAGATTGTCTTAAACAGTCTCTTAATCGCAGCTGAACAGTGGTTAGATCGTCAATTATTAGAACAGTTACTTTATCGCCACCTAAAAGTCGTTAAATCGTCAGCTAAACAGTCATTAAATTGTAACCTAAACAGTCGTTAAATTGTCAGCTAAACAGTCGTTAAATTTTCAGCTAAACAGTCGTTAGATCGTCAATTATTAGAACAGTTGCTTTATTGCCACCTAAAAAGTCGTTAAATCGTCAGCTAAGTAGTCGCTTAATCGTAAGCTGAACAGTCGTTAGATCGTCAATTATTAGAACTGTTACTCTATCGCCACCTAAAAGTCGTTAAATCGTCAGCTAAACAGTCATTAAATTGTTAGCTAAACAGTCGTTAAATTGTCAGCTAAACAGTTGTTCGATCGTCTTAAACAGTAGCTTAATCGCTAGCTAACAGAACGTTCGTCAATTATTGGAACAGTTACTTAATCGCCACCTAAAAGTCGTTAATCTTTAGCTAAACAGTCGTTAATTGTCAGCTAAACAGTCATTAATTGTCAGCTAAACAGTCGTTAAATTTTCAGCTAAACAGTCGTTAGATTGTCAATTATTAGAATAGTTGCTTTATCGCCACCTAAAAAGTCGTTAAATCGTCAGCTAAGTAGTCGCTTAATCGTAAGCGAACAGTCGTTAGATCGTCAGCTAAACAGTCGTTAAATTTTCAGCTAAACAGTCGTTAGATTGTCAATTATTAGAACAGTTGCTTTATCGCCACCTAAAAAGTCGTTAAATCGTCAGCTAAGTAGTCGCTTAATCGTAAGCTGAACAGTCGTTAGATCGTCAATTATTAGAACTGTTGCTTTATCGCTACCTAAAAACTCGTTAAATCGTTAGCTAAACAGCCGTTAGGTCGTCTTAAACAGAAGCTTAATCGCTAGCTAACAGTTGTTAGTTCGTCAATGATTACAACGGTTGCTTTATCGCCACCTAAAAAGTCGTTAAATCGTCAGCTAAACAGCCGTTAGGTCGTCCTAAACAGTCGTTGAATCACTAGCCAAACTAAAAGTAATTTTCAACTCTGCCTATAATCGTAGTTGAGAAAAAATAAATAAATAAATTATAAATTGGCGAATAAATAAATTATATTAGGATAAAATTACATTTACACTTAACGATTTATTGTGGTGAATATTGAAAAATATGGTTCTCAATCGACAGTGTTGATGGATAACGAAGTCGCCTTCTTGGATGTCGCATGACGCAAGCGCAGGCGACAGGAAAAGACTCGTTTCTTGTGTTTCCGCTGTTGACGTAGGTGACGCTGATGGCCGCTTTGAGTTCCATGCAGGTCGAAATCCTGTCTTCGGAGTAAAGGCAGTTTCTACCGGCTGAGTAGCATCGGACGACCTCCACGTATTTGGGGATTCTGAACTCGTTGTAATTGAGCTCGTAGCTGTAGGGGCAGCTTGACTGATGTTCGGCGTCTAGCAGCGAGACTGAATATCGGTAATCGCCGGTCGGGATTCCGCCACCAGATGCCAATAGGAACGCGAATAGGAATGCTATCATTTCGGACACTCACCTGAAAGATGCACTTCCCTCTTTTTCCCAATGGCTTTTTATCACTCCCCTCTCAGAGAATCCGTTGACGAAAAACAATCCGACTTCCCGACAAAAACATTTTTTGACGTCAGTCTCGCACATTTGTCTCTTTTGGCAGGTGTCTAAACTTTTATCTCCAGCATCTTATAATCGATCTAATTTTTATTTATTTTTATTTTGTTATAATCTTAGTTTGCCTTCAGAAAACTGATATAAAATTCCTCTCTTAAATTTCTCAAGCTAAACAGTCGTTTAATAGTTAGCTAAACGGCCGTTAAGGTCGTTTTTTGGTTGAAATTACTCAAAGAATGCTAAACCTACACTACAGTTAGGTCTTTCGTGATAGCATTTAACGACTGTAGACTGTAAACTGACGATTACGCTGACAATATGAGCAACAGCTGTTTAGCTGTCAGCTGAAAGGTCGCTTTTAACTTCCTTAAAGAAGTTATTGTGATACCCTCCACGTTGGTTTTTTTGCGAAGGGTCTTCCAGTCCCCGGAGGGTAAATTCGTATATGGATCTCTCCCCATCTTTGTCTCTGGTTCCGCCCGTTTACTTAATGGACCGGTTACAATTTTAACACTCTCAGCGCGGCAAGCCCAACTGGCAAATCTCACCCTGGGGCGGAAAATTTTTTTTCGTCAAACTACTTAATTACCTCCAAAAACATTAATAATGAAGTATAAAATTAATTTGGCATGTTAATTATGCCAAAATAAGGCTTAATTGTCCCTCACAAAGATCAGATTTGTAGGCAATCCCGCAATGTTTTTCCCCTTCTCATACCATTTTGGAACTGTCACTAGGATCAACTTCTCTAAGTGGTCAACCTATTACTTTTAGCCATTAGCTTAATTTTTTTTTTTTATTATTACATTTGCTCGTTATATATTTTCGTGTGGATACATTTTCACGGGTGCGAAATATTTATGGTACCTACTCAAATTATTCAAAATTGCTTTTCTGATGACCAATAATAAAAAATTAAGTCACTAGCAATTTGTAACGGCTTGGGATTCCCGAAAAAACCGTTGGGATTAGAAAGGAAACTTTAGTTAATTTAACGATTTTTTGTCAAAACTTAATACGTAAGTAGGTAAAGATTATCTCAAATCCGGTGAAATGACCTGGAGGGAAAAACCGTTAAAAAAAATTTTTATAGAAAAAAAAACAGCGCGGATCTCTACCATAATGAAAAGTATTTGAAAATAGGTATTTAATGCTGTTTTAGAAAAATTGGGTAAGTAGTTTTTTTTTTCTAAGTGCAAAAACTAAAATAATTAATAAAGTGAATAATTTTGAATAAAATCTACTAAAAAAACTAAATGAATCTTCGGCCTTAATAAAGTTGGAAAAGGTAAAAAGTAACGAACTTGTTTTTAGAGTGAAACATAGAACGAACTGCTACCGTTCAAAGTTTTAGTTTCCGAATTCGCCACTGCTCTTGACCGCTCGGAAGTCTTTCCTTTTTTTTAAAAATTATACTAAAAAAAATGATTTTAACTTATGATCGTTGTACCTAATAAATAATTTTGTGTTTAATTTAACTTAATAGAACAAAAAATTAATAAGTTTTTAAAGAAATCACCCGAAATTAATAGTAACAGGTCCCATTGTGAGAAGGAACGCTTTTGGTTTTTTCTACTCTTTTGGTCTAAAAGCTAAATAATATTAATAAAAACGGCAAAAAGTTGTGATCATAAGTTAATTAATAGTTTAAAAATTATTATTTTAAAAAACTTACAGTCAAAAAGTAGAAAAATAATCCAAAATTGAACTGAAAACGTCTCCGTGAAGTAGCTGGTTCAACTGTCTACTTTGAAAGTCAAAATCGAAATGAAGAAAAAGGTCTAGAGTCAAGCTAAGGCCGTATTTAGGTATAAAAACCCTTTAAGAATTAACGTATGTCAACGGTTGTGCGAAATTCACTGTTTTAAGCATCGAAAATCGCTTTTTAAAAGACGCATGAACGGTCGATATATATATCGACCAACGAATAGTCCGCCCAGGGAAAGGAACTTTCTACTCGATATATATCGACCCGCGCTGAGAGTGTTAATGGGACGGTTAAATTTTAGCCCTTTATGTTACGGTCCCGGTTAAATTTTTGCACTTTACTTAACGGGCCGGTTAAATTTTTGCCCTTTACTAACGAGTCGGATAATTTTTTAAACCGGCTGTTAAGTTATTGCCCTTTACTTAACGGGTCGGATAAAACTTTGCCCTTTATTTAACGGGCCGGTTAATTTTTTAACAGGAGGTTTAGTTTTTGCCCTTTACTTATCGGCAGGTTAAATTTTTGCACTTTACTTAACGGTCCGGTTAAGTTTTTGCCCTTTACTTAACGGACGGTTAAAATTTTGCTTTTTACTTAACATGCCGGTTAAATTTTTGCCCTTTACTTAACGGGCAGTTAAATTTTTGCCCTTTACTAACGAGTCGAATAATTTTTTAAACGGGCAGTTAAGTTTTTGCCCTTTACTAACGAGTCGGATCATTTTTTAAACGGGCGGTTAAGTTTTTCCCTTTACTTAACGGGTCGGTTAAAATTTTGCCCTTTACTTAACGGGCCGGTTAATTTTTTAACAGGAGGTTTAGTTTTTGCCCTTTACTTATCGGGCCGGTTAAATTTTTGCACTTTACTTAACGGTCCGGTTAAATTTTTGCACTTTACTTAAAGCTCCGGTTACTTTTTTGCACTTTACTTAACGCTCCGGTTACCTTTTTGCACTTTACTTAACGGTCCGGTTAAGTTTTTGCCCTTTACTTAACGGGACGGTTAAATTTTCGCACTTTACTTAACGGGCCGGTTAAATTTTTGCCCTTTACTAACGAGTCGGATAATTTTTTAAACGGGCAGTTAAGTTTTTGCCCTTTACTAACGAGTCGGATAATTTTTTTAACGGGCGGTTAAGTTTTTGCCCTTTACTTAACGGGCCGGTTAAAATTTTGCCCTTTACTTAACGGGCCGGTTAAAATTTTGCGCTTTACATAACGGGCCGGTTAATTTTTTAACAGGAGGTTAAGTTTTTGCCCTTTACTTATCGGGCCGGTAAAGTTTTTGCCCTTTACTAACAAGTCGGATAATTTTTTTAACGGGCGGTTAAGTTTTTGTCCTTTACTTAACGGGTCGGTTAAAATTTTCCCCTTTACTTGACGGGTCGGTTAATTTTTTAACAGGAGGTTAAGTTTTTGCCCTTTACTTATCGGGCCGGTTAATTTTTTCAACGGGCGGTTAAGTTTTTGCCCTTTACTTAACGGGCCGGTTAAATTTTCGCACTTTACTTAACGGGCCGGTTAAATTTTTTGCCCTGTACTAACGAGTTGAAGAAGAATATAATATTTCGTATGAAATAATATTTGTTAATTCGTATGAATTATTTATTTAAACTGAACTGATATATAAATCATATGGTAGCGGACCGAGCCGCTACAACTACCTCCCTCCTACGTTTTTTTTTTTTTTTTTTTTTTTTTAAGCGGTTTAAGTCGTACAAAGGCGAGGAACACGCTGTGGTTGAAGTCCAGGTTGTAAGGCGAACGAGCATGTTCGAAAAGGTGAAAATGGACAGAACGTAGAAGGTGTAGGAACGATATTAATTTGACGCGGAAGAATTTCCTCTCGTTGAAATTTGAGGTTGAAGATCGAGTTGAAATAGAATTGATATAGTTAGTCCTCGAATTTTGTGCTTTGGGCGAATCTTTCTTGTTGTTCTTGTCGGTGTTCATGATCGCGTTTAACTCTTCAATTTTAGTTTGAATCAAATTTTTTAATTCTTCCAACAGACAAAATTGTTCGTTAAACTGAGTTTTCTTGAAGTTGGATGACGTTAATTTGGTAGTTTCATTTTTCTTATGATTTTGTTGCTGAATTTTGAATGAGTGTGAGTCAGACCATTCACACGGTTTTTTGCATTTCTCTGGTCGACATTTTCTTCCAAATTTGAAATGATAAAAACAGAATTTGCCTCTAGGATTGAATTTCCTATTTGACTTGATGATTCCGTTCGAATTGAGTGTACGTATTTTGTATGTTTTTTGGCGATGTAGGAAATAATTTACACGGAGAAACACATTTCCGTGCTTTCGCACCGTACGTCGCATGATAGAAGCAAAGATCAGATGACTTTGATGAATGACTTTGATGATATCGTTTACGTTCCGATCGAGGCTGAAAATTCTTCGAGGAGTCCTTTGTCGACTGTCCACTTGTCGCCTGAGTTACCTGTCCACTTGCCGACTGAGTTACTTGATCAGTTGTCGCAACGCGTTGGGAGGCCACTGCGCATACCCGATCATCCCTCCTCAACAACTCACGATCAGCATAGTCATCAGCACGTTTGGCTAAAACGGACAAATCCTGTTCACCCCCGGCACCAATTACATGAACCATGGGCAGTGGCAACTGAAACTGCCAAAGTGTGCGCAGCACCTCATCATTAAACCGTCCCTGTGCTAAGCGCTTTATTTCCTTCAAAAGGAAGGAAGGCTTCTTATCCCCCAGTTGCAGACCCTGAAGAATCTTCATTAAAGAGGTGTCTTGCGACAGCGAATACTCAGCTAGTAAACCTCGCTTCAAAGCCGTATACTTTTCGTTTTCCGGTGGATGCAAGACGATGTCTTCAACATCCTGCAGTACCTGCTCCGGTAGGGAAATGACTAATAAGTCATACTTTAACTGATCTTCGTTAATGTTCCTAGACCGGAACAAGCTTTCTATTCGCAAAAACCAGGTAGCCGGACAGTCCCTGTTAAATGTAGGCAACGAGACATTTATGTGTTGTTGTTGTTGCTGCTGCATTTTACGAAAACGAAAACGAAATGTACGAAAAAAAATCGATAATAAATTTACGAACGTTGAAATTAATAACGTTGAAACGTTAATCGTATCGTCGTCTTGACGTTGAAAAAGAAAACGAACGTTGAAAAATTAAGCAACTTACGTTCATCACGTCGGGGTCACCAATTGAAGAAGAAATATAATATTTCGTATGAAATAATATTTGTTAATTCGTATGAATTATTTATTTAAACTGAACTGATATATAAATCATATGGTAGCGGACCGAGCCGCTACAGAGTCGGATAATTTTTTAAACGGGCTGTTAAGTTTTTGCCCTTTACTTAACGGGCCGGTTAAATTTTCGCACTTTACTTAAGTAAAGGACAAAAACTTATCCGGCCTGTTATGTGAGGGCAAAAACTTAACCGCCCGTTAAAAAAAACCGGCCCGTTAAGTAAAGGGGAAAAACTTAACCGCCCGTGATAAATTTAACCGTCCCGTTAAGTAAAGGGCAAAAATTTAACCGGCCCGTTAAGTAAAGGACAAAAACTTAACCGGCCTGTTATGTGAGGGCAAAAACTTAACCGGCCGTTAAAAAATTTACCCGGCCCGTTATGTAAAGGGCAAAAACTTAACCGCCCGTTGATAAATCTAACCGGCCCGTTAAGTAAAGGACAAAAACTTGACCGGCCTGTTATGTGAGGGCAAAAACTTAACCGCCCGTTAAAAAATTTAACCGGCCCGTTAAGTAAAGGGCAAAAACAAACCACCCGTTGAAAAATTTAACCGTCCTGTTAAGTAAAGGACCAAAATTTGACCGGATAAGTCAAAGGCCAAAATTTAACCGTCCGTTAAAATTGTAACCGGTCCGTTAAGTAATCCGGCGGAACCACAGAAAATGTTGAGATCCATATAGATCCATATTCGAATTTACCCTACGTGGTCTGGAAGACCCTTCCCCAATAACCCGACGTGCAAGGTATCACAATAACTTCTTTAAGGAAGTTAAATGAGTCTTCACCCAGCCAAGTCACACTGAACGGGCATGAAAAGCCCAAATTTCTCCCTGGGAATTTTGGAAGTTTTTTGTGAAAATTTGGTGGAGGTAGGAACAATCTTTAGACAAGTTTTACTCTTCCAAAAACCGTTCATCGAGGGTAATGCAATAACTTCTCTTTGAGAAATCCGGTATGATAAATAAGAACACCAAAATTAATCATTCTTTTATTTAAAAAATAAAATCAATTGACAATATTGTATTTATTAGATTTTCGGATAATTTTCGTACCGTAGAAGACGTCAGCGCATCCTAAATATAAAATGTCTCCGCCGAATTTCGTTATGATTTCTTTGCAGCGGTGGCTGCTTTCGGGATGGCAGGTCGTCTGGAGGACTTTCCTTCCGGCGATCTTTTCGTAGGTGAACACCTCCCTGCAAGTTGAGCGACGAAAAGCGTTCAAGTCGTGAAAATATCTGGAAGCCGGGACACTCCGAAATTGCCAACTTGTCGACAAAAGAGTGAGGAGAGCGAAAAGGTGTAGAATGATCATGATTAATGAAAATAGAATCTTAAGAAAAGAAGGGAGAAATTGAGTTTTGAGAAGGGGTAGAGGAGGCTTCCATTGGGGGAAACGCCGCTGAAGCTGGAAAAGTTGAAGGCTAGGAGGCAGGGAGAGCATGAGGTAACACCACTGCTCTTTGGGAAGAAGAGACCGCAGACATCTCCGCTCAAAGCAGAAAAAGGGATTAAACTGTCATCAGCCATCGCATCAGCTAAGCTTGGTCATATTGTCAGCTAAACAGTATTTAAATCGTCAGTTTACAGTCTACAGTCGTTAAATGCTACCAGAAAAGTCGAAACTGTAGTGCAGGTTTAGCATTCTTTGAGTCATTTCAGCCAATAAAAAGACGCCCTTTTAGCTGACAGCTAAACAGTTGTTGGTCATACTCATAACTGTCAGCAAAAAGTATTTAGACCGTCAGTTTACAGTCTACAGTCAAAAACTTAACCGACCGTTGAAAAATTTAACCTGCCCGTTAAGTAAAGGGCAAAATTATAACCGTCCCGTTAAGTAAAGGGCAAAAGTTTAACCGGACCGTTAAGTAAAGGGCAAAAACTTAACCGGACCGTTAAGTAAAGTGCAAAAATTTAACCGGACCGTTAAGTAAAGGGCAAAAACTTAACCGCCCGTTTAAAAAATTATCCGACCCGTTAGTAAAGGGCAAAAACTTAACTGCCCGTTTAAAAAATTATCCGACTCGTTAGTAAAGGGCAAAAACTTAACTGCCCGTTTAAAAAATTATCCGACTCGTTAGTAAAGGGCAAAAATTTAACCGGCCCGTTAAGTAAAGTGCAAAAATTTAACCGGCCCGTAACGTAAAGGGCAAAAACTTAACCGCCCGTTGAAAAATTTAACCGGCCCGATAAGTAAAGGCACATCCGTAGGCCAAAGAGCCCATTATTTCTACCTTGACACTTAGAAAATTTTTCGGAAAAAAAAGCGCAAATCTAAAAAAGAAAACCCGGAAAATTTTTCGGAAAAAACTTTCCCCTCCCTTATACTTCCCCTCCTATATACTTCCCCTCGCTTATACTTCCCCCTCCTTTATACTTTCCCACCCTTCGTTATACTTTAGTTCCCTTATACTTCCCCCTCTGTCATACTTCCCCTCCCATATTTTCCCCCTCCCTTTTATGTCCCCTCCGTTATACTTCCCCCTCCTACATTGTTACTTCCCTTTAAGGAAGTTTTGGTTACTTAAAACAACTACTTTTTTGAGTTTATTCCCATCTGTTGAGATATTTTTCTTCTGAAAAGGCCGCCATGTTGGAAATTCTTGCCCATGCATGTTTCAAATAACACAACTTGTTTATCAATTATCAGCATTCCAATAAAAAAATTATAATTACTTTATTAATTAAATTATCCTTGAGTTTAAAAAGGGATTCGAGAAAATTTATAAAAATAGGACCGACAGTTTTGACTTTTTTTTGACCTGGATATCTGTACGTAATAACGAACTTTCTCTGTAGCCTCCGCCATTTTCTCCAGGAAGTCAGTCGTAGTTATCAAAAATATGTATAAACTCCAACTCCCTCTGTTTCTTTTATTATTAATAATAATTGAGGTAAGACATGTGTTTTTTATTAGTCCTTATTTAAACAAATTCGTTTTTTTTTAATAAATTTTGATGGATTCAGGAGAAAGCGGGCGAGCTCCAGAAGCTTTTCCTTGGAAGAATTCTTTTTACAGGCTGGTAACACTGTTTTGTCTTATACGTGGCCAGAAGTTTTGCCAACTTTATTTTAATATTACATGTGTTTATAAAATGGCATCAGTCGTACCAGTTTTTCGTTTCTTTTTTTGGCCTTTTCTTGCCTGTTTGAAAGGTCTGAGACGCCTTCTTGGATTTTACGATCCTAAACTGGGAAACTACGTTTATTCCGAGACTTCCGTGAGTTTTTAGGGTAAAACCTGGGTTTTTGGGAAAATCTTTTAGGGAGGAAATTAATTTTAGGCGGGAAATTCCGATGGTTGGCTGGAAGGCTGATGATCTAACGACTGCTTAGCTGTGGATGTGGTGGATGTGATGATTGAAAAGCTCTTTTAGCTAACAGCTGCTGTTTAGCTGTCAGTCAAACCACTTTTGTGTTCTAATGGCTGCTCAGCTAATGACTGCTTAGCTGCCAATGGAGCAACATTTCAGTGGCTGTTTAGCTGGCAAAGAGGCCAATATTTAGCTGAAGATCTAATGGCTATTCAGCTCATGATCTAATGAATGCTAAGCTGGCAATGGAGCAACTGCTTTCCCTACAATTCAGTGGCTGTTTAGCTGGCAAACAAGCCACTATTTAGCTGACGATCTAATAGCTGTTTAGCTGATGATCTAACGACTGCTTAGCTGTGAATGTAATGATTGAGCAACTCATTTAGCTAACAATGCAGCTGCTATTTAGCTGGCAATCTACCTACTTTTAAATCACAATCTAATGGCTGTTCAGCTCATGATCTAATGACTGCTCAACTGCCTATGGAGCAACTGTTTAACCGATTAATCAGTGGCTGTTTAGCTGGCAATCAAGCCACTGTTTAGCTGATGATCTTATGGCTGTTTAGCTGATGATATAACGACTGCTTAGCTCTGAATGTGATGATTGAGCAACTCTTTTAGCTAACAATGCAGCTGCTGTTTAGCTGGGAATCAAGCCAATTTTATCCGATGATCAAATGCCGGCTTAGCTGCTAATGGGACTACTGTTTAATCGACATTCAGTGGCTGTTTAGCTGGTAAACAAGCCACTATATTGTAGCTGACGATCTAATGACAGTTAAGCTGATGATCTAACGACTGCTCAGCTACCGATTGAGCGACTGTTTAATCGATTAATCAGTGGCTGTTTAGCTGGCAATCAAGCCACTGCTTAGCTGATGATCTTATGGCTGTTTAGCTGATGATCTAACGACTGCTTAGCTGTGAATGTAGTGATTGAGCAACTCTTTTAGCAAACAATGCAGCAGCTGTTTAGCAGGCAATCAAGCCACTTTTAGCCGACCATCTAATGGCTGTTCAGCTCATGATCTAATGACTGCTTAGCTGCCAATGAAGAAACTTCTTTGCCGACAATTCAGTGGCTGTTTAGCTGGCAATCAAGCCACTTTTAGCTGACGATCTAATGGCTGTTCAGCTCATGATCTAATGACTGCTCAACTGCCGATTGAGCAACTGTTTAACCGACAATTCAATGGCTGTTTAGCTGGCAAAGAAGCCAATATTTAGCAGACGATCTAATCACACTTTAGCTGATCTAACGACTGCTCAGCTGTGAATGAGATGATTTAGCAACTCATTCCTGTTTAGTTAGCAATCAAGCCACTTTTAGCTGACGATCTAATGGTTGTTCAGCTCGTGATCCAATGAATGCTTAGCTGCCAATGGAGCAACAGCTTTGCCGACAATTCAGTGGCCGTTTAGCTGGCAAACAAGCCATTATTTAGCTGACGATCTAATGGCTGTTCAGCTCATGATCTCATGACTGCTTAGCTGTGAATGTGATGGTTGAGCGACTCTTTTAGCTAACAGCTGCTGTTTAGCTGTCAATCAAGCCACTTTTAGCTGACAATCAAATCACGGTTTAGCTGATGATCTAACGACTGCTCAGCTGCCGACTGAGCAACTGTTTAACCGCCAATTCAGTGGCTGTTTAGCTAGAAAAGCCACTATTTAGCTTACTTTCTAACGAATGCTTAGCGATTTAAGGCAGTTAAACCGACAATTAAGGTTGACAATTAAGAAAAAGTGGAAATTCTGCGTTTTCTCTTTTTTAAATTTTAAGCGGGAAATCCCAATGTTGGCCAGACTGTAGGATGAACTTTAAAACCAGCCGTAACATTCTTCGTCGTAACTCGTAACCCTTTCGCTTTGTTGACGTAACCCGTAACGTTATTACAGTGTATCGGTTTTTATTAAGTGATATTAATTTATTCTAATTAAAATATTCTATTGAGGTCAGCAATTAAAATTTTATTGTCACATTTAATATAATTTATTCTTTTATTTTCAGTTCAATTGTGAAGTGAGATATCCCGACATGTCCACTGCTCCGGTCATTCTCGCTGCTTCGGCTAAACATACAGCCACCGTAAGTTTAACAATTTATGCCTTAAATTTTATAATTTATTAGTCATTAAATTAATAATTTACATTAAAATTTTTCATTTTTAGATTATTTTTCTCCATGGGCTTGGCGATACTGGGTAAATTTTTAATTTAATTTTTTTAAAGTAGTTCGTTTTCGTTAGTTCATTAGTACAGATTAAATTATTCCACAATTCCCCCCCCCCCCCTTAAATTAGCTGATTATCTAATCACTGATTATCCGACAATAGAGGGACTGCTTAGCTGAAAATCGAGCAAATATTTGGCTGTTGATTTTACGACTTTTTTGCTGTCAATCTGAGGACTGTGGACATTTTACAATTGTTTAGTTGGCGGTGAAGCGACTGTTTAGCGATCAATCTAGCGACGATGTAGTGTCTACTTAGCTTACAATTTAATGACTGTTTAACGGCCGTTTAGCTGTTTGATGACTGTTTAGAGTACAATGTAGCGACTCAAGCTGACAATTTAGTGTCTGCTTAGCATTCTATGTAATGACTGTTTAACTGCCGTTTAGCTGAAAATCGAGCAAATGTTTGATTGCTGATTTCACGACTTTTTTGCTGACAATCTAAGGGCTGTGGACATTAGGACTGTTTTGCTGGTGGTGAAGCGACTGTTTAGCGGACAATCTAGCGAAGTAGCGACTTTAGCTGACGAATCAATGTCTACTTGGCTTACAATTTAATGACTGTTTAACGGCCGTTTAGCTGTTGACTGTTTAGAAGCGACTGTTAGCTGACGATTTAGTGTCTGCTTAGGCTGCAATTTATTGTCTGTTTAATGGCTGTTTAGCTGAAAATCGAGCAAATGTTTGGCTGTTGATTTATAGACTCTTTGGCTGACGATTTAATGACTGTGGACGATTTTACGACTGTTTAGTTGGCGGTGTTTAGCTAACGATTTAGTGTCTGCTTAGCTTACAATATAATGGCTGTTTAACTGCCGTTTATTGTTGATTTAGCGACTTTTTTGCTGACAATCTAAGGGTTGTGGACGATTTTACGACTGTTTAGTTGGCGGTAAAGTGACTGTTTAGCTGACAATCTAGCGACTTTAGCTGACGAATTAATGTCTACTTGTTATCAAACAATTAACCAACAACAGAGGAAGAAATGACTGTGATAACGGGTATCTCACGACGCGTTTCGGCTTAATAAGCCTCGTCAGGTGAGCTATTCCCTCTATCACAATCATTTCTATCTTTTCTCTGTGGACCTATCTACGAGAGAATTAGTGGAAACTGCGGGAAGCTGGAGACAACTCGTCCCCAAAAACTTCAACGCCGCCACTTCTCTAAGAGATAGAGCCACTCACCACCTCCTTGTTGGTTTTTATGACAGAACTGCTGCCAAGGCATTACTTTACTTTTTTTAATTTTTATTGCTATACGCAAATTGATTTTATTATCAAACAACAACAGAGGAAGAAATGACTGTGATAACGGGTATCTCACGACGCGTTTCGGCTTAATAAGCCTCGCGTTTAAGCTTAATAACCCGTTATCACAGTCATTTCTTCCTCTGTTGTTGGTTAATTGTTTGATAATAAAATCAATTTGCGTATAGCAATAAAAATTAAAAAAAGTAAAGTAATGCCTTGGCAGCAGTTCTGTCATAAAAACCAACAAGGAGGTGGTGAGTGGCTCTATCTCTTAGAGAAGTGGCGGCGTTGAAGTTTTTGGGGACGAGTTGTCTCCAGCTTCCCGCAGTTTCCACTAATTCTCTCGTAGATAGGTCCACAGAGAAAAGATAGAAATGATTGTGATAGAGGGAATAGCTCACCTGACGAGGCTTATTAAGCCGAAACGCGTCGTGAGATACCCGTTATCACAGTCATTTCTTCCTCTGTTGTTGGTTAATTGTTTGATAATAAAATCAATTTGCGTATAGCAATAAAAATTAAAAAAAGTAATGTCTACTTGGCTTACAATTTAATGACTGTTTAACGGCCGTTTTGCTGTTGACGACTGTTTAGAAGCGACTGTTAGGGGTACAATGTAGCGACTTAAGCCGACAATTTAGTGTCTGCATAGCTTACTATATAGTGACTTAACCTGCCATTTAGCTGAAAATCGAGCACATGTTGATTTAACGACTTTTCTGCTGACGATTTAATGACCTTGGACATTAGGACTGTTTTGCTGGCGGTGAAGCGACTTAAGCAGCGACGGCCGTTTAGCTGTTTGACGACACAATGTAGCGACTTAAGCAGACAATTTAGTGTCTGCATAGCTTACTATATAATGACTGTTAACTGCCGTTTAGCTGAAAATCGAGCAAATGTTTGATTGTTGATTTAAAGACTTTTTTTGCTGACAATCTAAGGACTGTGGACGATTTTACAACTGTTTAGTTGGCGGTGTAGCGATTGTTTAGCGTGCAATGTAGCGACTTGGGTGGACGATTTAGTGTCTGCTTAGCTTACAATTTAATGACTTTTTAACAGCCGTTTAGCTGTTTGACGACTGTTTAGTGCACAATGAAGTGACTTAAGCTGACAATTTAGTGTCTGCATAGCTTATATAATAACTGTTTAACTGCCGTTTAGCTGAAAATCGAGCAAATGTTTGATTGTTGATTTAGCGACTTTTTTGTTGACAATCAAAGGAATGTGGACGATTTATGACTGTTTAGTTGGCGGTAAGGTGACTGTTTAGCTGACAATCTAGCGACTTTAGCTGACGATTTAGTTTCTACTTAGCTTACAATTAACTGTTTAACGGCCGTTTAGCTGTTTGACGACTGTTTAGAAGCGACTGTTTAGCGTACAATGTAGTGACTTAAGCTGACGATTTAGTGTCTGCTTAGCTAACATTATAATGACTGTTTAACTGCCTTTCAGCTGAAAATCTAGCAAATGTTTGGCTGTTGATTTAACGACTTTTCTGCTGACGATTTAATGACTGTAATCATTAGGAGTGTTTTGCTGGCGTTGCAGCGACTTTTTAGCTGACAATCTAGCGACTTAAGCTGACGATTTAGTGTCCGCTTCGCTTACAATTTAATGACTGTTTAACTGCCTTTCAGCTGAAAATCTAGCAAATGTTTGGCTGTTGATTTAACGACTTTTCTACTGATGATTTAATGACTGTAAACATTAGGAGTGTTTTGCTGGCGTTGAAGCGACTGTTTAGCTGACAATGTAGCGACTTTAGCTTACGATTTTTATTGTCTGCTTTGCTTGCAATTTAACTGCCGTTTGATGACTGTTTAGAGTCGTTTGATTTTCAGCTTCTTATGAGAAAATGAATTCTATTGAACTGTCAAATTTTTGTTTTTCAGTCATGGTTGGGCGAGCGCGATTGCTGCTATTAAACCACCGTTTGCGAAAGTCATTTGTCCCACTGCGTAAGTATTTCGTTATAATATCATTTCTGTAATTTATTTTTATTTTTAGGCCAACTATGCCAGTTACGTTGAATAGTGGCTTTAAAATGACGTCGTGGTTCGATTTGAAATCGCTGGATGCATCCGGGGAGGAAGACGAAGCCGGAATCAAAAAAGCCGCAGAAAACGTCCATTTGATGATTGACGAGGAGGAGAAAGCAGGAATCAGTACGTCTAGAATCGTCATCGGTGGTTTCTCTCAAGGAGGAGCACTCGCTCTCTACTCTGCTTTCACTTGCAAAAAACCGTTGGGCGGCGTCATGGCTCTTTCTTGCTGGCTTCCGCTTCATAAACAGTTTCCGGCATCCGTGGTCGGGAATAAGTCGATGCCGATTTTACAAGCTCACGGCGACTGTGATCCGCTTGTCCCGTACAAATGGGGGCAAATGACGGCGTCTCTCTTAAAACAACTTAACTCAAACGTCGAGTTTAAAACGTACCGAGGACTCGGCCACTCGTCCAACGACGAAGTAAGCTTTACCGCATTGTCTACCATTTGTTGCCCAAAATGGTCTCTAATGCCATCTGATGATCTTGCGACTGTGTAGCTGGCAGTAATGACCGTTTCGCTGTTTAGCTGACGATAGTTAAGCTTTCAATCTGACAATCAAGCAACTGTTTAACTAACGACAATCTGTTAAGCGTCAAATGACTTCTTAGCTGCGAATTTGACGATTGAGCATCTCTTTAGCTGACAATGCAGTGGCTATTTTACTTGTGATCGAGCAACTGTTTAGCTGACAATCTAACGGCTGTTCAGCTGATGATCTAACGACTGCTTAACTGTGAATGTGAAGATTGAGCAACTCTTTTAGCTAACAGCTACTGTTTGGCTGTCAATCAAGCCACTTTTAGCTTACGTTTTAATGGCTGTTCAGCTCATGATCGAATGACTGCTTGGCTGCCAATTTCAATGTAACAAGCAGACAATGTAATGACAGTTTAGCTGATGATCTAACGACTGCTCAGCTGCCGATTGATCAACTGTTTATCCGACAATTCAGTGGCTGTTTAGCTGGAGAAGAAGCCACTATTTAGCTGACGATATAATGACAGTTTAGCTGATGATATAACGACTGCTTATCTGCCAAATGAGCATCTGTTTTGGCAACAATTCAACGACTTTTAGCTGACGATCTAATGACAGTTTAGCTGATGATCTAATGAAAGTTTAGCTGATGATCTAATGACTGCTTAGCTGCCAATTGAGCATCTGTTTTGCCAACAATTCAATGACTTTAGTTTTAGCTGACGATCTAATGGTTGCTTAGCTGATGATCTAACGACTGCTTAGCTGATGAATCAATGGATGCTTAGGTGATGATCTAACGACTGCTCAGCTGCCAATTGAGCATCTGTTTTGCCAATAATTCAATGACTTTTAGCTGACGATCTGAAGACAGTTTAGCCGATGATCTAATGGCTGCTTAGCTGATGATCTAACGACTGCTTAGCTGCCAATTGAGCATCTGTGTTGCCATCAATTCTATGACTTTTAGCTGACGATATAAAGACAGTTTAGCTGATGATCTAACGACTGCTCAGCTGCCGATTGATCTACTGTTTATCCGACAATCCAGTGGCTGTTTAGTTGGAAAAGAAGCTACTATTTAGCTGACGATATAATGACAGTTTAGCTGATGATCCAACGACTGCTAAGCTGCCAATTGAGCATCTGTTTTGCCAGCAATTCAATGACTTTTAGCTGACGATCTAATGACAGTTTAGCTGATGATCTAACGAAAGTTTAGCTGCCAATTGAGCATCTGTTTTGCCAATAATTCAATGACTTTTAGCTGATGATCTAATGACTGCTTAGCTGCCGATTGAGCCACTGTTTATCCGACAATTCAGTCGCTGTTTTGCTGGAAAGAAGCCACTATTTAGCTGACGATCTAATGACAGTTAGCTGATGATCTAACGACTGCTTAGCTTCCAAATGAGCATCTGTTTTGCCAACAATTCAATGACTTTTAGCTGACGATCTAAAGACTGTTTAACTGATGATCTAATGGCTGCTTAGCTGATGATCTAATGGCTGCTTAGCTGATGAATCAATGGATGCTTAGGTGATGATCTAACGACTGCTCAGCTGCCAATTGAGCATCTGTTTTGCCAACAATTCAATGACTTTTAGCTGATGATCTAATGACCGCTTAGCTGATGATCTAATATCAGTTTAGCTGATGATCTAACGACTGCTTAGCTTCCAAATGAGCATCTGTTTTGCCTACAATTCAATGACTTTTAGCTGACGATCTAATAGCTGCATAGCTGATGATCTAATGACTGCTAAGCTGCCAATTGAGCATCTGTTTCGCCAACATTTCAATGACTTTTAGCTGACGATCTAAAGACAGTTTAGCTGATGATCTAAAGCTGCATAGCTGATGATCTAACGACTGCTAAGCTGCCAATTGAGCATCTGTTTCGCCAACATTTCAATGACTTTTAGCTGACGATCTAAAGACAGTTTAGCTGATGATCTAATATCAGTTTAGCTGATGATCTAACGACTGCTTAGCTGCCAATTGAGCACCTGTTTTGCCAACAATTCAATGACTTTTAGCTGATGATCTAATGACAGTTTAGCTGATGATCTAATGACAGTTTAGCTGATGATCTAACGACAGTTTAGCTGATGATCTAACGACTGCTTAGCAGCCAATTGAGCATCTGTTTTGCCATCAATTCTATGACTTTTAGCTGATGATCTAATGACAGTTTAGCTGATGATCTAATGACAGTTTAGCTGATGATCTAACGACAGTTTAGCTGATGATCTAACGACTGCTTAGCAGCCAATTGAGCATCTTTTTGCCATCAATTCTATGACTTTTAGCTGACGATATAAAGACAGTTTAGCTGATGATCTAATAGCTGCATAGCTGATGATCTAACGACTGCTTAGCTGCCAATCGAGCATCTTTTTTTGCCAACAATTCAATGACTTTTAGTTTCGCCGACGATCTAATGACTAAAGCTCATCCCTTATACTCTCTAGAATCCAGATGATCAACTAATAAATTAATTAAATATTTGTAAATAATAAATTATTAATTATGCTAATTTTTTTCGTTTCTTTTTCAGGAAATGGCCGACCTGAAGGCTTTCGTCAGTAAGTTTTAAGCGAATGAATTTCCATATAAAGATTTAAAATTTCCTTACAATAAAAAATTTGTAAAAAGCTGTACGCTTTCTTTTAACGTTAGATTTCATGACTTATTTTGCATTTTATTTCTTTTTTTTAATATCACATAAAATAGACTTTCGTAGTTTATTTCTAGTCAAATACATTCCCTATTTTCTCACTGTATATTTCAGAGCACCCAAATTTTGAGCAAAAAATTTTTTTTTCAAAATCAAGAGCAATAAAAAGGAAAAATAGTGTAAATAGAAACTCTTTTAGATTATAAGTTTTCGATATTCCTTCTATTAGAAAAAATAATAAATTTCTTCAATATTTTGTGAGAGTAAAAAAAATGTAGATTTTAAAAATTATAAATTTTGCCCTCAATATAATTCTTGGTTACTGTTTCCTCTAAATTTATCAAACCTAATATTCTGAAAAATGGACTTTTTTAACATGATGGACTTGCAAATCATGTTTAGCATAAAATAAAGACCAAGTCATTGGCAATGCCTATGATCTCAGAATTATCTTGACCAATCAAGGCTTTGGCAAGTTGGCTATGCCTCTGATTGATCAATCATCTTGACCAATCAGAGGCTTTGTAAAGTTAGCTATGCCTCTGATTGATCAGTCATCTAGGATCAATCTGACCAATCAGAGGCTTTGTCAAGTTGGCAATGCCTATGATCTCAGAATTATCTTGACCAATCAAGGCTTTGGCAAGTTGGCTATGCCTCTGATTGATCAATCATCTTGACCAATCAGAGGCTTTGTAAAGTAGCTATGCCTCTGATTGATCAGTCATCTAGGATCAATCTGACCATTCAGAGGCTTTGTCAAGTTGGCAATGCCTCTGATCTCCAAAGAATCTTGACTAATCAGAGGCTTTGTCAAGTTGGCTATGCCGGAGATTTCCCAGCATCGGGACCAATCAGAGGCTTGTCAAGTTGGCAATGCCTCTGATCTCAGAATTACTAGATCAATCAGAGGCTTTGTCAAGTTGGCAATGCCTCTGATCTCAGAATTATCTTGATCAATCAGAGGCTTGTCAGTTGGTAATGCCTGTGATCTCCAAGCATCTCGACCAATCAAGGATTTGTCAAGTTGGCAATGCCTCTGATCTCCGAAGCATCTTGACCAATCAAGGCTTTGGCAAGTTGGCAATGCCAGAGATTTCCCAAGCATCGGGACCAATCAGAGGCTTTGTCAAGTTGGCAATGCCTCTGATCTCAGAATTATCTAGATCAATCAGAGGCTTTGTCAAGTTGGCAATGCCTCTGATCTCAGAATTATCTTGATCAATCAGAGGCTTTGTCAAGTTGGTAATGCCTGTGATCTCCAAGCATCTTGACCAATCAAGGATTTGTCAAGTTGGCAATGCCTCTGATCTCCGAAGCATCTTGACCAATCAAGGCTTTGGCAAGTTGGTAATGCCTGTGATCTCCAAGCATCTTGACCAATCAGAGGCTTTGTCAAGTTGGCAATGCCTCTGATCTCAGAATTATCTTGATCAATCAGAGGCTTTGTCAAGTTGGTAATGCATGGTCTTTATTTTATGGTTTAGTAATGAAGGGTGCCACAGGGATCTGTATTGGGTTTCAGTGACGTCAGCAGTTTGTATGACGTCAGAATGAGCTCCCAGGATACCTGTTATCAATATTGATAACCTTCTTATCCGATTGTTATCTTTTGTTTATCGCGTGTTTTGTCATCACATCACAACTCGTGTCATTTTAATTGGCTTATTAAATGAAGGATTTTAGTTTCATAGTCGATATAAGGAAAAAGTTTTAAAATTTGGGTTGTTTTTTATCTTTTTCTTCTTTAGCTTCTTACTTTTGACGTTGTTTCAAGTCCGTGAACTTTAACTTCTATTGTTAGAGTTTTTGGACTTTTGCCCTGAGTTTTTCGGATGCTTGGAAGTCTAAAAAAGTGAGTTTTCGTCAGTCGATTTCCCGGCGGCGAAGATGGTTCAGAGAGCGCGGAAAAACGTCTGCGTCGTCGGCCTTTCGGATTTGGGGAGGAGCCCACGGTTCCAGTATCAGTGCGTCTCTTTGGCCGATGAAGGTTTTGACGTCACCGTCATCGCCTACAAAGGGGCAAAACCGAAGAAAATCTTACAGATCATGAAAATATTCAAATAAGATATCTTCCGACTGTGCCGGATATAAGCAAATGTAAGTATGATTGACGCTTGCTTGACAAGGTCAGGAGATGTGCCAAATATTAGAGCCGCTGATTGGTCAAGATACTTGTGAGATCAGAGTCTTGCCAACCTGACAAAGACTCTTGATTGGTCAGATAATGGAGGTTCAAGATGCTTGGGAGATCTCAGGCGTTACCAACTTGACAAGGTCTCTGATTGGTCAAGATGCTTGTGAGGTCATATTGACAAACCTCAATTGGTCGGATTGATCCTAGATGATTGATCAATCAGAGGCATTGCCAACATTACGAAGCCTCTGATTGGTCGAGATGCTTATAGATCACCGGCATTGCCAACTTGACAAAGCCTCTGATAGATCAATATGCTAGTGGATTGATCAACATGCCAGTGAGATCAGAGGCATTGCCAACTTGACAAACCCTCTGATTGGTAAAGATAATTGTGAGATCAGGGCATTGCCAACTTGACAAAGCCTCTGATTGGTCAAGATGCTTGGGAGATCACAGGCATTGCCAACTTGACAAAGCCTTGATTGGTCGAGACTCTTAGATGATTGATCAATCAGAGGTCGAGCCAACTTGACGAAGCCTCTGATTGGTCAAGATGCTTGGGAGATCTCAGGCATTGCCAACTTGACAAAGCCTCTGATTGGTCACGATGCTTGTGAGAGCAGAGGCATTGCCAACTTGACCAAGACTCTGATTGGTCAAGATAATTGTGAGATCAGAAGTATTGCCAACTTGACAAAGCCTCTGATTGGTCAAGATGCTTGTGAGATCAGAGGCATTGCCAACTTTTGACAAAGCCTCGATTGGTCTGATGACTGATCAATCAGAGGCATAGCCAATATTCTCACTGCTCTATATGTGGCCATGCAGCAAATGTTAAGCTGACGATCTAAAGACAGTTTTGCCGATGATTAAGAGACTGTTTAGCTCATCAACTTACGACACTTTAACACAATCTATCAAGCTTGATTAAGCCTCTGATTGGTCAAGATACTTGGTTGAATTGTGGCTCAATTGGCCTAATTGTTGTACTAGCTGTTAGCTTGGCAAGCTAGAACTCCACACAATCATCGCTAATTTTTCTTTTCAGATTTACCTCGAATTTTGGCTTATGCGTTCAAAGTGATATGGCAAAGTGTGACTCTATTCTGGCATCTATTGTTCAAAAAGCGCTCCACTTTGTACTTGCACAGACGCCACCTGCAGTTCCAGTCTTTGCCATCATATGGTTCTACTGCGTGCTCGTCAGGAGCAAATTTTTGATTGACTGGCACAACTACGCTTATACAATAATGGCCTTGACATTGGGGGAAGATGCTTTTTTGGTCCGAATATCTTATTGGTTCGAATATTTCTTTGGCGGTAAAGCAACGGCGAACATCTGCGTGACGAAAGCGATGCAGAAAGATTTGATGAACCGTTGGGGTATACGTGCCGATGTCCTTTATGACCGACCTCCTGAGAATTTCCGAAGGGCGACGATTGATGAGAAGCATCATTTATTCACTCGGCTTTCTCAACGGTATCCCGTCCTTGGCGGTTCACTCCATAAAACCGCTTTGACAGAACTCATCCATGGTGAAGCCCGTCTCCGAGCTGACCGTCCAGCTCTTCTAGTCTCAAGCACCAGCTGGACAGAAGATGAAGACTTCAACATTTTACTTTCTGCCTTAATCAGTAAGTTTTCTATTATAAGCAAGGTAATTGGGAGATTGGGAGATCTCAGGCATTGCCAACTTGACAAAGCCATCAGAAGCATAGCCAACTTGACGAAGCCTCTGATTGGTCAAGATGCTTGTGAGGTCAGAGGCATTGCCAACTTGACAAAGCCTCTGATTGGTCGGATTTATCAATCCGAGGCATAGCCAACTTGATGAAGCCAAGATGCTTGAGAGATCAGAGGCATTGCCAACTTTACAAAGCCATGATTGATCAATCAGAGGCATAGCCAACTTGACAAAGCCTCTGATTGGTCAAGATGCTTGGAAGATCTCAGGCATTGCCATCTTGACTAGGCCTCTGATTGGTCAAGATGCTTGTGAGATCAAGGCCATTGCCATATTGACAAAGCCACGATTGGTCAGATTGATCCTAGATGATTGATCAATCAGAGGCATTGCCAACTTAACAAAGCCTCTGATTGGTCAAGAGGCTTGGGAGATCACAGGCATTGCCAACTTGACAAAGCCTTGATTGGTCGAGACGCTTACATGATTGATCAATCAGAGGCATAGCCAACTTGACAATGCCTCTGATTGGTCAAGATGCTTGGGAGATCTCAGGCATTGCCATCTTGACTAGGCCTCTGATTGGTCAGATTGATCCCAGATGATTGATCAATCAGAGGCATTACCAACTTGACAAAGCCTCTGATTGGTCAAGATTCTTGGGAGATCTCAGGCATTGCCAACTTGAGAAAGCCTTGATTGGTCAAGACTCTTAGATGATTGATCAATCACAGGCATTGCCAACTTGACAAAGCCTTGATTGGTCAAGATGCTTGGGAGATCACAGGCATTACCAACTTGACAAAGCCTTGATTGGTCTAACTCTTAGATGATTGATCAATCACAGGCATTGCCAACTTGTCAAAGCCTTTATTGGTCTAACTCTAAGAGGATTGATCAATCAGAGGCATAGTCTACTTGACGAAGCCTCTGATTCGCCAAGATGCTAGGGTGATCAGAGACATAGCCAACTTGACGAAGCCTCTGATTGGTCAAGATGCTTGGGAGATCTCAGGCATTGCCAACTTGACAAAGCCTCTGATTGGTCCAGATGCTTGTGAGGTCAGAGGCATTGCCAACTTGACAAAGCCTCTGATTGGTCTTGATGGGTAATCACAGCTAAACTTTCTGCTTTAGTTTATGACAAATGTGAAAAGGACAACCTGCCGCGCTTGATATGCGTTATAACAGGAAAAGGTCCGCTGAAGGATTACTACATCGGTATAATTCAAGCGACCAAATGGAATAAAGTTTCAATAATAACACCTTGGTTGGAAGAAGAAGACTATCCACTTTTGCTCGGAAGCGCCGATTTGGGTGTAAGCCTGCATACTTCTTCAAGCGGCCTCGATTTGCCGATGAAAGTCGTCGACATGTACGGTTGCAGCCTACCCGTCCTCGCCCACGATTTCAATTGGTACATCATCATATTTTTGAGCAAATAATTATCTTTTTTTAGCGTCGGAGAACTTGTGAGGCATGGAGAAAATGGACTTGTCTTCAAAGACGCCCTTGAACTTTCCAACCAGCTCATCGACTGGTTTGCGAATTTCCCGAAAAACGACCACCCGGACTTTCAAAAGCATATCGAACGATTTCAAGCTGTCAGGTGGCACCAAAATTGGGTCCGCCAAGCACTTCCTGTCTTCCGAGATTGATATTTTATCATTTTGTGTAAATATATTCATAGATTGTTTTCAATGCTTTTTTCTCCCCAAAAATCCTGAACACCAAAATGGTGCGCGTCTAAGCGCGTCAGTCTAAGCGATTTAATCGCTGTTTAGCTGACAACTTATTAAGGTATAAGGACTATTAAACTGATGATAACGGTCCAATGAATGCTTAGGTAACAATATGATGACTTTACGACTGATTAGCTAACAGTATGACGACCTAACGACTGTTTTGCTGATAACATGACTGTTTCGCTGACAGTATGACGATTTAACGACTGTTCAGCTAACGATTTAACGGCTTTTTATCAGAAAATCAATCGACTCCCAGCAAAACAGAAAAAATTCCTTTATAACTAGGGACTAATAACTAGCTAAACAGTCGTTAAATCGCGAGCAGTTAAATTTAAAAAGAAGTGGGGAACTGAAGAAAAAAAGAAGTGGCGAGTCTGATTTAACGACTAATTAGCAAATAGTATGACGATCTAACGACTGTTTTGCTGATAATATAATGATCTAACGACTGATCAGCTAACCATATGACGATTTTAGGCCTGTTTAGCGAATTAACGACTGATTAGCGAACAGTATGACGATTTTATGAGTTTAGGACTGTTTAGCTGCTAACAGAATGACGACTTAACGACTGATTATCTAATAGTTGACGATCTAATGACTGTTTTGCTCATAATATCACCATCTAATTACTGTTTAGCTGACAATATGACGAACTAACGACTGTCTATCTAACCATATGACGATTTTTGGACTGTTTAGCGACTTAGCGACTGATTTAGTAAGACGATCTAATGACTGATTTGCTGATAATATGACGATCTAAAGACTGTTTAGCTGACAATATAACATTTAACGACTGTCTAGCTAACCATGCGACGAATATCAGCGACTGTTATGCTGCTAACAGTACGACGACTTAACGATTGATTATCTAACAGTATGACGATCTAATGTCTGCTTAGCAGACAATATGAGGATCTAAAGACTTTTCAGCTAACCATATGACGATTTTAGCGACTCAACGACTGATTTAGCGAATAGTAAGACGATCTAATGACTGTCTAGCTAACCATATGACGATTTTAGCGACTGTTTACCTCATAATATGACGATCTGATGACTGTATAGCTGACACTCTGACGATCTAACGACTGTCTATCTAACCATTTGACAATTTTAGCGACTGTTTAGTAACTTAACGACTGGTTAGCCAATACTAAGACGATCTAATGACTCTAGCTAACCATATGACGATTTTAGCAACTGTTTAGCGACTTAACAACTGATTGGTTAATACTAAGACGATCTAACGACTGTCTATCTAACCATTTGACAATTTTAGCGACTGTTTAGTTACTTAACGACTGGTTAGCCAATACTAAGACGATCTAATGACTCTAGCTAACCATATGACGATTTTAGCAACTGTTTAGCGACTTAACAACTGATTAGCAAATACTAAGACGATCTAACGACTGTCTAGCTAACCATATGACAATTTTAGGACTGTTGTGTTTAGGACTTAACGACTGATTAGCTAACAGTATGACGACTTAACGACTGATTAGCCAATAGTATGACGATTTAATGACTGTTTTGCTCATAAAATGACCATCGAATGACTGTTTAACTGACAATATACGATCTAACGACATTCTAGCTAATCATATGACGATTTTAGTACTGTTTGCGACTTAACGACTGATTATCTAACGGTATGACGATTTAACGACTGATTATCTAATAGTATGACGATTTAACGACTGTTTAGTGACAATATGAGGATCTAACGACTGTCTAAGTAACCGTATGACGATTTTAGCTACTGTTTAGCGACTTAACGACTGATTAGCTAATAGCATAGAATAAACACACCCTTGGTCTTTATTCTATGCAAACTGTAAGATGATCTTTTCGGGCTCTTTTGGTGTGGATTTGGGCTCAATTAGTGTCTGCCCAATCAAGCTTTTCTCCTAGCAAACAGACAAAAATCCTTAAGCGACTGTAAAGCTGACACTATGACGATCTAATGACAGTCTAGCCTTACATTAGATCGTCATATTATCAGCAAAACAGTCATAAGACGTCATACTAATCTGCCGTTAGACGCTAAACAGTCGCTAAAATCGTCATATGTATAGCTAGACATACGTTATATCGTCATATTGTCAGCTAAACAGTCATTAGATCGACATATTATTAGCAAAACAGTCATTAGACCTTCATACTATTAGATAATCAATCGTTAAGTCGCTAAACAGTCCTAAAATCGCCATATTATGGTTAGCTAGACAGTTGTTAGATCGTCATATTATCAGCAAAACAGTCATTAGAAGTCACTAATCTGCCGTTAGTCGCTAAACAGTCGCTAAAATCGTCATATGTATAGCAAGCTAGACAGTCGTTAGATCGTCATATTGTCAGCTAAACAGTCATTAGATCGTCATACTAATCTATCGTTAAGTCGCTGAACAGTCATAAAATCGTCATTTAGTAAGCTAGACTGACGTTAGATCGTCGTATTGTCAGCTAAACAGTCATTGGATCGTCATATTATCAGCAAAACAGTCATTAGACGTCATAATAATCTGCCGTTAGTCGCTAAACAGTCGCTAAAATCGTCATATCTATAGCTAGACATACGTTAGATCGTCATATTATCAGCAATACAGTCATCAGATCGTCATATTTTCAGCAAAACAGTCATTAGACGTCATACTATTAACTAATCTGTCGTTAAGTCGCTAAAATCGTCATATAGCTAAGCTAGCTTATTAGCTAAACAGTGGTTAAATGGCGAGCAGTTAAATTTAAAAAGAAGCGGGAGAAGCGAAGAAAAAAGCCGTGACGTGTCCGGTGGTGGGGAGTTCGCTCTCGCGGTGAATGAGGACTCTAAATAAGAAATGAGTCGGTTTCTCTTCGGTTACCGTCGTCACTCTCCACTCATTTCGCCGGTCCGATCCATTCGTGTTTACCGTTACTCCGGGAGTACTCGCCGGATTCGTGTCAGTAGCGCTCCTCCGCCTCCGCCTTCCCTTTTCCACGTAAACTTCTCAACTCGAACCCTCCTCAGTCCCGCCGAACGAGAAAACGCGATGCCCGAAAAAAGGAATTTCAAAGGCTCCCCAAATCGGTTACGCCGCTCCACTACGACCTTTTCCTCAAGCCAAATCTCAAAACTTTGGACTTCCAAGGAAAAGAAACCGTCCAGATAAAGGTAAGCGAAAAACATATTTAAAACTAAAAAAAAAAAAAATGAAAACTCCGCAAATATTTTGTTTTTCTAACCTAAAATCTAAGACTCATCCACGGTTATTACTTATAACGGTAAACGCTCACACGCTTCTACCGTACAAAACACCGTACGGTACCTACCTTTAAAAATCCATTCTCCTTCATAATAAACGGTTGTTTATTATTTAATCAGCAATTAAACTCTTAAATATCATTTTTTTTTTCATTAATTTATTGCTTTCGGGATCATTAAGATTCCATGTTGACACCTCATCTTTTCTGATAGGTAACTCATGAACTACCAAACCGAAATGCGTTTATAAAACATTTTGATTTTTAACCCTCAGTAAAAGCGTCTAAATGACTTATTATAGTAAATCGAGGTTAGTCTGAAGGGCCGGTAGTCCTTAATTTTCAACAATAGTTTATTTATTTATTTTTTTTCAAACGGATTTACCAGCCGCCGGTTTTTGGGGGAAGGTCTTCAGGGAGAAAAAAATGTTGTTCGATTATGAGGTTGTCTTTGGTGCCGTCCGTCCGTCTCCAGCTAATAGTATGACGATTTATTGACAGTTTTGCTCATAATATGACGACCAAATGACTGTTTAGCTGACAATATGACGATTTTTAGGGACTGTTTAGCGACTTAACGACTGATTAGCTCATAGTATGACGGTGTAAGCAACTGTCTAGCTAACCATATGACGATTTTAGGGACTGTTTAGCGACTTAACGACTGATTAGGTAATAGTATGACGATCTAATGACTGTTTTGCTCTTAATATGACGATCTAATGAGCTAACCATATAACAATTTTAGATTAAATGACGGTTTTGCCCATAATATGACGATCTAATGACTGTCTAGCTAACCATATGACGATTTTAGGGACTGTTTAGCGACTTAACGACTGATTAGCTAATAGTATGACAATCTAATGACTGTTTTGCTCATAATATGACGATCTAACGAGTGTCTAGCTAACCATATGACGATTTTAGGGACTGTTTGGCGACCTAACGACTGATTAGCTAATAGTATAACGATTTAATGACTGTTTTGCACATAATATGACGATCTAATGACCGTTTAGCTGACAATACGACGATTTTAGGGATTGTTTAGCGATTAACGATTGATTAGCTAATAGTATTACGATCTAATGACTGTTTTGCTCATAATATGACGATCTAATGACTGTCTGGCTAACCATGTGACGATTCTAGGACTGTTTAGCGACTTAACGACTGATTAGCTCATAGTATGACGGTCTAATGACTGTTTTGCTGATAATATGACGATCTAATGACTGTCTAGCAAACTATATGACGATTTTAGGACAATTAGCGACTGATTAGCTAATATTATGGCGATCTAATGACTGTTTTGCTGATAATATGACGTTTTTAGGACTGTTTAGCGACTTAAAGACTGATTAGCTGATACATAATATGACGATCTAACGTCTTTCTTGCTAACCATATGACTATTTTAGGACTGTGCTGATAATCTGACGATCTAATACTAATTACTAATACTGATTCTAATAACTGTTTTGCTGACAATATCACGATAGTCTGCATAGTTAGCTATATGACGAATTTAGCGACTGTTTAGCGACTTAACGACAGATTAGTTAATAGTATGACGGCCTATGACTGTTTAGCTGACAATATGATGATCTAACGTATGTCTAGCTAGCTATATGACGATTTTAGCGACTGTTTAGCGACTTAACGATAGATTAGTTAATAGTATGACGGTCTAATAACTATTTTGCTGATAATATGACGTTCTAATGATTGTTTAGCTGACAATATGACGATCTAACATCTGTCTAGCAGCCATAATATGAAGATTTTAGGACTGCTTAGCGACTTAACTACTGATTATCTAATATTATGACGATCTAATGACTGATTTGCTGATATATGACGATCTAACGTCTGTCTAGCTAGCTGTATGACGATTTTAGCGACTTAACGACAGATTAGTTAATAGTATGACGGTCTAATGACTGTTTTGCTGTTAATTTGACGATATAACAACTGTATAACCATAATATGACGATTTTAGGACTGCTTAGCGACTTCACGACTGATCTGCTGATAGTGTGACGATCTAACGATTATTTTACTGATATATGACGATCTAACCACTGTTTAGCTTGCCAATTATTTAGAAAGATTGTGTGTGAAAATTTGGAGAAAATCGGTTCAAAACTGTGGCCGTGAAGTGTTTCGGAAAAATGCTACGGACGGCCGGACGGCACCACAGACAAAGTTGAGATCGGTAAAGATCATTCAATTTGATCCTTCCTCAAAAACCCGAGGAAGTTAATCAGGGAAAAATGAGCTTTTTCGGCCTAAAGAATGAAGAAAACTACCAAAATGTAATAAGTAGTGTTTGTGGCCAAAATACTGAGGAAAACGTAAGAAAATTTAGTGAAAAGGGGTTTCTACGTAAAAACAAATAAATTTCCTCCGTGCGAAAGAGGTAGAAAAAGCCCTTAAAAACATGTTTTCCTCATTTTTTGACCGAAAATCCCGAAAAAATTGGGGTTTTCTCGGCCCAACTGAGGAAAGCTACCAAAAATACGGTAAACGGTGGTTTTTTGGTCAAACGACATGGGTTTTTCTCAGCCCTACCAAGGAAAGCTACCAAAAATACGGTAAACGGTGGTTTTTTGTAAAACGACCGGTGTTTTCTCGGCCCTACCGAGGAAAGCTACCAAAAATAGGTAAACGGTGGTTTTTTGGTAAATCGACCGGTGTTTTCTCGGCCCTATCGCGGAAAGCTACCAAAAATGCGGTAAACGGTGGGTTTTTGGTCAAACGACATGGGTTTTTCTCAGCCCTACCGAGGATAGCTACTAAAATACGGTAAACGGTGTTTTTTTGGTCAAACGACCGGGGAAAAAAAGACAGAAAAATATTGTGTAAGGGGGTTTCTCAGTCCAAAAACCGAGAAAAAGTGGATTTTTTTTAAATTTCAAAATTTTCTTTTTAACTTTGAGCTTGACTAATTAGAATGTTAGAAGCAAATAATTAGTTTTTTCCCCTCCATTTATCGCGCTGTCATTTTATTACTGCATGTTTTCCGACCATAATTTATCATGTTACGTAATTCGTTAAGATTACGTCGAGAATACTTGAAATGTCCCTTCAGCTGTCCCATTATCAAAGGTGAGGGGGGAAAAAAGAAAGAGAGTTGACGAACAAAATTAATGCAAATTGTGGACGTCTTTTTATATGGAAATTCGCATTTTCGCCTGCATTCCTCGTAGGATTTTATTATGTACTTCCTAAAGACAAAAATGGTTTAGAAAGTACATTATAAATCAGTGCTACCAACGGTAATGTGACGTTCTTTTAATTAATAGCACCCATTTTGCTCGTGGGAAAAGACCTATTACGTCCACCGAGGTTTTTACGCGTGAGGCTCAGCTAAACAGCCGTTAAATCGTATTTTTGTCAGCTTAACAGGAGAACGATCGTCATATTATCAGCGAAATATGCAGATCGAAACTAGCTTAATTAGTCAGTTAGCTTAGTTAGCTAATCAGTCGTTAAGTCGCTAAACAAATCGCCTTATGGTTAGCTCGACAGTCATTAGATCGCCATATTATCAGCGAAAAAGACGTTAGTTCGTCATATTTTCAGCTAAACAGTCATTAGATCGTCATACTATTAGCTAATCAGTTGTTAAGTCGCTAAGCACTCCTAAAATCGTCATATTATGGTCGGACAGTTGTTAAATCGTCATCTTATGAGCAAAACAGTCATTAGACCATCATACTATTAGCTAATCAGTCGTAAAGTCGGCATACTGTTAGGAGCTTAACAGTCCAAAAATCGTGATTTTAGCTAGACAGTTGTTAGATTGTAATACTATAAGCTAATCAGTCGTTAAGTTGCTAAACATCATTAAAAAAAATTTTTTTCTCGGTTTTTGGACCGGAAACTTTCCTCGGTAAGGCTGAGAATACACCGGTCGTTTGACCAAAAAACCCACCATTTACCGTATTTTTGGTAGCTTTCTTCGGTAAGGCTGAGAAAACCCTGGTCGTTCGACCAAATAACCTCCGTTTGCCGTATTTTGGTTGCTTTTTTCGGTAGTGCTAAGAAAACCCTGGTCTTTCGACCAAAAAACCACCTTTTCCGTATTTTTGGTAACTTTCTTCCGTAACGCTGAGAAAACCCAGGCCGTTTGACCAAAAAAACCACCTTTTGCCGTATATTAGGTAGCTTTCTTCGGTAGGGCTGAGAAACCCTGGACGTTCGACCAAAAAACCACCGTTACAGTATTTTTGGTAGCTTTCCTCGGTAGGGCTGAGAAAACCCCGGTCGTTTGACCAAGAAACCACCGTTTACCGTATTTTTGGTAGATTTCCTCGGTAGGGCAGAGAAAATCCTGGTCTTTCGACCAAAAAAACCACCCTTTATCGTATTTTTGGTCGCTTTCCTCGGTAGGGCTGAGAAAACCCCGGACGTTTGACCAAAAAACCACCGTTCACCATATTTTTGGTAGCTTTTCTCGGTAGGGCAGAGAAATCCTGGTCTTTCGACCAAAAAACCACCCTTTATCGTATTTTTGGTCGCTTTCCTCGGTAGGGCTGAGAAAACCCAGGACGTTTGACCAAAAAACCACCGTTCACCATATTTTGGTAGCTTTTCTCGGTAGGGCTGAGAAACCCCAGTTGTTCGACCAAAATCCACCGTTTACCGTATTTTTGGTAGCTTTCCTTGGTAGGGCTGAGAAAACCCCGGTCGTTTGACCCAAAAAACCACCGTTCACCGATTTTGGTAGCTTTCCTCGGTAGGGCTGAGGAAATCCCGGTCGTTTGACCTAAACGGCCGTTCACCGTATTTTTGGTAGCTTTCCTCGGTAGGGCTGAGAAAACCCTGGTCGTTCATTTACCGTATTTGTGGTAGCTTTCCTCGGCAGGGCGGAAAAAACCCCGGTCGTTTGACCAAAAAACCACCGTTCACCATTTTGGTAGCTTTCCTAGGTAGGGCTGAGAAACCTCGGCCGTTTGACCCAAAAACCACCTTTTACGTATTTTTGTTAACTGTTGTCGGTAGGGCTGAGAAAACCCAGGTCGTTTGACCAAAAAAACCACCGTTACCGTATTTTTGGTAGCTTTTCTCGTTAGGGCTGAGAAAACCCTGGTCGTTTGACCAAAAACCACCGTTCACCGTATTTTTGGTAGCATTCCTAGTTAGGGTGAGGAAACCCGGTCGTTTGACCAAAAAACACCGTTCAGCGTATTTTTGGTAGCTTTTCTCGGTAGGGATGACATAACCCAAGTCGTTGACCAAAAAACCACCGTTCACCGTATTTTTGGTAGCATTCCTAGTTAGGGTTGAGGAAACCCCGGTCGTTTGACCAAAAAACACCGTTCACCGTATTTTTGGTAGCTTTCCTCGTTAGGGCTGAGAAAACCCTGGTCGTTTGACCAAAAAACCACCGTTCACCGTATTTTTGGTAGCTTTCCTCGTAGGGCTGAGAAATCCCGGTCGTTTGACCTAAACCCGTTCACCGTATTTTTGGTAGCTTTCCTCGGTAGGGCTGAGAAAACCCTGGTCGTTCAACCAAAAACCACCGTTTACCGTATTTGTGGTAGCTTTCCTCGGCAGGGCTGAGAAAACCCTGTCCTTTGACCAAAAAACCACCGTTTACCGTATTTTGGTAGATTTCTTCGGTAGGGCTGAGAAAACCCTGGTCGTTGACCAAGAAACCACCGTTTACCGTATTTTTTGTAGCTTTTCTTGTAGGGATGACAAACCCAGTCGTTGACCAAAAAACCACCGTTAACTCTTGGTTACTGATGTAATTTTTACTTACTTACCTGCTATTCTTCTTTCTTCAGATAAATACGCCAACTTCGAATATACTTTTGAACTCTGTCGACTTGAGGATAAAAACAGTTTCACTCGAGTTGAATGGAACGACTTTAACGCCCGATGTCAAAATTAACCAGGAAGACGAGACGATCTCGCTTGAATTCGCCGAAACGTTACCCGCCGGCGATGCGTCCCTTGTCTTCGACTTCACCGGCGAACTCAACGATAAAATGAAAGGTTTCTACCGCAGCAACATTTCAAGGTAAACTAAAATTATAAAATACTTAATCTTTATGTCCTTTCAGTGTAGAAGGAGAGCCTCATTGGGCTGCCGTTACACAATTTGAACCTACCGATGCCAGAAGGTGTTTCCCCTGCTGGGATGAACCTGCAATCAAAGCTGTCTTTGATATCACAGTTTCTGCACCTAAAGACAAAGTTGCTTTGTCCAATATGGTAATTATTATCATTCAGCTGACGATATGACTGTCAATCGTTTAGCCATCATTGTGCCAATTTCATGACTGTTCAGCTGACAGTATGACCATCTAACGACTGTTTAGAAGACTGTATGACTATCTAACGACGGTTTAGCTGACTGTATGACCATCTAACGACTGTTTAGCTGACCGTATGACCATCTAACGACGGTTTAGCTGACCGTATGACCATCTAACGACTGTTTAGCTGACCATCTAACGACTGTTTAACAGACCGTATGACCATCTAACGACTGTTTAGCTGACCGTATGACCATCTAACGATTGTTTAGGTGACCGTATGACCATCTAACGATTGTTTAGCTGACCGTATGACCATCTAACGACTGTTTAGCTGAGCGTATGACCATCTAACGATTTTTAGCTGACCATGTAACGACTGTTTAGCTGACCATCTAACGACTGTTTAGCTGACCATCTAACGACTGTTTAGACCATCTAACGACTGTTTAATAGACCGTATGACCATGTAACGACTGTTTAGCTGACCATCTAACGACTGTTTAGCTGACCATCTAACGACTGTTTAGCTGACCATCTAACGAATGTTTAACAGACCATCTAACGGCTGTTTAACAGACCGTATGACCATCTATCGACTGTTTAACCATCTAACGACTGTTTAGCTGACCGCATGACCATCTAACGACTGTTTAGCTGACCATCTAACGACTGTTTAACTGACTGTAAGACCATCTAACGACGTTTAGCAGACTGTATGACTATCCGACGATGATGATGTACCAACTCGCCTCTATTTTATTGCCCTAAAGTTCTTTTAAACAATTAATTCTCCCTTGAACATTAAAAACGTTCATTTTCACTTTCTGCTACTTATAAAGGAGTAAAAGTGAAATAATTATCTGTGGGAAGAATACCTATTAAGTGTCAAGGTTACATAACGGTAGAAGACTTTTACTTCTTTTTTTCAAGTTCAAGGTTTCTTATTTGAACAATATTTACAATTATAATTTTTTTTTAGCCTGTGGAGACTGAGAAAATTGAAGGAGACCAAAAAGTGGTGAAGTTTTCACCGACGCCTGTGATGTCGACTTATCTGGTTGCTGTCGTCGTCGGTGATTTCGATTATGTGGAAGATACGTCTGAAGATGGAGTTTTGGTGCGTGTTTATACTCCTGTGGGAGTTAAGGAGCAAGGGAAATTCGCGCTTTATGTGGCGACAAAGGTGCTTCCTTTCTACAAAGATTATTTCCAAATCGCATACCCTTTACCGAAGATCGATCTAGTCGCTATAGCAGACTTTTCTGCAGGAGCTATGGAAAACTGGGGTCTTGTCACATACAGACAGTCTTCTGTTGGTAGACCCTGAAAATACATCGGCATCGCGTAAACAGTGGGTTGCTATCGTCGTCGGGCATGAACTCGCTCATCAATGGTTCGGAAATCTGGTTACGATGGAATGGTGGACTCATTTATGGTTGAATGAAGGCTACGCATCTTTCGTTGAAAACCTCTGCGTCGCTCATCTCTTCCCTGAGTATGACATCTGGACGCAGTTCGTTTCCGACATGTACATACGCGCTTTGGAACTCGATTGCTTAAAGAACAGTCACCCTATTGAAGTTCCTGTCGGCCATCCTTCAGAAATCGATGAAATCTTTGATGATATCATACAATAAAGGTGCCTCAGTAATCAGAATGCTGCATAGATACATAGGAGATGCCGACTTCAGAAAAGGGATGCATCTATACCTCACACGGCATCAGTACAGCAACACCTTCACTGAAGACCTTGGGCTGCATTGGAAGAAGCTTCAAAAAAGCCAGTCCGAGCTGTCATGTCTACCTGGACAAACAAATGGGCTTCCCAGTCATCGAAGTCGTCTCCAGCGAACAAGATGGCACCTCACGAGTTATCAAAGTTGTACAGAGGAAATTCTGCGCGGACATCAACACCAAAGATGATACCAGCATTTGGATGGTACCGTTGACATTCAGCACAAGAGGGCGTGAAGATAAAGTTATACATTCTGTCATGCTTGAAGGAAAAAGCCTAACGGTAAACATTAACTTATCAACAATTTATTATTTTGTTTTCCAGATCAGCATCCCTGATATTGAACCTGATGCATGGGTTAAAGTAACCCTGGAACTGTAGGAGTATATCGTGTTGCTACCCTGAAAGCGAGCTTGATCGTATGATATCTGCCATTAAAGATATGTCTATGCCGCCGTTAGATAGGCTTGGTTAGTCGACGATCTTTTCGCTCTTGTACAGGCTGGCCAATGTCCGACAGTTCAGGTCTTGAAAGTAATAGCGGCCATGCAGAACGAAAACAATTTCACAGTCTGGAGCATTATTGCCAACTGCCTCAGCAAAGTTTACGCTCTCATATCAAACACCGATCAGACGATAGCTTGAAAAGTTTGGTGTGATACTGTTTAAAATATTGGAGACAAACTTGGATGGGTGCCGAAACCCAACGAAAGTAATTTCTTCTTTTGTGTTTGAACGACTGTTTAGCTGACCGTATGACCATCTAACGACTGTTTAGCTGACGTATGACCATCTAACGACTGTTTAGATGACCGTATGACCATCTAACGACTGTTTAGCTGACCGTATGACCATCTAACGACTGTTTAGCTGACCGTATGACCATCTAACGACTGTTTAGCTGACCGTATGACCATCTAACGACTATTTAGCTGACCGTATGACCATCTAACGACTGTTTAGCTGACCGTATGACCATCTAACAACTGTTTAGCTGACCGTATGACCATCTAACGACTGTTTAGCTGACCGTATGACCATCTAACGACTGTTTAGCTGACCGTATGACCATCTAACGACTCTTTAGCTGACCGTATGACCATCTAACGACTGTTTAGCTGACCGTATGACCATCTAACGACTGTTTAGCTGACCGTATGACCATCTAACGACTGTTTAGCTGACCGTATGACCATCTAACGACTGTTTAGCTGACCGTATGACCATCTAACGACTGTTTAGCTGACCGTATGACCATCTAACGACTGTTTAGCTGACCGTATGACCATCTAACAACTGTTTAGCTGACCGTATGACCATCTAACGACTGTTTAGCTGACCGTATAACCATCTAACGACTGTTTAGCTGACCGTATGACCATCTAACGACTGTTTAGCTGACCGTATGACCATCTAACGACTGTTTAGCTGACCGTATGACCATCTAACGACTGTTTAGCTGACCGTATGACCATCTAACGACTGTTTAGCTGACCGTATGACCATATAACAACTGTTTAGCTGACCGTATGACCATCTAACGACTTTTTAGCTGACCGTATGACCATCTAACGACTGTTTAGCTGACCGTATGACCATCTAACGACTGTTTAACTGACCGTATGACCATCTAACGACTTTTTAGCTGACCGTATGACCATCTAACGACTGTTTAGCAACGTCAAACTTCATGATTTTTTTTTTAGGCCATCTTGATACTCTTTTGAGATCTTTGGTTCTCTCAAGATTGGGATGGTACGGCGACCAAGATACGATTGAAGAAGCGAAACGGCGCTTCAAAGCGCATATTTCTGGCGAAAGTTTGATCCCTGCTGACCTTCGTGCTGCAGTCTACAAAACAGTCCTTTCAGTCGGAAATGAGGATACGTACAACAGCATGCTTAAGATATACAGAGACGAAAGCCTTCAGGAAGAAAAAGACAGAGTTTTACGTGCTTTAGGTGCCATCGGCGATAAGAAGATTTTGTCAAAAGTCTTAGAGTTTACGATGTCGGTAAGTCGTATTGATTTTTCTGCTGTGGCAGTTCTTCTAGCATCAGGATTTTGCTAGAAAGCAGCTTCCTCTAGCTATTGTTGCTTCCGCTAGCGATGGTAGTTGCTTCTGCTAGCGATAGTAGTCGCTTCTGCTAGCGATGGTAGTTGCTTCTGGTAGCGATGGTAGTTGCTTCTGCTAGCAATGGTAGTTGCTTCCGCTAGCGATAGTAGTGCCTACCGCTTTAGCTTATCTGTGGCAGTACGCATTTTAAACACTTCCTAAGAACTTCCCTTTTTCTACTGGCAATGGTCTTTTCTGCTGGCAATGGTAGTTGCTTCTGTTAGCGATGGTAGTTGCTTCTGCTAGCGATGGTAGTTGCTTCTGCTAGCGATGGTAGTTGCTTCTGCTGGCGATAGTAGTGCCTACTGCTAGCTTTAGCTTATCTGTGGCAGTACGCATTTTTAAACACTTCCTAAAAACTTCCCTTTTTCTACTGGTGATGGTAGTTGCTTCTGCTAGCGATAGTAGTTGCTTCTGCTAGCGATGGTAGTTGCTTCTGCTAGCGATGGTAGTTGCTTCCGCTAGCGATAGTAGTGCCTACTGCTAGCGATAGTAGTGCCTACTGCTAGCGATAGTAGTGCCTACTGCTAGCTGTAGCTTATCTGTGGCAGTACGCATTTTTAAACACTTCCTAAAAACTTCCCTTTTTCTACTGGCGATGGTCTTTTCTGCTGGCGATGGTAGTTGCTTCTGCTAGCAATAGTAGTCGCTTCTGCTAGTGATGGTAGTTGCTTCTGCTAGCGATGGTAGTTGCTTCCGCTAGCGATAGTAGTGCACACTGCTAGCTTTAGCTTATCTGTGGCAGTACGCATTTTTAAACACTTCCTAAAAACTTCCCTTTTTCTACTGGCGATGGTCTTATCTGCTGGCGATGGTAGTTGCTTCTGCTAGCGATAGTAGTCGCTTCTGCTAGTGATGGTAGTTGCTTCTGCTAGCGATGGTAGTTGCTTCTGCTAGCGATGGTAGTGCCAACTGCCAACCTTATCTTATCTGTGGCAGTACGCATTTTTAAACACTTCCTAAAAACTTCCCTTTTTCTACTGGCGATGGTCTTTTCTGCTGGCGATGGTAGTTGCTTCTGCTAGGGATAGTAGTCGCTTCTGCTAGCGATGGTAGTTGCTTCCGCTAGCGATGGTAGTTGTCCGCTACCGATGGTAGTTGCTTCTGCTAGCGATGGTAGTTGCTTTTGCTGGCGATGGTAGTTACTCCGAGCAGTTCTGCTAGCCATCAGGATTTTGCCAGAAAGCAATCTAGCTATTGTTTCTGCTATCTTTTTATCTTTTTGTTTCTAGGATGAGGTGAGATCTCAAGATAAAGTATTCGTTGTGATTTCGGTCGCTATGACTAAAGTCGGCAGAGAGTTAGCCTGGGAATTCCTGAAATCCAATTGGGTCGAACTTCTAAATAAATATGAGGTATGGAATTATTTTTTCAAAATTTTGAACATTTTAGGCGTTAAAGTCCATCAAAAGTTGACCTTCTCCGTGTAAGAAGGTTATTGAAGTATAACCCATTAAGAAGGTTAATTTTTAAAGGCTTGTAAATCGTAAACCGTTACAGATATTGAAAAAATGCACTAAATAAAATCTGTTGGAAATTTAATTTTCTTTAATTTTATTCTATTCATTTTTTCTCTAGGACGCACTGTTTTCAAGAGAAATTTATTTAAAAAAAATTATTTTCCGAAAATGGTGCATCCTAGAAAAAAATAATTAAGTGCAAATTTATAGAAAATTAAATTTCCTACAGATTTTATTTAGTTCATTTTTTCAAAATTTTAAACATTTTAGGCGTTAAAGTCCATCAAAAGTTGACCTTCTCCGTGTAAGAAGGTTATTGAAGTATAACCCATTAAGAAGGTTAATTTTTAAAGGCTTGTATATCGTAAACCGTTACAGATATTGAAAAAATGCACTAAATAAAATCTGTTGGAAATTTAATTTTCTTTAATTTTTATTCTATTCATTTTTTCTCTAGGACGCACTGTTTTCAAGATAAATTTATTTTAAAAAATAATTTTCCGAAAATTGTGCATCCTAGAAAAAAAATTAAGTGCAAATTTATAGAGAATTAATTTCCTAAAGATTTTATTTAGTGCATTTTTTCAAAATTTTGAACATTTTAGGCGTTAAAGCCCATCAAAAGTTGACCTTCTCCGTGTAAGAAGGTTATTGAAGTATAACCCATTAAGAAGGTTAATTTTTAAAGGCTTGTAAATCGTAAACCGTTACAGATATTGAAAAAATGCACTAAATAAAATCTGTTGGAAATTTAATTTTCTTTAATTTTTATTCTATTCATTTTTTCTCTAGGACGCACTGTTTTCAAGATAAATTTATTTTTAAAAAAATTTTCCAAAAATTGATAGATGTTTCACTGTTTTTTAGGGAGGTTTCTTGCTCTCGCGGCTTGTCAAGAACACGATGGAAGATTTCGCTTCGGAAGAGATGGCCAAGGAATCGAGGATTTCTTCGCCAACAAAGATACTTCAGCTGCTGAACGTAGTATACAGCAATCGGTAGAGACCATACGTCTCAATGCTGCCTGGCTCAAACGTGACGCTGACAAATCCATTCCTTTTTGAAGCAATACACCTAAAATTGGGGCATTCATTTTGTGAATTTTTTTTTTCTTTTCTTTTAAATACCGGTTTTCCGCTCTTCAATGCGTTTATATTTTCTATGTGTTATATACTAAATAAAATAACTTGATATAGTTTTGTTTTTTTATTAAACAAATGTTCATTTTGTTTATGAATTTAATGGGTGAATGTTATGTGTTTTGGGTCTTGTTGTCAGAAAAGGAGACGAGATAATAATCGCGTTTATGCAGCTTCAGAGTCTACGACTCCGGAGACAAAGACAAGCGAGCAGAGAAGGCAGCCGATAACCTCTCAGCCGACAATGACACAACCGAAACCTGTGTATCAGACATCTGCTCCTAGCATATCGTCCTCACAGCCCAGAGTTCCTCTGCAGAATCAGCAGAATCAACCGCCGTACGCTTCTCAAATGTCGGGCATTTTAAAAGAGTCGAAAAAAACGGTTTATGAATCTGGTGGACGTAAATCGATCACTGAGACTGTTATAGAAGATAGAAGGGTCGTTACGACAAAACAATTGAGTGATTCAGGTATTGATTTTCATCCTGTCGGCAGTGAAAACTTGTTGTCTTCCAAAGGAAGTTATTGTATTACCCTTCGCAGACAATGGGGAAATTGATCTACTTACAGTTGAGGGTGCATTGAGGAACTGGTACACACTATAACTCCGTCCTGTGTATGGTAGTGGCTTCTAGCTAGCAATGGTAGTTGCATCTGCTGGCGATGGTAGTTGCTTCTGCTGTCGAGAGTAGTGGCTTCTGCCAGTGTGTCTACTACCTATGGAGACTATGGTAGTTGCTTCTGCTGTTGAAGGTAGTGGCTTCTGCCAGTGGTGTCTACTACCTGGAGACTATGGTAGTTGCTTCTGCTAGCGATGGTAGTTGCTTCTGCTAGCGATGATAGTTGCTTCTGCTAGCGATGGTAGTTGCTTCAGCTAGCGATGGTAGTTGCTTCTGCTAGCGATGATAGTTGCTTCTGCTAGCGATGGTAGTTGCTTCTGCTAGCGATGGTAGTTGCTTCCGCTAGCGATGATAGTTGCTTCTGCTAGCGATGGTAGTTGCTTCTGCTAGCGATGGTAGTTGCTTCTGCTAGCGATAGTAGTGCCTACTGCTAGCTGTAGCTTATCTGTGGCAGTACGCATTTTGAAACACTTCCTAAAACTTCCCTTTTTCTACTGGCGATGGTCTTTTCTGCTAGCGATGGTAGTTGCTTCTGCTGTCGAGGTAGTAGCTTCTGCCAGGTACTACCTATGGAGACTACGGTAGTTGCTTCTGCTAGCGATAGTTTGGCCTACTGCTAGCTGTAGCTTATCTGTGGCAGTACGCATTTTGAAACACCTCCCAAAAACTTCCCTTTTTCTACTGGCGATGGTCTTTCTGCTGGCGATGGTAGTTGCTTCTGCTGTCGAGAGTAGTGGCTTCTGCCAATGCTGTCTACTACCTATGGAGACCATGGTAGTTGCTTCTGCTAGCGATAATAGTGCCTACTGCTAGCTGTAGCTTATCTGTGGCAGTACACATTTTTAAACACTTCCTAAAAACTTCCCTTTTTCTACTGGTGATGGTCTTTTCTGCTGGCGATGGTAGTTGCTTCTGCTTTCGAGGGTAGTGGCTTCTGCCAGTGGTGTCTACTACCTATGGAGACTATGGTAGTTGCTTCTGCTAGCGATGGTAGTTGCTTCTGCTAGCGATAGTAAGTGCCTACTGCTAGCTGTAGCTTATCTGTGGCAGTACGCATTTTGAAACACTCCCAAAAACTTCCCTTTTTCGACTGGCGATGGTCTTTTCTGCTGGCGATGGTAGTTGCTTCTGCTCTCGAGAGTAGTGGCTTCTGCCAATGCTGTCTACTACCTATGGAGACCATGGTAGTTGCTTCTGCTAGCGATAATAGTACCTACTGCTAGCTGTAGCTTATCTGTGGCAGTACGCATTTTGAAACACTTCCCAAAAACTTCCCTTTTTCAGAAATGGGGGAAAGTCTGTGATGGAAGAGGGAAAAGCGTGTGCGAGCAAAGCAGAGGAAGGAGTACAGTTGAGTCGAACAGAAGCAGAGCGTTTGCGATCCAGGCAGAGGAAGGAGCACTGTTGATTCCAGTTGGTGGTGGAGGCGTATGCGATCCATGCGAACGAGCATATCGCCTGCATCCCATGGAGTATCTTATTCTTCAAAAAAGGTCTGCGAAACCAGCGGTTCTAGAAGCGTCTGCGAAACCAACGAAACGACTACTTTGGCTACAAAACTTCAGTTTGCGATGCGAGAGATCCGACGTCATCAGAAAACATCCACCGTGCGATGTCCAAAGGAAGCAACATAATGGACCTTGGCGATTTCGATAATAAACATCCAAGTCGTAAAATCAGTGCTATGCAAGCCTCTGGATCCTGCCCTGGGAGAGGACGAGAACCCAAAATTTTAGACACTGCCCTCAGCAACGAATTTTAAGCAACATAATGGACCTTGGCGATTTCGATAATAAACATCCAAGTCGTAAAATCAGTGCTATGCAAGCTCTGGATCCTGCCCTGGGAGAGGACGAGAACCCAAAATTTTAGACACTTGCCCTCAAGCAACGAATTTTAAATCATTCACTGACTCTCAAAAGCTCAGAGTCGCCGACGACTGTGACTAACATCAAAAATGTGCTTCAAAGGACATTGGACATTGTAAAAATTTTTAAATACTGCCACCTTGATCCAGATTGTTCCGTCACTCGCTTTCCAGCAAGCAATTATATAATTTTTATTTGTTTTAAAAATGTTATTCAAATGTGTTGAAAAAAGAGCAGTTAGTAGGTGGGACGCATCTAACAGCGGATTAGGGTGCACTAAACGGCTTGCTATGGCATCTGTTAGCACAACTAAATCTCGATAGCCTGACCCTTCATATGTGCGAAAAATGGGCAATGGAAACTCGATATCCAACGATCAGCAGTAGCAACTTCCTGTATCTAACGCGATGGTAGTTGCTTCTGCTGGCGATAGTAGTGCCTACTATTAGCTAATACTAAGACGATCTAACGTCTGTCTAGCTAACCATATGACAATTTTAGGACTGATGTGCTTAGGACTTGACGACTGATTAGCTAACAGTATGACGACTTAACGACTGATTAGCCAATAGTAAGACGATTTAATGACTGTTTTGCTCATAATATGACCATCGAATGACTGTTTAGCTGACAATATGAAGATCTAACGACTCTCAAGCTAACCATATGACGATTTTAGGACTGTAAAGCTCCTAACAGGATGACGACTTAACGACTGATTAGCCAATAGTATGACGATCTAATGACAGTTTTGCTCAAAATATGACCATCGAATGACTGTTTAGCTGACAATATGAAGATCTAACGACTCTCAAGCTAACCATATGACGATTTTAGGACTGTAAAGCTCCTAACAGGATGACGACTTAACGACTGATTAGCCAATAGTATGACGATCTAATGACTGTTTTGCTCAAAATATGCATGACGATCTAACACTGTCTAGCAACCATAATATGACGATTTAACGACTGATTATCTAATAGTATGACGATCTAATCACTTTTTTTGCTGACAATATGATGATCTAACGTCTGTCTAGCTAGCTATATGACGATTTTAGCGACTGTTTAGCGACTTAACGACAGGTTAGATAATAGTGACGGACTAATGTTTACGCTGATAATATGACGATATTAGGACTGTTCAGCGACTTAACGTCTGATTAGTATGACGATCTAATGACGGTTTAGCTGACAATATGACGATCTAACAACTGTCTAGCAACCATAATACGACGATTTTAAACTGTTTAGCGACTTAAATCGTCATACTATTGGCTAATCAGTCGTTAAGTCGTCATACTGTTAGCTAATCAGTCGTTCAGTTCTATACACAACAGTCCTAAAATTGTCATATGGTTAGCTAGACAGACGTTAGATCGTCTAAGGTTAGCTAATAAGTCGTTAAGTCGCTAAATAGTTGCTAAAATCTCATATGGTTAGCTAGAGTCATTAGATCGTCTTAGTATTAGCTAATCAGTCCTTAAGTCGCTAAGCTGTCTCTAAAATCGTCATATGGTTAGCTAGACAGTCATTAGATCGTCTTACTGTTAGCTAATCTTCCGTTAAGTCGCTAAAATCGTCATATGGTTAGCTAGACAGTCATTGGATGGTCATATTATGAGCAAAACAGTCATTAAGTCGTCATACTATTGGCTAATCAGTCGTTAAGTCGTCATACTCTTAGCTAATCAGTCGTTAAGTCCTAAACACAACAGTCCTAAAATTGTCTTATGGTTAGCTAGAAAGTCGTTAGATCGTCTTAGTATTAGCTAATAAGTCGTTAAGTCGCTAAATAGTTGCTAAAATCGTCATATGGTTAGCTAGAGTCATTAGATCGTCTTAGTATTAGCTAATCAGTCGTTAAGTCGCTAAACTGTCGCTAAATCGTCATATGGTTAGCTAGACAGTCATTAGATCATCTTACTATTAGCTAATCAGTCGTTAAGTCGCTAAAATCATCATATGGTTTGCTAGACAGACGTTAGATCATCATATTGTCAGCTAACAATCATTAGATGGTCATATTATGAGCAAAACAGTCATTAGATCGTCATACTATTAGTCTAGACAATAAGTCAAATTATACGCGCCTTCATTTGTAACGGGCATTTTAGCAAATTTCTGCTGTTTACTAGGTTGTTTGGGCTGGAAGCCCCAATTTTACTTTAGTTTTGCTTCTTTTCCTTCGTTCATTGGCTAAAAGCGTTATATTCTTGGGTCTTTTGGTCTGCAAACCCAAATTATGCTCGGCTTTCCGTGACAAAGAAGTGCGAGAGCAATGCATTATCCGTGGGTTGCAGGCAGCGCAAGAAGTTAAGTTATGATGAGTTTTTGTCGCTTAGGATCCGCTTTTCCCGTAATTCATCTCGAAAATGGGCCGAAATGAGGGTCACGATTTGTCTCGGGTTGACATAGATGATTGTTCGATGGGGCGGTGGGGGATGTTTGGCTTTAAGCGAAGGAGATTGATGTAAATGATGACAGCGTCGAATGTTCATGGGCCTCGTTCCCGACGTTTGTACGCCTTTCAAGAGCACTGGAGCAAATGAATAATTTATAGGGCGAACATTTCCTACTTTAGTCAACGAGCAGGTAATTCCGGAGGAATCGTTTTCCCCAAACGCCCTTAATCGAAAGGAAGTCGACAAACATTTCACTCCCCTGTACTCTTTCATGTGAAACTCTTAAGCCAGCTGAAGATCCTGAAGCCCAATTTTTGTATTTACTAATGCCTGTAATGCCTAATTTTTCCCCATTTCTTCTAGAAAAAGGGAAGTTTTTAGGAAGTGTGTCAAAATGCGTGCTGCCACAGATAAGCTACTGCTGCAGTAGGCACTACTATCGCTAGCAGAAGCAACTACCATCGCTAGCAATCGCGTTAGATACCGAAAGTTGCTACTGCTGATCGGTTGGATATCGAGTTCCCATTGCCCATTTTTCGCACATATGAAGGGTAGGCTATCAAGATTTAGTTGTGCTAACAGATGCCATAGCAAGCAGTTTAGTGCGCCCTAATCCGCCGTTAGATGCGTCTCACCTACTGACTGCTTACTATTGCATGGGGGGAAGCCCATTACTTTAGTTTTGCTTCTTCTAACTGTTAATAGCTAACTCATCTAACTATTAATAGTATGACGGTGTAATGACTGTTATGCTGATATATGACGACATTAGGATATTCAGCGACTTAACGTTGATAGTATGACGATCTAATGAGTGCTTTGCTGATAATGACATTTAATGACTGACAATATGACGATCTAACGACTGTCTAGCTAACCATATGACGATTTTAGCGACTTAACGGAAGATTAGCTAACAGTAGACGATCTAATGATGTTTAGCTGACAATATGACGATCTAAAGATCTCTAGCTAACCATATGACGATTTTAGGGCTGTAAAGCTCCTAACAGGATGACGACTTAACGACTGATTAGCCATAGTATGACGATTAATGACTGTTTTGCTCATAAAATGACCACCGAATGACTGTTTAGCTGACAATTCGACGATTTAACGTTTGTCTAGCTTACTAATGACGATCTAATGAGTGTTTTGCTGATAATATGACCATCTAATGACTGACAATATGACGATCTAACGACTCTCTAGCTAACCAAATGACGTTTTTAAGACTGTTTAGATACTAAAGACTGATTAGCTATCAGTATGACGACTTAACGACTGATTATCTAAAAGTATGACGATTTAACGACTGTTCAAGAAAGAAGAAGTCCAAGAATCTAATGAACCTGGCTTCTTAGCCAAGAACGAAGGAAATGAAGCAAAACTAAAGTAAAATTGGGGCTTCCAGCCCAAACACCCTAGTAAAAAAAGCAGAAATTTGTTAAAATGCGCGTTACAAATGAAGGCGCGTATAAATTGACTTATTAGCTAATACTACGACGATCTAATGACTGTTTTTGCTGATAATATGATGATCTAACGACTGTCTAGCTCTCCATAAGTCGATGTTAGGACTGTAAAGCTCCTAACAGTATGACGACTTAACGACTAATTAGCCAACAGTATGTCGGTTTTGCTCATATTATGACCATCTAATTACTGTTTAGCTGACAATTGACTGATTACCTAATAGTACGACGATCTAATGACTGTTTTGCTGATAATATGACGATTTTAGGACTGTTTTGCTGATAATATGACGCTTTTAAGACTGTTTAGCGACTTAACGACTGATTAGCTGATAATATGACGATCTAAAGCTGTTTTGCTGACAATATGACGATCCAACGTCTAGCTAACTATATGATGATTTTAGGACTGTTTAGCGACTTAACGACAGATTAGTTAATAGTATGACGTTCTAATGACTGTTTTGCTGATAATATGACGATCTACTAGCTGTTAGAAAGTAGAAGCCCAATAATCTAATGAACCTGGCTTCTTAGCCAATCAACGAAGGAAATGAAGTAAAATGAAGTAAAATTGGGGCTTCCAGCCAAACAACCTAGTGAAAAAGCAGAATTTTGGTAAAATGCGCGTTACAAATGAAGGTGCGTTAAAATTGAGGGAAGGTAAAGATTTCTTTTTCGACAAGCGTTTTGTCACCGGGGGACGTCTCCGCACTTGGGGCGTCGAAAATTGGTACGTGGAGGGTGGTTTTGATCCTTACATGGGTAAGCCGCACCCTTGTCTGAACTTTATGAGCGGGTGGAGAAAGGAGACGGGTCGAGGGCGGGCGGAGGATCTGCGCGGGGGCGTTCGGATCCTTCCCCAGACTACAGACTCCAGTCAGTGCACGTTTTCGGGGGTGAAATCATGTCCTGGGAGAGCATCGCCTCACGTGATACCTGGGGGTAAGCGCGTCAAAAAAATAAAAAAAAATTTTTATAAAAAAAATTGTTTTTATTCTAATTTTTTTAGGCATTGAAAAAAAAAGTTAATAAGGATAAAGTTTTACTAGGCTCAATATATTTTTTTCTCTCAAAAAGTCGCCGAAAAACCCCCTCTTGTCGCGTTCCTTGACTCTATCTTTTGGTAGGATGCCAATTTTTTTTTCTCCTCAGCACATTCTAAGCTTGAGAAGTCAAGCCTTTTGATCTATAACTTACTAGGTAACTTTTATCGTTCTAGAATGCTAACTTTGGATTAAAAGTAAATAATTTCAACATTATGAAGGATTAAAACAATGATAGGCTTAGCTTCAAAACGTTATAATTTTTTAAAAAAATATATGACGATAATGACTGGTTAGATGACAATATGACGATCTAACGACTGTTTAACTGACCATAGGACGGTCGAACGAGTTTTTAGCTGATAATATGACGATCTAACGACTGTTTTGCTGACCGTATGACGGTTGAATGACTTTTTTACTGATCATATGACGGTCGAACGACTTTTTAGATGATATCATGACGATGTAACGACGTTTTAGCTGACAAATTGACGATCTAACGACTTTTTCGCTGACCATAGGACGGTCGAACGACTTTTTAGCTGTTAATATGACGATGTAACGACTGTTTAGCTGACCAAATGACGGTCAAAACGAATTTTTCGCTGATAAAATGACGATTCTAACGTCTTTTTAGCTGATAACATGACGATGTAACTACGTTTTAGCTCATAAAATGACGATCTAACGAATGTTTCGCTGACCATAGGACGGTCCAACTACTTTTTAGCTAAAAATATGACGATTTAACGACTGTTTAGCTGACCGTATGACGGTGGAACGACTTTTTACCTGATAACATGACGAATTAATGACTTTTTAGCTGACAATATGACGATCTAACGACTTTTTAGCTGATAAAATGACGATGTAACTACGTTTTAGCTCATAAAATGACGATCTAACGACTGTTTAGCTGACCGTATGACGGTCAAAGCGAATTTTTCGTGATAAAATGACGATCTAACGTTTTTTAGCTGATAACAGGACGATGTAACTACGTTTTAGCTCATTAAATGACGATCTAACGAATGTTTCGCTGACCATAGGACGGTCCAACGACTTTTTAGCTAAAAATATGACGATTTAACGACTGTTTAGCTGACCGTATGACGGTCGAACGACTTTTTACCCGATAACATGACGATTTAACGGCTTTTAGCTGATAAAATGACGATCTAACGGCTTTCGCTGAAAAATGACGATCTAACGACTGTTTCGCTGAAAAAATGACGATCTAACGACTTGTTACCTGATAACAAGACGATCTACAGAGTTTTATGTCGAAATGGAGATTTTTTTATGTTCAACTGCTTTAGGGTGAAATGCGTTATGTTGAACGGTGTTGTCCCTCCTTTCGGTACACATTTCAATGCCAAAGTGTCTAAGAATCCCCCCCCCCCCAGCCACTTTTCTGACCTTTCTAACCCTTTTGTGATTATCTTATGAACTACAGATTTTTATGTCGAAATGGAGATTTTTTTATGTTAAACTGCTTTAGGGTGAAATGCGTTATGTTGAACAGTTCTCACTCTGTATACCCTGTATAATACTCTGCTATACCCTCGGTGAAAATATTCAACCCCCTGACCTTTCAAAAGAGAAAAAAAATTTGTTATAAAAAAAGTTCGAGGGAAAATTTCGGCTTCATTTTCCTCTTATAGATAATGTTTTTAGAGTGAAAGAGCATGTCCTCCTCTAACTTTTGAACTCATAATTTATTTAAAAATAACTTTTTTTTTGTACTTAAAAGTTTTTTATACACGAAGTTGAACATTATTTAAATTACATTTCAGAATTAAATTACAGATAGCATTCATTAGAACCTAGATAAAAATTTGAAGATGGGAACTGCGAAAGGAAGGACGGCAGACAACGGTGATGATAAGGTCCAAAGTGTCCTCTGCGTAGACTGTACATGGAGACCGTCTAATTGACAGTGAAACAGCATAAATTGTCAGCTAAACAGTCGTTAAAACGTCTTGTTATCAGGTAACAAGTCGTTAGATCGTCATTTTATCAGCGAAAAATTCGTTCGACAGTCATATGGCGAGCTAAACAGTCGTTAGATCGTTATATTATCAGCTAATCAGTCGTTAAATCGTCATAATGTTAGCTAATCAGTCGTTAAGTATCTAAACAGTCCTAAAATCGTAATATTACCAGCTAAAACGCCGTTACATCGTCATGACCCCACAAAAAACCCCCGTGTAAAAAACACCCCGCCTCGCAAAAATCCTTTTACGTCAGCCGGAAAAGTTGTGATATCAACTTCCCCGCCCTCAAATGAGCGAGAAGAGTCGATACGCCCGAGTGGTAGGTACGATGATGTGAGAAGCATGATGCCCGTGCTCCCGTTTTCAATGCTCCCCTTGGCGGCATCGCGAAATGCTTTGCATCAGTGATTGCCGTTATTTATCAAGCCCTGGAACGTCCTGGAACGCTTAAGAATTACTGTGTTATCAGCTAAAAAGTCGTTCGACGTCATAAGGTCAGCTAAAAGTCGTTAGATCGTCATATTATCAGCTAAAAAGTCGTTAAATCGTCATGTTATCAGATAAAAAGTCGTTAAATCGTCATATGGTCAGCTAAACAGTCGTTAAATCGTCATATCTTTAGCTAAAAAGTCGTTGGACCGTCCAATGGTCAGCGAAACATTCGTTAGATCGTAATTTTATGAGCTAAAACGTATTTACATCGTCATGTTATCAGCTAAACAGTCGTTAAATCGTCATATCTTAGCTAAAAAGTAGTTGGACCGTCCTATGGTCAGCGAAACATTCGTTAGATCGTCATTTTATGAGCTAAAACGTATTTACATCGTCATGTTATCAGCTAAACAGTCGTTAAATCGTCATATCTTTAGCTAAAAAGTAGTTGGACCGTCCAATGGTCAGCGAAACATTCGTTAGATCGTCATTTTATGAGCTAAAACGTAGTTACATCGTCATGTTATCAGCTAAAAAGACGTTAGATCGTCATTTTATCAGCGAAAAATTCGTTTTGACCGTCATTTGGTCAGCTAAACAGTCGTTACATCGTCATGTTATCAGATAAAAAGTCGTTAAATCGTCATATGGTCAGCTAAACAGTCGTTAAATCGTCATATCTTTAGCTAAAAAGTCGTTGGACCGTCCTATGGTCAGCGAAACATTCGTTAGATCGTAATTTTATGAGCTAAAACGTATTTACATCGTCATGTTATCAGCTAAACAGTCGTTAAATCGTCATATCTTTAGCTAAAAAGTCGTTGGACCGTCCTATGGTCAGCGAAACATTCGTTAGATCGTCATTTTATGAGCTAAAACGTATTTACTTCGTCATGTTATCGGCTAAACAGTCGTTAAATCGTCTTGTTATCAGGTAACAAGTCGTTCGACCGTCATGTGATCAGCTAAACAGTCGTTAGATCATTAGATAATCACAAAAAGCTTAGAAAGGTCAGAAAAGTGGCTGGGGGGGGGGGGATTCTTAGACACATTGGCATTGAAATGTGTACCGAAGGGAGGGAGAACACCGGTCAACATAACGCAGTTGAACATAAAAAAAAAAATCTGCATTTCGACATAAAAAATGTTCTAGGCGAACAAATTATAGCTTAGAGATTGAGTCTGTAGAACCTTTAATTTTCGAGATATTTGAGAGTTTGAGAAAAACCTAATGAGTTTTATTGAAGCTTTTACTTTTTTTTTTTAAACCATCCTCATTCAGACGCCTCACGTACTAATTTAAAGTCAAAAACTTTAACACCTTTTCTAATTTAAACTGTCAACGAACTTTTGTTAAGTTAAAATAAATAACAACTTTAAGGACTTGAGTCTCTCAGGGTCGTCAGCAACGGCGAAAAACCTGGCGGGATCAGTAAAAGTGGCTGGGGGGGGGGATTCTTAGACACTTTGGCATTGAAATGTGTACCGAATGGAGGGAGAACACCGTTCAACATAACGCATTTCACCCTAAAGCAATTGAACATAAAAAAAATCTGCATTTCGACATAAAAAGTCTGTAGTGTTTCGGCATAATTGATCATGGCTCTCCAAAGTTCAAAAATTTTAATCTTAATGCATTTCAATATAAAGCGTATTCATTTCGACATAAAAAATCAGCAGTTGAACATACAAAAATCTGCATTTCGACATAAAAAATGAGTAGTGTTTCGACATAATGAACATAAAGCTCTCCAAAGTTGAAAAAAGAGCATAATGCATTTAAATATAAAGCGTTTCGCCTGAAACGACTTTTCAATAAATGAAAGTCGACATAAAAAAAAGTGAAAGTCACCATAACGCTTCTCACCATAAAGCCTCTCTTTAAACTTGTTTCTCCATAAAACTGTTTGTCGTTTGGGCATATCTCACCATAAACTAGGGACAGCGAAAGAGCAAGCCTTTTAAAACGCGATTATGGCGAAATGAACCTAAAAACTTCACCGTAATGCAATTCAACATAAAGCATTTCAACATAAGCTAGGAAAGTAAGCAGGCAGCCAATGGGATCAGCTAGATTTATAACACAAGGAGGTTTATTTTTTCTCTGATGCTTTATGTTGAATTGAGGCGCTCCGGGTACGAAGGGCGAACTCAACAAAAACGTAGTTTCGAGATACTCGCATTTTAAAGTTATATGTTACGGGCGAACTCAACAGAAAAGTCATGCCCTGGAATGGGGAAAAGGAGTGGGGGTTGTGGACTAGGATGTGGAATTCGCCCTTCGTACCCGCTCGGATATCGCAGTTAGAGCTTTGCCGCATATCGGTTTTTACGTATTTAAAGTGGAAAAAAGGGCGAACTCAACATAAAAATTATATGGGTGTATTCACCAAGAGGTCTAGAATCTGAAAATGAAAAAAAAAATTTGTCCGATGTTGAGTTCGCCCTTCGTACCGGGAGCGCCTCAATTGCATTATGGTGAACTGTCAAGTTCTAAGGTTTTTGTCGTTTTGCCATAATCGCGGTTCAACGGCAAAAGTATGCTTGCTCTTTCGCTGTCCCTAGTTTATGGTGAGATGCCCAAACAGAAACAGTTTTATGGCGAAACGACAAGTTCTTTAAAATGAAAGTTTCCTGTTCAACTGCGTTATGTTGAAAAGACATTTTTATGTCGAAATGACAAGTGTTAAATCTCTTCTTTATGGTGAGATATATGTTCAAATGCATTATGGTCGTTTGATCGTCATATTATCAGCAAAAAGTTGATAAATCGTCATGCTAACAGGTAAAAAGTCGTTCAACCGTAGTATGGTAAGCTAAACAGTCGTTAGATCGTCATATTATGAGCTAAAAAGTCGTTCGACCGTCATATGGTCAGCTAAACAGTCGTTAGATCGTCATATGGTCAGCGAAAAAGTCGTTCGACCTATGAATATGGTCTGCTAAACAGTCGTTAGATCGTCATTTTATCAGCTAAAAAGTCGATGGACCGTCTTAATGTCAGCAAAACAGTCATTCGACCGTCATTTTATCAGCGAAAAAGTCGTTGGACCATCATATGGTCAGCTAAAATGTCGTTAGATCGTCATATTATCAGCAAAAAGTCGCTAAATCGTCATGTTATCAGGTAAAATTCGTTCGAGCGTCATACGGTCAGCTAAACAGTGGTGAACGTTTTCGACTATTTTATACTATTTGATGATCAGATGCATTATGTCGACACGTATAAACTCCCGAAAGGATTAGTCAGAGTCGTTGATCACTGACCCACAAATGGCTTTTTTTAAACGTCCGTTTATCTCAAAAGTGTCACGTAAAAAAAAAAAAAAAAATTCTCCGAGCTAAAACGGTAGCTATTCGAGTGAGATAAAGTCGGTTTTGTGAAGGGGTCGACATTAGCATATCTTAACCGTCGAGTGGTACACGAATCGGGCTCCTATTTTTCCAGTTTCATCTCCTAACTAAATAGATCTTTTATCTTCCGTCGACTTGATAAAAGGAAATTATTGTAATACCCTCCATGTTTGGGGAAAAGACTCTTTCCTGATAGGAAAATTGAATTTTCCATTCGAGTATTATTATAAACGACGTTTTAGCTGATAAAATGACGATATAACGACCGTTTAGCTGACCATAGGACGGTCGAACGACTTTTTCGTTGATAAAATGGCGATCTAACAACTATTTTGCTGACAATAGGACGGTCCAACGCCTTTTCAGCTGATAAAATAACAATCTAACGACTGTTTAGCTGACCATAAGACGGTCGAACGGCTTTTTAGCTGATAATATGACGATCTAACGACTGTTTAGCTGACCATATGACGATTGAACGACTTTTTAGCTGATAAAATGACTATCTAACGACTGTTTTGCTAACAATAGGACGGTCGAACGACTTTTTAGCTGATAATATGACGATCTAACGAATGTTTTACTGACAATAGGACGATCCAACGACTTTTTAGCTGACCATATGACGGTCTAACGACTGTTTAGCTGACCATATGACGGTATAACGACTGTTTAGCTGACAATAAGACGATCTAATGGCTTTTTAGCTGACTGAAGCTGATAATATGACGACCTAAAGACTGTTTCGCTGAAGTTAGCTGACAATATGACGATCTCACGACTGTTAACAGGCAAAAAGACGATCTGATGGCTGTTTAGCTGATAATATGACGATCTGACGACTGTTTAGCTGACAATATGACGAACGAACGACTGTTTAGCTGACAATAAGACGATCTAATGGCTTTTTAGCTGACTGAAGGTGATAATATGACGACCTAAAGACGGTTTCGGTGAAGTTAGCTCATAATATGACGATCTGACGACTTTTTAGCTGACAATATAACTATGTAAAAACTTCAATATCACGATTTGACGATCTCACGACGTAAAAACAGAAAAAGTCTCTACAGCCTTTAAAGGGAAAACGTCCTAATTTGCCCTTTTGTTGTGAAAACATTAAACTCCAGAAATAAAAGCAAAATTTTTCTTTCTCATTAATTTTTCATGTCCCCTTCCGACCATCAACGAATGAAAAAAAAAGAAAACTTTGTAAAATTTTTACCAGATAATCTTTATATTAAATATGTGGGAGGAGGGAGTTTTTAAGGTTAAAGTAAAAATTCTCATATTTTTACTGAGACTATCGGTCTCTAGTATCGATACTTCTATAATCGTGGGGTAATCGATACGTCTAATATCGATTATCCCACTTCTGATATCGCAAAACCTTTTTAATATGAAACTATTTGAACGGAGGGAACATGTAGATATCAAGTTGTGGGCCCACAGGAAGTTAACAAAGGAGGGTTTGGTCAAACGAAATTAGCTTTGGGCCCCGAGTTGTAAGTGAGAAAGTTCGAAAGGGCTTTACGTCCCTTTGGGCTCAATACGAGTTTAGTTTAGAACCCCTTCCCCTAATTATTGACAAGTTACACCTACCATTTAATATTTCATAATAATACTTGAGTGGAAAATTCAATTTTCCTATCAGGAAGGAGACCCCTCTTTTTCCCAAAGAACATACATGGAGAGTATTACAATCATTTCTTTTCAGCTGAACAGTCGTTAGAGCGTCATTTTAATATCGAAAAAGTCGTTCGACCGTCTTATGGTCAGCTAAACAGTCGTTAGATCGTCATATTATCAGCTAAAAAGTCGTTCGACCGTCCTGTGGTCAGCTAAACAGTCATTACATCGTCATATAGTCATCTAAACAGTCGTTAGATCGTCATTTTATCAGCTAAAAAGTCGTTCGACCGTCATATGGTCAGCTAAACAGTCGTTGGACCGTCCTATCGTCAGCTAAACAATCGTTAGATCCTTATATTATCGTTCGACAGTCATATGGTCTGCGAAACAGTCGTTCGTTGGACCATCCGTTTTCGAAAAATCTTTAACTTTAGGAAACAAAGCATGAAAATATTCAAATATCTGGAAAAGTAGAGGTTTTACAGCCTCAACAATTAAGTTATAATTTGTGACCCTACCCAAGACCTTTTTAAAAATATTTTTTTTGTTAAGATTGAACCTTCCATTCTCGAGAAATCTTTAAATTTAGGCAAAAAAGCATGAAAATCCTCGAATATCTCGTAAACTAAAGCTTCTACAGGCTCAATCTGTAAGTAATAATTTGTGCGCCTATCTAAGACCTTTCTAAACCTTTTTGATCGTCAAGATCGGACCTTTCGTTCTCGAGAAATCTTCAATTTTAGGCAAAAAAGCATGAAAATCCTCAAATATCTCGAAAACTAAAGCTTCTACAGGCTCAATCTGTAAGTTATGATTGATTCGCCTATCCCAGACCTATCTAAAAATTATTTTTCAAAAAATATCGGACCAACAGTTTTCGAGAAATGTTCAACTTTATGCAAAAAGCATCCTTTTTACGATGAAACGACGTACGGGAGAGAAAAGTTTTGTTTTTGAACATCCGTCCCTTGCAATTATCTGGGTCGTGGAATAATTTGTGAGCACCTCGAGTTTTCCGTGGAAAATAGGTTTACATGGGGCGACAGGGCTCAGACGTATTCATATGCAAACTCCATCAATTTGCATTTTCGACTAATCTCCAGTACCTGTTGTCTACGCAGGCTGAAATACCCTTTAATGATTTTCGGCTTTCGAAACGCTCATGATTTAAACGACGGTTAAACTCTGAGAAAAAATACTTTATTGTAATACTCTCCATGTATGTTTTTTGGGGGAAAGAGGGGTCTCTTTCCTGATAGGAAAATTGAATTTTCCACTCAAATTTTCGATTATTATGAACGACTATTTCGCTGATAATATGACGATCTAACGACTGTTTAGCTGACCATAAGACGGTCCAACGACTTTTTAGCTGATAATATGACGGTCTAACGACTGTTTAGCTAACATATGACGGTCTAACAACTGTTTAGCTTACAGTATGACGGTCGAACGACTTTTTCGATGATAATATGACGATCTAACGACTGTTTAGCTGACCATATGACGGTCTAACGACTGTTTAGCTGACCATATGACCATCTAACGACTGTTTAGCTGACAATATGACGGTCGAACGACTTTTTAATCTCCAGTACCTGTTGTCTACGCAGGCTGAAATACAAACCCTTTAATGATTTTCGGCTTTCGGAAGTACTCATGATTTAAACGACGGTTAAACTCTGAGGAAAAAGACTTTTTTTTTAGTTTTGTGGTCCCGTTTAATTTAGCAAGTTGGAAAGATAAAGCGTTTTAAGTTCCCTCGAGAAACTTGATAACTTAAGAAACACCGGAGGCTAAACGTGCGATATTATGTAAAATTATTATTCTCAAAGCTATTCATGGTTTTAACACCTTATTCAGGGAAACATTTTCTCGACTTTTAAGCCGAAATCGATATCTTTTTTTAAGACAAAGGAGCCGAATTAAATTTCATCATTGTTTAAATTATTAAGTAGAAAGTTATTTTCAATGAAATTAAGTCAAAAGCTGTCAACTCACAAAAAAAAAAACCCTTTTTCACAGCTTTTTGTCCACAGTTTTCTCCACTCACTTGAAAATCTTCGAATATTTCGAAAACTAAAGCTTCTACAGGCTCAATCTTTAAGTTATAATTTGTGCGCCTATCTAAGACCTTTTTAATCTTTGTTTGATCGTCAAGATCGGACCGTTCGTTCTTGAGAAATCTTCAAATTTAGGCAAAAAAGCATGAAGATCCTCAAATATCTCGAAAACTAAAGCTTCTACAGGCTCAACTTTTATGTTATAACTTGTGCGCCTACCCAAGACCTTTCTTAAAATATTATTTTCGTCAAGATCGGACTTTTCGTTCTCGAGAAATCTTCAATTTTAGGTAAAAAAGCAAGAAAATCCTCAAATATCATAAAAACTAAAGCTTCTACAGACTCAACTCTAAGTTATAATTTGTGCGCCTAGCCAAAACCTTACTAAAAATGTTTTTTTCGTCAAGATCGGACCTTTCGTTCTCGAGAAATCTTCAGTTTTAGGCAAAAAATCATTAAAATCCTCGAATATCTCGAAAACTAAAACTTCTACAGACTCAACCTTTAAGTTATAATCTGTGCGCCTATCTAAGACCTTTCTAAGCTTTGTTTGATCGTCAAGATCGGACCTTTTGTTCTCGAGAAATCGTCAATTTTAGGCAAAAAAGCATGAAAATCCTCAAATATCTCGAAAACTAAAGCTTCTACAGGCTCAACTTCTATGTTATAATTTGTGCGGCTATTCAAGACTTTTCTGTACTTTTTTTATCGTCAAGATCGGGACGAGGGTTCGTCATATTGTCAGCATCCATCAGATCGTCTTAATGCAAGCTGAACAGTCGAGAGATCATTATATTGTGAGCTAAAGTCTGCTAAATAGTCGTTAGATCGTCATATTATCAGCTAAAGTCAGCTAAACCGCCATTAGATCGTCATATTGTCAGCTAAGCAGCCGTCGGTTTGTCATATTCTAAAGTCAGCTAAACAGCCATTAGATCGTCATATTGTCAGCTAAACAGTCATTAGACATCTTTTTGCTGAATAAGCAGCCGTGAAATCGTTACATTGTCTGCCAATGTCAGCAAAACAGCCGTGAGATCTTTATATTGTCTGCTTAAGTCTGCTAAATAGTCGTTAGATCGTCATATTATCAGCTAAAGTCAACTAAACAGCCATTAGATCGTCTTTTTGCTCGCTAAACAGCAGTGAGATCGTCATATTATCAGCTAAAGTCAGCTAAACAGCCAATAGATCATCATATTGTCAGCTTAACAGTCGTCAGATCGTCATAGTATCAGCTTGACTAACGAATTCTCAGTAATAGTATTTTTTATAATTTAGTTAGTTTTTACTTTATACCCACGCATCTCCGAATCTATTGACCCTACGTGAAAAATGTATGAAACCATTTTTGTTGTAAATTCCATTTTCTACAACTTTTTCTAAGCAAGTTCTTCTCTCAGAGCCACTATTTTGAAGATAATCCGCCATTTTTGTACCGTTTTCTATATTTTAAAACCTGAAAAAACTTATAATAGCCTATTAATGATTTTTGATGCCCAAAAAATGCTGGAAAACGCTTTAAGAATGTAGATAACTTAGATAAAGCACCTTTTTTCGTTTTTTATCCGTGAAAATCCCGTTTTCCATTGACCTGGAAACTACAAAGGGAGTGATTCCCAAACTAACAAAAACTAGCTTTTGAAAAAAATTTTCCGACGATTTTTACTGCTCAAATATAGGAAAGTAAGGCATCTTTCCTCTGTAACACTTGGTTGAATTTTGTTCTTTTTGAAATTGAAACGGTTTTTCATTGGCTTAACTTTGGATTTTGTTCTATTTATAGCCAATAAAGAAAAAGGAGGAAGCTGATTCCAATTTTATAAATGGCCCACCTTTCTTAAAAGCTTCATTTTCTAAAAATGATATTGTCTGAAGAGTGATCGCTACGGAAATTTGTCGCCTGTCGTTTCCATCAAGATTGCCCTTTTATAAAGTTAAAAGCATTTTTTTTCTCCCTTCTATATAATTTTTTTCCCCCCGAAAAGAAATATTTTTCTCATTTTGGGATTTTTGAAACATTTTTTTTAAAAAGTAAAGATTGAAAGATGGGTAAAATATAGTGAGTTTTCAATATTCAAATGTAATATTTGACCGGTAGACAGGAGATTCATAACCGGCAATAAATTAGGGTCGACGCCAAAACCATTCGGACGCCCTTCATAACTCTCGGAAAGACAATGGAAAGGGTTCTAATCCGTAATAATAGAAAATCTATTTGACCAAAGAATGTTTAATTTCACGAAAAGTCGGCATTTTCTTTCCGAATCTACGCAATAAAAACGGAACTTTCCCCCGGACCACTCCCTTTATAGTTTCCAGGTCAAGGGAAAAAGGGATTTTCATGGATAAAAACCGAAAAAAGGTGCTTTTTCTAAATTACCTACATTCTTAAAGCGTTTTCAAGCATTTTTTGGCCATCAAAAATCATTTATAGGCTTAAGTTTTTTCAGGTTTTAAAATTATAGAAAACGGTACAAAAATGGTGGATTACCTTCAAAATAGTGGCTCTGAGAGAAGAACTTGCTTAGTAAAAGTTGTAGAAATGGAATTTACAACAAAAATGATTTTATACATTTTTCACGTAGGGTCAATAGATTCGGAGATACGAGGGTATAAAGTAAAAACAAACTAAAGTATAATAAATACTAATACTGACAACTGCTCCGCTGACACTATGACGAACGAACGACTGTTTAGCTGACAATATGACGATCTATTGGCTGTTAAGCTGACTTTAGCTGATAATATGACGATCTCACGGCTGTTTAGCCGGCAAAAAGACGATCTGATTACTGTTTAGCTCATAATATGACGATCTGACGACTGTTAAGCTGACATTATTTTAATTTTGATTGCTATTCGCAAATTGATTTTAATATCAAACAATTAACCAATAATAGAGGAAGAAATGACTGTGATAACGGGTATCTCACGACGCGTTTCGGCTTAATAAGCCTCGTCAGGTGAGCTATTCCCTCTATCACAATCATTTCTATCTTTTCTCTGTGGACCTATCTACGAGAGAATTAGTGGAAACTGCGGGAAGCTGGAGACAAATCGTCCCCCAAAACTTCAACGCCGCCACTTCTCTAAGAGATAGAGCCACTCACCACCTCCTTATTGGTTTTTATGACAGAACTGCTGCCAAGGCATTACTTTATTATTTTAATTTTGATTGCTATTCGCAATAATTTTGGGGGACGATTTGTCTCCAGCTTCCCGCAGTTTCCACTAATTCTCTCGTAGATAGGTCCACAGAGAAAAGATAGAAATGATTGTGATAGAGGGAATAGCTCACCTGACGAGGCTTATTAAGCCGAAACGCGTCGTGAGATACCCGTTATCACAGTCATTTCTTCCTCTATTATTGGTTAATTGTTTGATGTTAAGCTGACAATATGACGATCTGTTGGCTGTTAAGCTGACTTTAGCTGATAATATGACGATCTCACGGCTGTTTAGCTGATAATATGACGATCTGACGACTGTTTAGCTGACAATATGACGATCTATTGGCTGTTAAGCTGACTTTAGCTGACAATATAACCATTTCACGGCTGCTTAGCCTGCAATAAAACGATCTAATGACTGTTCAGCTGACAATATGACGATCTAATGGCTGTTTAGCTGACTTCAGCTGATAATATGACCACCTAACGACTATTTAGCAGACTTTAGCTGACAATATAACGATCTTACGACTGTTCAGCTTGCAATTAAGACGATCTGATGGCTGTTTAGCTGACAATATGACGATCTGACGACTGTTTAGCTGACAATATGACGAACGAACGGCTACTTAGCTGACAAAATGTCAATCTAATAGCCTAATCTTTTTAAGCCGGCAAAAACGACGATCTGATATGAATATGACGAACCAACGGCTGCTTAGCTGATAATATGACGATCTGACGACTGTTTAGCTGACACTATTACGCACCAACGGCTCCTTAGCTGACAATATGACGATCTAATGGCTGTTTTGCTGACTTTGGCTGACAATAAACGATCTCGCGGTTTTTTAGCCGGCAAAAAGACTATTTAATGACTGTTTAGCTGACAATACGACGATCTAAAGGCTGTTTAGCTGACTTTGGCTGACAATACAACGATCTCACGGCTGTTTAGCAGACAAAAAGACTATCTAATGACTGTTTAGCTGACAATACGACGATCTAAAGGCTGTTTAGCTGACTTTGGCTGACAATACAACGATCTCATGTATTGCTGATAATATGACGATCTGACGACAGTAGCTGATACTATGACGAACTGACGGCTGTTTAGCTGACAATATGACTATCTAAAAACTTCAATTTGACAATTTAACGACTAGTTAGCTGCAAATATGACCTCTCCTTGATTTTCCTTTGTGTCCTATCGATTTCACGTTCTCCCCACTCTACTCAGCTGACGATTCACTAAGTTTATGTATCATGAAATGCAAAATGTGTTTATTTAAGGATTACGTTAATTAATCTCCGTATCAAAGGAAGTCTTTGGGTAGCTAAGAGGGAAGCTAATCTCCTAATCTTCTACCCTCTTTATCATCTTCTGGGGTAACGAAAAAAAAATCATGAAAAATGTAAAGTTAATCTTTTAAAAACTCCCTCTACCATCATCAACTCTCACGTGGATGTAAAAAAAAAGGACCAGTTGAACTTAGCCGCCTGATATCTTTACTTAGCCGGATTACACAAGAAAATCCGGGCTCTTTTCAAGATTTCTCCTTTCCTTTTATGTAAATTCAGACCTTTTTACGTCTAAATTATTAACATTTGTCCTTTTAAAGAATTGAGATCGCAGAATTTATAAAAATTTAGAAGGAAAAAATTGGTGAACAAGAATCTATTTTAAGGTGGTATGATGGTTTTTAAGTGAGTTGCTTTGCAAATTTTTCGTTGTTAACAACGGTTTTCGGTTTTTCCCTTCTATCTCGGAAACCGTCGCTCAAAACGAAAAAGCGTCCTAAGTAAAAGTCGTAGCTACGAAAATTTCCTACAAAAAAAGACTTAATTGGTATTTTTTTCAGAGCAATACTTAAGGAGATATGAGCGTTCTTAAGTGAGTTGCTTTGCAAATTTTTCGTTGTGAGCAACGGTTTTCGGTTTTTCTCTTTTATCTCGAAAACCGTCGCTCAAAACGAAAAAATGTCCTAAGTAAAAGTTGTAGGTACAAAGATTTCCTACAAAAATTTCTTTATTTATTATTTGCGTAAGAGCAATATTTAAGGAGTTATGAGGTTAAAACTAATAATCCCACAGAGCCTGTCTGAAAACTTAAAACCTTCATATCTCCTAAAATATTGCTCTGACGGAAAAAACTAATAAGATATTTTATGTAGTAAATTTCCGTAGCTACAACTTTTACTTATGACATTTTTTCGTTTTGAGCGACGGTTTCCGAGATAGAAGGGAAAAACCGAAAACCGTTGCTCACAACGAAATATGTACAAAGCAACCAACTTAAAACCCTCATATCCTCTTAACAGAGATGAAGATAAAACACGTTTTTAATCTTACGGCCTTAAAATCGTTGATGGAGGGTTATACAACAACTTTTCTTCGAGTATCTGATTATTTTTCCGGTATTCTTTAGAGACGAAAACGTTTTTCTAACTCTTGAAAACTTGTCGACTTTCTAAACTTTTGAAAAGAAGCATAATCGCGTCCGAAAATTTCATCGCGCCCCTTTAGAAGCAAAATACATAAAAGATGAAGGAAAATAATGAACAAAAAAAACCGGAAATTATTCAAACACAAAGTTTTTTAACTTTTTTATTTTTGTGAACTTTTGTAAGAGTACAATCGGATTTTTTAATAATGAAAAAACTCATTTCTAACTTGAGAATTGCAGAGGTTTCGAGTTGTTTGAACAATTATGCCATTTTAAGGGGTTGGATAACCCGGAAACTTATGCACAAACTCGACGTATTTGCGTTTTCAATGTTTATTTTAACTTTTAGTTTTAAAATTGGTTATTTGATGCCTTATAAACAGAGAAAAACGATAAAATCAGTTGTCAATGATTTTTAATAGACGTAAAACCATGGAAAGAGGGTTAAAATCGATTATTTGAGGTCTTTGAGAGGCTTAAAACATGAAAAATTCGGTCTTTGAAGGTCAATTTGTTTTGTTTTTTCCGTTTATCTCATAATCCGTTGCTTCAATCGAAAAATTGCTCGAAGTAAAAGTGGTAGATTATAAAATTTCCAATAAAAAAGATTGTGTTGTTTTTCACGTTAGACAAATAGTTAAGGAGTTATCGGGGTTTATGGAACAGTTTATTTACTTTATTTTTTTATACTTAAGTACAAAACGGTTCAAAAATGGCGGATTATCTTCAAAATCGTGGCTCTGAGAGAAACATTTGCTAAGTAAAAGTTGTAGAAAATAGAATTTACAACAAAAATGATTTTATACATTTTTCACGTAGGGTCGACGGATTCGGAGATACGAGGGTATAAAGTAAAAACTAAAGTGTAATAAATACTATTACTGACGACTGCTCAGCTGACACTATGACGAACTAACGACTGTTTAGCTGACAATATGACAATCTAATGGCTTTTTAGCTGACTCAAGCTGATAAGTCAGCTTGTCGTCGTCATATTATCAGCTAAGCCGCCATCAGATCGTCTTAAAGCAAGCTGAACAGTCTTGAGATTGTTATATTGTCAGCTAACGTCAGCTAAACAGTCGTTAGGTAGTCATATTATCAGCTTTAGTCATTTAAAAAGTCATTAGATCGTCATATTGTCAGTTTAGCAGTCCTCAGATCGTCATATTATCAGCTAAGCTGCTATCAGATCGTCTTAATGCAAGTTGAACAGTGATGAAATCGTAATATTATCAGCTAAAGTCTGCTAAACAGTCATTAGATCGTTATATTATCAGCTATCAGCATAATTAACAGTCGTTATATTATCAGCCATCAGCATTCGATCGTCTTTTTGCCGACTAAACAGTCGTTAGAACGTCAGTCGTTAGATGCAGCAGCAAAGTCAATTCTGGCAACACTGTAAACCTTTTTATTGACTTAAAAGTCACACATTTCGTTGTAAAATATGTATATTTGTTTTTTTATAAAGAAAGAAGAGTGGGGAAAAAAAATATGTGTCAGCATAGTCTTTAGGAGTTTATAACTCATATAAAAAGGGCGAAATGGGCGTCGGTTTACGGTCGGTCCAGAACAGGAGGAGCATGAATGAGGCTCGTAAATTCGTAAATTGACCCACCCCCTCACCTGGATCTCATGCAAATTTGTCCAAAACGCCCTTTCTCACCCTTTTCGATTCTTCCACCGCGCAAATTAATAAAAGCTTTGTTTCTGCATTAATATTGGATTCGATTGAATGTTTTCCCTTCTTTTTAACCATGCGGAATATTGTAGATGTTGTAGAAAGGTAGAAATGATTTATTTATTACGAGAATTCATCCCGTTCCGAATACAAGAAAAAAAAGGACTTTTTTTAATTTTATTGCTATACGCAAATTGATTTTATTATCAAACAATTAACCAACAACAGAGGAAGAAATGACTGTGATAACGGGTATCTCACGACGCGTTTCGGCTTAATAAGCCTCGTCAGGTGAGCTATTCCCTCTATCACAATCATTTCTATCTTTTCTCTGTGGACCTATCTACGAGAGAATTAGTGGAAACTGCGGGAAGCTGGAGACAACTCGTCCCCTAAAAACTTCAACGCCTCCACTTCTCTAAGAGATAGAGCCACTCACCACCTCCTTGTTGGTTTTTATGACAGAACTGCTGCCAAGGCATTACTTTACTTTTTTTAATTTTTATTGCTATACGCAATAAAATCTGTTGTTGGTTAATTGTTTGATAATAAAATCAATTTGCGTATAGCAATAAAAATTAAAAAAAGTAAAGTAATGCCTTGGCAGCAGTTCTGTCATAAAAACCAACAAGGAGGTGGTGAGTGGCTCTATCTCTTAGAGAAGTGGAGGCGTTGAAGTTTTTAGGGGACGAGTTGTCTCCAGCTTCCCGCAGTTTCCACTAATTCTCTCGTAGATAGGTCCACAGAGAAAAGATAGAAATGATTGTGATAGAGGGAATAGCTCACCTGACGAGGCTTATTAAGCCGAAACGCGTCGTGAGATACCCGTTATCACAGTCATTTCTTCCTCTGTTGTTGGTTAATTGTTTGATAATAAAAAAAAGGACAATCATTTCTCCTTGGTCGTCATATTGTCAGCTGAAGTCAGCTAAACTGTCGTTAGATGGCCATATTATCAGCTGAGGTAAGCTAAACAGTTGTTAGAACGTCATATTGTCAGCTGACTATGATATGACGGTCTAACGACTGTTTAGCTGACAAAATGACGATCTAACGACCATTTAGCCGACAAATGACGATCTAGCGACTGTATAGCTGACTATATGACTCTCTAAACTGTTTGACTGACTTTAACTGACAATACGATGATCTATCAACTGTTTAGCTGACAATTTTTCCCCGTCCCAAGGCACGTTGGCCGCGCCGCGCCGTTGGGGCTCCAAACCAGCACTTTTAACTTCCTCAGAGAAAAGCTATTGTATTACCCTTCATGTCCGGTTTTTTAAAACAAACTAAACTCAAAAAAGTTGGTTTTTATTTGAAAGTAAAATTTTTGAAAATGATAATACTGAAAACAGGGGTTGGATGATAGAAAAAAAAGTTATTCTCGTCTTTAAAGGATTTTAAAGTCTTTTGATCACTCGACGTTTTGGCTTTTAATGTTTCACTTCCACCGTCCGCCCACACGAGTCTTTTGAACGCCCCTCCGTAAATTGCTTCTCATAAATAGAAAAGGGGGAGAAGATAATGTATCTCGAGACAGTCACCATAAATAAAAAGTTGATTTTTTTCCTTTCTTTTCTTCGTGGAAAGGGATAAAGTCCTACATTAAATGGGATCATTTCGATCATTCTATCTCCTCCAATAATCCATCTCGTTTTCCCGCCTTCCAAAACAAAAACAAAAAAAGAAAGAATAAAAAAGGATAAATCCTATGTTATTAAAGGCTCAAAATTCGGGATCAGTTTAATCAATCGTTTAACTGACCATATAACGACTGTTTAGCTGATAATATGACGGTCTAACGACTGTTTACTGACCACATGGAGATCTAACATGCTGACTACATGACGATAGCTTACTTTAGCTGATAATGTACACTATCTAACGACTGTTTATCTGACTTTGGCTGATAATATGACGATGTAAAGACTGTTTAGCTGATAATATGACGGCCCAACGACTGTTTAGCTGACAATATGACGGTCCAACGACTGTTTAGCTGACCACATGACGGTCCAACGACTGTTTAGCTGACCACATGACGATCTAACGTCAGAATAGCTTACTTCAGCTGATAATGTACCCTATCTAACGACGGTTTATCTGACTTTGGCTGCAATATGACGTTCTAACGACTGTTTAGCTGATTATATGACGGCCAACGACTGTTTAGCTGATAATATGACGCCCCAACGACTGTTTAGCTGACCACATGACGATCTAAAGTCAGAACAGCTTACTTTAGCTGATAATACTCGTATACCTTATCTAACGACTGTTTATCTGACTTTGCCTGACAATATGACTTTCTAACGGCTGTTTAGCTGATAATTTGACGTTCTAAAGACTGTTTAGCTGATAATATGACGGCCAGACGACTGTTTAGCTGACCACATGACGATCTAACGTCAGAACAGCTTAGTTTAGCTGATAACGCACCCTATCTAACGACTGTTTGTCTGGCTTTGGCTGACAATATGACGGCCTAACGACTGTTTAGCTGATTATATGACGGCCAACGACTGTCTAGCTGACAATATGACGTTGTAGCGACTGTTTAGCTGACCACATGACGACCTAACGTCAGAATAGCTTACTTCAGCTGATAATGTACCCTATCTAACGACTGTTTATCTGACTTTGGCTGACAATATGACGTTCTAACGACTGTTTAGCTGATTATATGACGGCCAACGACTGTTTAGCTGATAATATGACGCCCCAACGACTGTTTAGCTGACCACATGACGATCTAAAGTCAGAACAGCTTACTTTAGCTGATAATACTCGTATACCCTATCTAACGACTGTTTATCTGGCTTTGGCTGACAATATGACGGTCTAACGACTGTTTAGCTGATTATATGACGTCCCAACGACTGTTTAGCTGACCACATGACGATCTAAAGTCAGAACAGCTTACTTTAGCTGATAATATACCCTATCTAACGACTGTTTATCTGACTTTGGCTGACAATATGACTTTCTAACGACTGTTTAGCTGATAATATGACGGGCTAAAGACTGTTTAGCTGATAATATGACGGCCTAACGACTGTTTTCTGACCACATGGCGATCTAACATGCTGACTACATGACGATAGCTCACTTTAGCTGATAATGTACCCTATCTAACGACTGTTTATCTGACTTTGGCTGACAATATGACTTTATAATGACTGTCTAGCTGATAGTATGACGGTCTTAAGTCTGTTTAGCTGATAATATGACGTTCTAAAGACTGTTTAGCTGATAATATGACGGCCCAACGACTGTTTAGCTGACCACATGACGATCTATCGTCAGGACAGCTTACTTTAGCTGATAACGCACCCTATCTAACGACTGTTGATCAGGCTTTGGCTGACAATATGACGTTCTAACGACTGCTTAGCTAATAATATGACGTTATAAAGACTGTTTAGCTGATAATATGACGGCCCAACGACTGTTTAGCTGACCACATGGCGATCTAAAGTCAGAACAGCTTACTTTAGCTGATAATATACCCTATGTAACGACTGTTTAGCTGACTTTAACTGATAATAACCCTATCTCACTACTGTTTAGCTGACTTTAGCGGACATATGTCGTTCTAACAACTGCTTAGCAGACTTCATCTGATAATAGGACGTCTAACGACAGTTTAGCTGACTTCAGCTGACAATATGACGACCAAGGAGAAAAGATTGTCCTTTTTTTTTGTATTCGAACTGAATGAATTCGTGTGATAAATAAATCATTTCTACCATTCTACAACATCTACGATATTCCGCATCTTTTTTCAACCATCTAAACTATATAAAAAAAAGGGGAAACATTCAGCTGACAGCTGACAATATGACGACCAAGGAGAAAGATTGTCCTTTTTTTTTGTATTCGGAACTGAATGAATTCGTGTGATAAATAAATCATTTCTACCATTCTACAACATCTACGATATTCCGCATCTTTTTCAACCATCTAAACTATATAAAAAAAAAGGGGAAACATTCAATCGAAACCAATATTAATGCAGAAAAAGCTTTTATTAATTTGTGCGGTGGAAGAATCGAAAAGGGTGAGAAAGGGCGTTTTGGACAAATTTGCATGAGATCCAGGTGAGGGGTGGGTCAATTTACGAATTTACGACCCTCATTCATGCTCCTCCTGTTCTGGACCGACCGTAAACCGACGCCCATTTCGCCCTTTTTATATGAGTTATAAACTCCTAAAGACTATGCTGACACATATCTTTTTTTTCCCCACTCTCCTTTCTTTATAAAAAAGAAATACATATTTTACAACGAAATGTGTGACTTTAAGTCAATAAAAAGGTTTACAGTGTTGCCAGAATTGACATTGCTGCTGCATCTAAAGGCTGACGATCTAACGACTGGTTAACTGGCAAAAGACGATCAAATGGCTGCTTAGCTGACAATATAACGATCTAAAGGATGATTAGCTTACTTTAGATGCTAATATGACGATCTAACGACTGTTTTGAAGACTTTAGCTGACAATATAACGATCTCACGACTGTTCAGCTTGAATTAATACGATCTGAGTGCGGCTTAGCTGACAATAATGTTGAACAGTGTTTAGACCATATTGTCAGCTTAACAGTCGCTAGATTGTCATTTGTAAATAAACAGTCGTTAGACCGTCATATTATCAGCTAAACAGTCGTTAGACCGTCATATCGTCAGGATAACGATCTTTAGTTCGTCATATTGTCAGCTAAACAGTCGTTAGACCGTCATATCGTCAAGATAACGATCTTTAGTTCGTCATATTGTCAGCTAAACAGTCGTTAGACCGTCATATCGTCAGGATAACGATCTATAGTTCGTCTTATTGTCAGCTAAATAGTCGTTAGACCGTCATATCGTCAGGATAACGATCTTTACTTCGTCTTATTGTCAGCTAAACAGTCGTTAAACCGTAATATTATCAGCTAAACAGTCGTTAGACCGTCATATCGTCAGGATAACGATCTTTAGTTCGTCTTATTGTCAGCTAAAAAGTCGTTAGACCGTCATATCGTCGGGATAACGATCTTTAGTTCGTCTTATTGTCAGATAAACAGTCGTTAAAAAGTCATATTATCAGCTAAACAGTCGTTAGACCGTCATATCGTCAGGTTAACGATCTTTAGTTCGTCTTATTGTCAGCTAAACAGTCGTTAAACCGTCATATTATCAGCTAAACTGTCGTTAGATCGTCATATCGTCAGGATAACGATCTTTAGTTCGTCATATTGTCAGCTAAACAGTCGTTAAACCGTCATATTATCAGCTAAACAGTCGTTAGACCGTCATATCGTCAGGATAACGATCTTTAGTTCGTCTTATTGTCAGCTAAACAGTCGTTAGACCGTCATTTTATCAGGTAAACAGTAGCTAGATTGTCATTTGTAAACTAAACAGTCGTTAGATCGTCATATCGTCGGGATAACGATCTTTAGTTCGTCATATTATCAGCTAAACAGTCGTTAGACCGTCATATCGTCAGGATAACGATCTTTAGTTCGTCATATTGTCAGCTAAACAGTCGTTAAACCGTCATATTATCAGCTAAACAGTCGTTAGACCGTCATATTATCAGCTAAACAGTCGTTAGATCGTCATATCGTCAGGATAACGATCTTTAGTTCGTCATATTATCAGCTAAACAGTCGTTAGACCGTCATATCGTCAGGATAACGATCTTTAGTTCGTCATATTGTCAGCTAAACAGTCGTTAAACCGTCATATTATCAGCTAAACAGTCGTTAGATCGTCATATCGTCAGGATAACGATCTTTAGTTCGTCTTATTGTCAGCTAAACATTCGTTAGACCGTCATACTATCAGCTAAACAGTAGGTAGATTGTCATTTGTAAACTAAACAGTCGTTAGATCGTCATATCGTCAGGATAACGATCTTTTGTTCGTCATATTATCAGCTAAACAGTCGTTAGACCGTCATATCGTCAGGATAACGATCTTTAGTTCGTCATATTGTCAGCTAAACAGTCGTTAAACCGTCATATTATCAGCTAAACAGTCGTTAGACCGTCATATCGTCAGGATAACGATCTTTAGTTCGTCTTATTGTCAGCTAAATTGTCGTTAGACCGTCATATCGTCGGGATAACGATCTTTAGTTCGTCTTATTGTCAGCTAAACAGTCGTTAAACCGTCATATTATCAGCTAAACAGTCGTTAGACCGTCATATTGTCAGCTAAACAGTCGTTAAACCGTCATATTATCAGCTAAACAGTCGTTAGACCGTCATATCGTCAGGTTAACAATCTCTAGTTCGTCTTATTGTCAGCGAAACAGTCGTTAGACCGTCATATCGTCAGGATATCGATCTTTAGTTCGTCATATTGTCAGCTAAACAGTCGTTAGACCGTCATATTATCAGTTAAAGTCAGCTAAACAGTCATTACACCGTCATATAGTCAGCCTTTAGGATCCAGACCTAATTTCTCAAGTTAACAAATTTAAGATGAAAAAAATATCAATACGGAAGTGGGAAGACACCCCCAGTAATAGCCTCGCTCGAATTAGGCAGACCCTCAAGACCTCCCCCCATTCCCAAACGGTTGATTCGAGCCCCTGAAAGAAAAGAAAACGAATAAACATTTTTATTACTTAACTTTTTTTGTTGTTAATTGCGGACTAATTAAAAGTGCTGTAAAAGGACAAAGGGTTTTCTCCCAATTAATTAAACTTCCAACATTTCGGATTCCCCTTCAAACAGGAATTTCGTTATTAGATTCTGATTTATCGCATTACGCTATTCATTCTTTAATAAATTGTAATTCCATTTCTCCTGAGGGGAAAAAAACGTTTTTCTATCTATTATAACCTTTCTAACGACTGTTTAGCTCACAAATGACGACCTAGCGACTTTTAAGCTGGCAAATGACGATACAACGACTGCTTAGCTAATAATATGACAGTCTAACGACCGTTAGGTGATAATATGACGGTCTAACGACGGCTTAGCTGATTATATGACGGTCTAACGACTGTTTAGCCTAATAATAGGTCGATACAACGACTGGTTAGCTGATAATATGACGGTCTAACGACTGTTTAGGTGATTATATGACGATATGATGATCTAACGACTGTGTAGCTGATAATTGTTGTTAGATTCTGATTTATCGCATTACGGTATTCATTCTTTAATAAATTGTAATTCCATTTCTCCTGAGGGGAAAAAAACGTTTTTCTATCTTTTATAACCGAATGAGAAAATGAAGGTTTAATGTGGGAATCGATAGGGGTGAATTTTATGGCGTTTTATACCACCTGCTACTCGGTTTTCGTGGTTTTTAGAAAATTCGAGGGTTTCAGGGAGGGAAAAAAAATGTTCAAGTGTCTCGTTTATAACATGAAACCACTAGAAGGTGAACGGCTCGTTAAAGGATCAAGGGCCCCAAGTTTAAGGATCTGAAACAGGTTAGCCAATTCTCTCAATAACCAAAGAAAAGAGGTCAAATTTTAAAATATTTATTAAAAAAGTGACCGTGGACCGGAGGTACCATATGTCCTCTCACCAAAACCAGGATAACGCAATAACTTTTCTTTGAGTACAGCTGACAATATGATCTAACGACTGTTTGGCAGATAATATGACGATCTATATACTGTTTAGCTGACATATGACGAACTAAAGATCGTTATCCTGACGATATGATGATCTAACGACTGTGTAGCTGATAATCTAATTTATCGACAGTTTAGCTGGCAATATGACGAACTGAAGATCGTATCCTGACGATATTACGATCTAACGACTGTTTAGCTGACAATGTGACAGTCTAACGACTGTTTTACTGACTTAAGCTGACAATACGACGATCTATCGACCGTTTAGCTGATAATATGACGGTCAACGACTGTTTAGCTGACAATATGACGATGTAGCTACTGCTTAGCTGATAATATGACGGTCTAACGACTGTTTAGCTGACTTTACTGACAATATGACGATCTATCGACTGCTTAGCTGATAATGACGATCTAGCGACTGCTTAGCTGATAATGTGACGACCTAACGACTGTTTTTCTGACAATTAAAGAACTAAAGATCGTTATCCTGACGATATGATGATCTAACGACAGTGTATCTGACAATCTAATTTAATGACAGTTTAGCTGGCTCGACTGTTTAGCTCACCTAGCGACTTTTGGCAAATGACGATCTAGCGTCTGTTTAGCTGACAATATGACTGTCTAACAACCGTTCAACTGACTTTAACTGACAATATGACGATCTATCGACTGTTCAGCAGAGAGATGACGGTCTAACGACTGTTTTGCTGACAATATGACGAACTAAAGATCGTTATCCTGACGATATGACGATCTATCGACTGTGTAGCTGATAATCTAATTTATCGACAGTTTAGCTGGCAATATGACGATTTAAGTACTGTTGAGCTGATAATATGACGATCTAACGACTCTTCAGCTGATCATATGACGATCTTTTACTGCTTTGCTGATAACATGACGATGTAGCTACTATTTAGACGATAATATGACAGTCCAACGACAATTTAGCTGGCAATATGACGATTTAAGTACTGTTTAGGGTTCTGGAGAGTTCCAGAAGGTCCCGGAGAGTCCCTAAGGGTTCTGGAGAGTTCCAGATCGTAAATTAGGTCACTGATTGTTTTGTTTAAGAATATTTGCTTTTCTATTTTTCAACGATGGTAGAAGATGAAGTCACGAAGCCGGAAGTAATGAAGGGAAGTTTGTGAAAGAAGTTCCCTCCATCTCGCCTGGATCACGTCGCAAATAGACTATTCAACTCCACACCATGACATTTGAAAAGACTCCTCGTCTCCTTTTTTATTCCTTGGCTTTTAAAACCGGTTATTTTCGGTCAGTTTTCAGCAGGAAAATTAGTTTTAGGGCCCTTTTTTCGATTCTAAATATCCGGTAACAGGTGCGTCCCTTCTTTGTATTCTGACCCTATTCAGGACATGAATTCCTTTTCCCTACAACGAGAACAAAAAGGGCATTTTTTATGAGATTCTAAGGGCGTTAACTTACAAGTCGACTTCTGAAATACGTGCAAGAAACTATGGACTATTTTCAGTCACAATTTTCGACCTCAAACAGTTAGAAAAGTGAACTTTCTCAAAGGAGAAAAAGAACAATCGATTATATATCAATAGCTTTGTTCCAACCGCAGTTTGAAACTCGTGGAGCATGCGCAGAAGGACTTAGACGTCAAATCTGACGTTGATCAAATCGTTTGTCCGTCCAATCTGACGTGCAAATCCTTCTGCGCATGCTCCAGGAGTTTCGAACCAGTTTCTGCGGTTGGAACAAAGCTTATAGCTATGGATCCTTTAATTTCCTCAAAGAGTACCTACTTATTGTAATCCCCTCCAGCTTAATTTTTTTTTTGTTTTTTTGGACTGTTTTATTATTAGTTCGTCATATTATCAGCTAAACTGTCGTTAAATTAGTTTATCAGCTAAACAGTCGTTAGACCGCGATATTATCAGCTAAGCAGTTGCTAGACCGTGATATTATCACCTAAACAGTCGTTAAACCGTCATATTATCAGCTAAGCAGTCGTTAGACCGTCATATTATCAGCTAATCAGTCGGTGTACCGTCATATTATCAGCTAAACAGTCGTTGTATCGTAATATTATCACCTACACAGCTAAACAGTCGTTTAAATTGGATAATCAGCTACACAGTCGTTAGATCATCATATCGTCATATATCAGCTAAACAGGCGTTAGACCGTCATATTATCAGCTAAAAACAGTCGTTAGACCGTCATATTATCAGCTAAACAGTCGTTAGACCGTCATATTATTAGCTAAGCAGTCACTACTACGTCATTTGCCAGCTTAAAAGTCGCTAGGTCGTCATACTGGAGGCTAAACAGTCATTGGACTGTCATATTATCGTAAACAGTAGCTGGATCGACATATCAGCTAAACAGTAAATAGATCTGCGCATGCTCCAGGAGTTTCAAACCAGTTTCAAACTGCGGTTGGAACAAAGCTTATAACTATGGATCCTTTAATTTCCTTAAAGAGAACTTATTGTAATACCGTCCATCTCTATTTTTATTTTTTGTTTTTTAGACTGTTTCATTATTGTTTTTACTTATTTGAATGAAAAATATGAACCTAAAACTTTGCGACTAGCAAAACACGTCAACATCAAATGAAAAACTTTTTTTTTCCGCCTTTCAAAACATAGTATTCCCTTCGTTTTCGCAAAAATATCTCCAATAAAATAAATGTAGTGGGTAAAATGGAAAATGTAATTTAATTCCGTTCGATATAGCAGATGAGTAATCCCTCCGGTACACGTCCGACATTCCCGGGCAAATTAATCAAACGCGGAATTTTTCAAAAGGTGTTTCTCATCGATTTTTCCTCAACTTCCCAGACTTGAAAAAAAAAAACTTCGCTTAAATTTCAGAGGTGAAAGATCTCTTTTTTTCAGTTAAATAATACCCGAGAAAATAATTAAGATCCGGAGGAAAAACTTATTTTCCACTTGTCTGCTTCATCGCTAAGAATTTATTAAATTTGCTCCGGCAGGCTTGTATTCTACAAACGAGTTTTTCTTTATATTTAGCTTGACCTAGAATATTCAAAAGATTCAAAAGCTTAATATATTTTCGGGCAAGAAGAGTGGGCTCCAAGGAAATACCAATGAGAGACTTTGAAGCGTTTGAAACCGTCCTTTGGTCGTCTTATTGCCATTTAAAAAGTCGTGAGATCGTCACATTATCAGCTAAACAGTCGCTAGATCGGCATACTGCCAGCTGAGCAGTTGGACTGTCATATTATCATTTAAACAGTACCTAGATCGTCATATTATTAGCTAAACAGTAAATAGATCGTCATATTATCAGCTAAACAGTCGTTAGATCGTCAGCTAAGTAGTCGTTTGATCATCATATCGTAAGGATAACGATCTTTAGTTCGTCATATTGTCAGCTAAACAGTCGTTAAATCGTCTTTTTATCAGCTAAACAGTCGCTAGATCGTCATACTGTCAGCTGAGCATTCGTTGGACTGTCTTATTAACGTCTCAATAGTAGCTAGATCGTCATATTATCAGCTAAACAGTAAGAACTAAAGAAGAACAGTAAGAACCTCCTGTAACTCTCCAGAACCTCCTCTAACTTTCCAGAACATCCTGTAACTCTCAGGGACCTCCTGGAACTCTCAAGAACCTCCTCTAACTCTCCAGAAACTCCTGTAACTCTCAAGAACCTCCTCTAACTCTCCAGAACCTCCTGTAACTCTCCAGAACCTCCTCTAACTCTCCAGAACATCCTGTAACTCTCAGGAACCTCCTGGAACTCTCCAGAACTTCCTGGAACTCTCCAGAACCTCCTTAACTCTCCAGAACCTCCTCTAACTCTCCAGAACATCCTGTAACTCTCAGGGACCTCCTGGAACTCTCAAGAACCTCCTCTAACTCTCCAGAAACTCCTGTAACTCTCAGGAACCTCCTGGAACTCTCCAGAACCTCCTGTAACTTTCCAGAACCTCCTGTAACTCTCCAGAACTCCTGTAACTTTCCAGAACCTCCTCTAACTCTCCAGAACATCCTGTAACTCTCAGGAACCTCCTGGAACTCTCCAGAACTTCCTGGAACTCTCCAGAACCTCCTCTAACTCTCCAGAACATCCTGTAACTCTGCAGAACATCCTGTAACTCTCAGGAACCTCCTGGAACTCTCCAGAACCTCCTGGAACTCTCCAGAACCTCCTGTAACTCTCCAGAACCTCCTCTAACTCTCCAGAACCTCCTGTAACTTTCCAGAACATCCTGTAACTCTCAGGAACCTCCTGGAACTCTCCAGAACTTCCTGGAACTCTCCAGAACCTCCTGTAACTCTCCAGAACCTCCTATAACTCTCCAGAACATCCTGTAACTCTCAGGGACCTCCTGGAACTCTCAAGAACCTCCTCTAACTCTCCAGAAACTCCTGTAACTCTCAAGAACCTCCTCTAACTCTCCAGAACCTCCTGTAACTCTCCAGAACCTCCTCTAACTCTCCAGAACATCCTGTAACTCTCAGGAACCTCCTGGAACTCTCCAGAACTTCCTGGAACGCTCCAGAACCTCCTGTAACTCTCCAGAACCTCCTCTAACTCTCCAGAACATCCTGTAACTCTCAGGAACCTCCTGGAACTCTCCAGAACCTCCTGTAACTCTCCAGAACCTCCTGTAACTTTCCAAAACTTCCTGTAACTCTCCAGAACCTCCTGTAACTCTTCACAACCTTCCCTGAAGGTCATCACTGAAGGTGAAGTGACCTTTGATTGTCGTTTTGGCCGAAGATTTCGGCCCGTAATCTCTTGACGTCCGAACGTAGCGAGTCCGTTAAGTTCCATTTGTCGAGTAAATTTGACAGAGAGGTCTAAAACAACGAGGAAGCAATTAGAGTGAGTGGATATTGTGAAAAGTGGGAGGTGCCTCGAGGGGGTCGGAAAAAGGGGAGGTGTGCACCTAATTGGAACTTCACACAAAATTCCTTCCAACTTTGCTTTCAGCAAATCCTCATTCTATTAACAAAACAAGTACAAAAGAAGGTAAATAACATTTGAAATCAATATTGATTTAGGTCAGTAGGTCACCGATTTCCCTAAGGGATAATTCAACCATTAACAGTGAGGCCACGTCCTCAAGTGGATAAAAATATTTACTGCTTCATCCAGAACCAATTTCAGCTTCAACCAAACGTTTAAAAACTTTAAAAAGCTGCATCATTACCCAAAAGTGGCCATCATAAGCCGAGAAATAACGATATAGAGACTAAAAGATTTGTTCCAAGCGCAGATTGAAACTCCTGGAGCTTGCGCAGCAGGATTTGGACGACAAAGACGTTTGTCCGTCAAATCTGAAGTCTTCTGACGTAAAATTTGACGTACAAATCCATCTGCGCATGCTCCAGGAGTTTCAAACTGCGCTTGGAACAAAATACCAACTTGTAACCTAAGGAATCTCATGACTCTGAGAGTATCACCATAAATTTTCTTTTCAAAAATTATTATTTTAAAACCTTTTTCGTTCACTAAAATTGAGTTTTAGGAGGAAACTTTGTTATTATTTTTTTCTTCTTTCAAGTTATTTGTGAATTCGGAAAGGGGCTTCTAACGTAATATCTCATACCCATGTCTTCAAAGATGAAGGGAAAGCTCTCTTTTCCTGTCGAAAATAATGTCAAATTTTTTTACGTTTTTTCTTTCCATATTTTTAGGATATGTTTTCTTTTCGTTTTTCGATGAAGGTTTCGTGAAGTATAAAAGAGGTTAATTTTCTGCCTGGACGAATCTTCAATAAATGGCTCATTTTATTTTCCTTCCTTTAACCTCGAAATTGTACGGTTAAAAAAAAAAAGGTTTTCATTTCTCCCCTGATTAAAACGCCTTCCCTGTTCTAATCATATGCTCTCAGCTGATCTAAAGTTACAGGAGGTTTAAAAGAGTTGCAGAAGGTTTTGTAGAGTTCCAGAAGGTTCTGGAGAGTTACAGAAGGTTTCGTAGAGTTACAGGAGGTTCTGGAGAGTTCCGGAAGGTTATAAAATGTTCCAGAAGGTTCTAGAGAGTTCCAGAAGGTTCTGGAAGGTTGCGGAAGGTTCTGGAGAGTGGCAGAAGGCCCTGGAGAGATACAGTAGGTTTTGTAGAGTTACAGGAGGTTCTGGAGAGTTGCTGAAGGTTCTGGAGAGTTACAGAACGTTCTGGAGAGTTAAAGAAAGTTCTTTAGAGATACAGCAGGTTTTGTAGAGTTCCAGAACATTATAAATGTTCCAGAAGGTTCTAGAGAGTTCCAGAAGGTTCTGGAAGGTTTCAGAAGGTTCTGGAGAGTGGCAGAAGGTTCTGTAGAGATACAGTAGGATTTGTACAGTTCCAGAAGGTTTTGTACAGTTCCAGAAGGATCTCGAGAGTTGCAAAAAGTACTGGAGAATTACGGAAAGTTCTGGAGAGTTACAGAAAGTTGTGGAGAGTTACAGAAAGTTCTTTAGAGATAGAGTAGGTTTTGTAGAGTTCCAGAAGGTTCTGGAGAGTTACAGAAAGTTCTTTAGAGATACAGCAGGTTTTGTAAAGTTCCAGAAGGTTCTGGAGGGTTACAGAAAGTTCTGTAGAGATACGGAAGGTTTCGTAGAGTTACAGGAGGTTTTGGAGAGTTCCAGAAGGTTCTGGAAGGTTGCAGAAGGTTCTGGAGAGTGGCAGAAGGTCCTGGAGAGATACAGTTGGTTTTGTAGAGTTACAGGAGGTTCTGGAGAGTTCCAGAAGGTTCTGGAGAGTTAAAGAAAGTTCTTTAGAGATACAGCAGGTTTTGTAGAGTTCCAGAAGGTTATAAAATGTTCCAGTAGGTTCTAGAGAGTTCCAGAAGGTTTCAGAGAGTTAATTTTCTGCCTGGACAAATCTTCAATAAATGGCTCAACTTTGTTTTCCTTCCTGTAACCTCAAAATCGTTCGGTTCAAAAAATGGTTTTCTTTTCTTCCCCGATTGAAACGCCCGCCTTGTTCTAATCATATGCTCTCAGCTGATCTAAAAAATATTTCGAAGGTTTACATGGGAGTTCGAGATTGAGATGTAGCCGTAGAAGGTGTTGAGGAGTTCACTGCGGTTTTGCGGGCGGGGAGGACGTGACACTCGGAATAGCGAAATTAGAGAGTAACTCCTCGCCAACTTTGACAGCGCCTAGTCAAAAATAAAAGTTTTGATTCCAAAGTTTATTGACGTTGTTAAGGTTGTCGGACGGTATTAAACATGAATTTTTCATCACCTGCAGGCTGTGAATATTTCAAAACGGTTGCCGAGGGACATGAGAGCCTTTCGAAGCTAATTCCGTACATTTTCGGTCGGATATTCAAGCTTTTTTGTTCACGTTTTATATGTGGATTATAAACCAGTGAATAAATCCTACTTGTATTTTTTAATTAAACCGACCGTTAAATTCCAAGGGAGGACTAAACGGTGACCTCTGTCCTCCAGTAAACCATGGCCCGAAAAACCGCTCCTTTCAAATACAAAAACGAATTTTTATGACGTCCAGAAGCATTTAGAACGTTTAAAAAGATGGTCCGGAAGAGTTCCAGAAGGTTCCGGAGAGTTCCATATGGTTCTGGAGAGTTACTGAAGGTTCTATAGAGATACAGTAGGTATTGAAGCGTTACAGGAGGTTCCGAAGAGTTCCAGAAGGTTCCGGGGAGCTCCAGAGAGTTACAGGGGTTCTGGAGAGTTCCAAGAGGTTTCGAAGATTTCTAGAGGGTACTGAAGAGTTCCGGAAAGTCCTGGAGAGTTCCGGAAGGTTTCGCAGAGTTCCATATGGTTCTGGAGAGTTACAGAAGGTTCAGTAGAGATACAGTTTTGTAGCGTTACAGGAGGTTCCGAAGATTTCCAGAAGGTTCCAAAAAGTAAAGTTCCGAAGAGCTCCAGAAAGTTCTGAAGAGTTACAGGGATTCTGGAGAGTTCCAAGTGGTTTCGAAGAGTTCCAGAGGGTACTGAAGAGTTCCGGAAGTTTCCAAACCGTTCCAGAAGGTTCTGGATAGTTACAGGGTTTCTGAAGAGTTCCAAGAGGTTCCGAAGAGTTCCAGAAGTTTCCAAACCGTTCCAGAAGGTTCCGGAGATTTCCAGAAGGTTCTGTAGAGATAAAAGAGGTTTTTTAGATTTCCAGAAAGTTCTGAAGAGTTCCAGGAAGTTCTGGAGAGTTCCTGAAGGTCTTGGTGAGTTACAGGAGGTTCTGGAGAGTTACAGTAGGTTCCGAAGAGTTCCAGAAGTTTCCAAACCGTTCCAGAAGGTTCCGGAGATTTCCAGAAGGTTCTGTAGAGATACAAGAGGTTTTTTACAGTTCCAGAAAGTTCTGAAGAGTTACGGGAGTTCTGGAGACTTCCACAAGGTTTCAAAGAGTTCCAGAGGGTTCTGGAGAGCTCCAGAAAGTTCTGAAGAGTTACAGGGGTTCTGGAGAGTTCCAAGAGGTTTCACAGAGTTCCAGAGGGTACTGAAGAGTTCCGGAAAGTCCTGTAGAGCTACAGAAGGTTCTGGAGAGTTCCAGAAGTTACCAAACCGTTCCAGAAGGTACTAGAGATTTCCAGAAGGTTCGGGAGAGTTATAAAAGATTCCGGAGAGTTACATGAGGTTCCAAACAGTAAGAAGGTTCCAGAGAGTTTCATATGGTTCTGGAGAGTTCTGTAGAGATACAAGAGGTTTTGTAGAGTTCCAGAAGGTTCCGGAGAGCTCCAGAAAGTTCTGAAGAGTTACAGGGGTTCTGGAGAGTTCCAAGAGGTTTCAAAGAGTTCCAGAGGGTACTGAAGAGTTCCGGAAAGTCCTGGAGAGTTACAGAAGGTCCTGGAGAGTTCCGCAAGGTTTCGCAGATTTACAGGAGGTTCTTGAGAGTTACAGTAGGCTCCGATGAGTTCCAGAAGTTTCCAAACCGTTCCAGAAGGTTCCGAAGATTTCCAGAAGGTTCTGTAGAGATACAAGAGGTTTTTTAGAGTTCCAGAAAGTTCTGAAGAGTTACGGGAGTTCTGGAGACTTCCACAAGGTTTCAAAGAGTTCCAGAGGGTTCTGGAGAGTTCCAGAAGGTTCTGGAGAGTTCCAGAAGGTTCTAGAGAGTTCCAAAAGCTTTCAGAAGCTTCCTATGGTCTATGACGACCCGAAAATTCACCCCTTACAAAACCAAAACTTTTTTCATTCGACAAAAAAATAGTCTAAAATCCGATATTTGAATGTTGATAATACATCGTTAAGGGGTTATATTCTGCATTTAACGGTCATATTCATCTCACGTACTTTTCATTAAAAGAGCGTTCCCTCGACGTTTTAATTACGCCGTAATTATTCATAATGTCGGATGAATTTGCATGGAAATTTTTGACATAAGAGGCCAAGTAAATTTACTCAAAATGTTGATGGGAGTTTTTTTTTTATAAAAGGGCAAAAAAGAGATGATACAATGGTTTATTAATTTCAAAAAAAAAATTTTTTCCCCCTTCGACAACAATGCGCTATATTATGGAAGTTTTCGACCCAATCTAGAGTTTTAATGAGTTTTCATTTATCGGGTACTAAAACAAGTTTGATTGCTTTAAGTCTTTGCTTATCGGAAAATTGAGAGTAGAAAAAAAGACCCAGAAGGGCCCTAAGTGTTCTATTTAAGCGCAGACTACCTGATTTATTTTACTGGCCAAATTCAAACATCCGAAGATCTTTTACGTTGGAATCTTAAGCCTGCATCGTCGATTAGGTCACTGGTTCTGGAGAGTTACAGGAGATTCTAAAGAGTTTTAGTAGGTTCTAGAGAGTTTCAGAAGGTTCTGGAGAGTCCCAGAACGTCCTGTAGAGTTCCAGAAGGTACTTGAGAGTAAAAGAAGGTTCTGGAGAGTTCCAGAAGGTCCCGGAGAGTTACAGAATGTCATGGAGAGTTTCAGAAGGTTTTGGGAGTTCCAAGAGGTTCTGGAGAGTTCCTGAAGGTCTTGGAGAGTTACAGAAGGTTTCAAAGAGTTCCAGAAGGTTCTGGAGAGTTACAGGAGGTCCCGGAGAGTTACAGAAGGTTCTGGAGAGTTACAGGAAGTTCTGGAGAGTTCCTGAATGTCATGGAGAGTTTCAGAATGTTTTGGCGAGTTCCAGGAGGTTCTGGAGAGTTCCTGATGGTCTTGGAGGGTTACAGAAGGTTTCAAAGAGATCCAGAAGGTTCTGGAGAGTTCCTGATGGTCTTGGAGGGTTACAGAAGGTTTCAAAGAGATCCAGAAGGTTCTGGAGAGTTTCAGAAAGTTCTGGAGAGTTCCTGGATCCATCTGGAACCCTCAAGAACGTTCTGGAACCTTTTACATTCTCTTGGACCCTTGTAAAACATTATAGAACCTTCTGGGTCATTCTGGAATCTTCTTGTTTCTACTTAAGCCTCGTATAATCTTCTGGAACCTTTTAGAGCCCTCTAGAACTCCTAAATACCTCCTGGAACCTTCTAGAGCCCTCAAGAACTCCTAAATACTTTCTGGAACCTTCTAGAGCCCTCTAGAACTCCTAAATACTTTCTGGAACCTTCTAGAGCCCTCTGGAACTCCTAAATACCTTCTGGAACCTTTTAGAGCCCTCTAGAACTCCTAAATACCTCCTGGAACCTTCTAGAGCCCTCAAGAACTCCTAAATACTTTCTGGAACCTTCTAGAGCCCTCTAGAACTCCTAAATACTTTCTGGAACCTTCTAGAGCCCTCTGGAACTCCTAAATACCTTCTGGAACCATCTAGAGCCCTCTAGAACTTCTAAATACCTTCTGGAACCTTCTAGAGCCCTCAAGAACTCCTAAATACCTTCTGAAACCTTCTAGAGCCCTCTAGAACTCCTAAATTTTCTGGAACCTTCTTGAAAAACCTTCTTTCGCCTAAAATCGCCCTTTTTCACGTTAAGGACGTATAGAAATGGTTCCTTTATGTTTGTTATTTCGCCAACCTTTTCCAGTCACAATCGGTTTGCCTTCTCTTATTTCCTGCCCTTCTTATTTATATAAAAGAGAGAGAAAAAAAAGATTATTATTCTCGATTGGAAAATAAATCTAGGATTATCCCCGAAGGCTTTTCAATTCTGACATTTTTTCGTCTTCCGCTTCATCAATTTGTTAGAGAATTTAAAAAAATAAGCATAAAATCCTCATAAATTAGATCTTTCTCCCGGAAACAAAACCTCAAGAGTTATTTCGGGTAAAGCCTGATTTCACGGTAAATAAAACAGCCTCCCGTTGAGTTACACACTTAGGGATAAAACTTAAAAACGAGGTCACCCTTAATCTTTCCGATTTGAGAAAACTTTATTCCCCCTCGATGAACGACCAAAATCTGTTTAAAAAAACAAAATCTAAAGTATTTTAAAATAAAATTGGGACAGTGAAAATGTTTCCATTGTACGAACGCCTTTTGTCCTCACGGTTTTTAAAACCATTGTAGCCTTTCGGGGGTCTTTCCAGTCAATAAATCTTTTTCTCTTTTTTTTTTCGCTTCCTTTTCTGCCTTAAAAAAAATCGATTTTGCACTTCTCGGATTGGCTTTTGTTCGCGGGATGTAAGAAGGTTTACGGAAAGCGAGTTAAAGACGCCTTTTCAACCCGAAGGAGCATCCTTTCATCAAAACAAAAAGTAGAAGCTCTAATTAACGATAATTCAGATACCGGCTAATTTTCAAAAGGAAGAAGTTGGTTGAAGAAGAGGTTGGTTCTGGGAGGTTCTAATAGTGTTACAAGGTTCGAAGTGATTCTGGAAGGTTCTAATAGTGTTTGAAGGTTCGAAGTGATTCTGGAAGGTTCCAATAGTGTTAGAAGGTTCGAAGTGATTCTGGAAGGTTCCAATAGTGTTAGAAGGTTCGAAGTGATTCTGGAAGGTTCCAATAGTGTTAGAAGGTCCGAAGTGATTCTGGAAGGTTCTAGATGGTACCGGACGGTTCTGGAAGGTTCAAAAATATTTAAAGCTCCCAAGATGTTTCAGAAGGTTTGAAGAGATTATTGAACGTTTTAAAGGATTTCAGAACGTTCTGGGAGGTTCAAAGAAGGTTCTATTAGTTTTAGAAGGTTCGAAGTGATTCTGGAAGGTTCTAGATGGTACCGGACGGTTCTGGGAGGTTCAAGACAATTTTAAAAGCTTCCTAGATGTTTCAAAAAGGTTTGAAGAGATTATAGAAGGTTCTAAAGGATTCCAGAGCGTTCTGGGAGGTTCAAAGAAGGTTCTATTAGTTTTAGAAGGTTCGAAGTGATTCTGGAAGGTTCTAGATGGTACCGGACGGTTCTGGAAGGTTCAAAAATATTTTAAAGCTCCCAAGATGTTTCAGAAGGTTTGAAGAGATTATTGAACATTTTAAAGGATTTCAGAACGTTCTGGGAGGTTCAAAGAAGGTTCTATTAGTTTTAGAAGGTTCGAAGTGATTCTGGAAGGTTCTAGATGGTACCGGACGGTTCTGGAAGGTTCAAGACAATTTTTAAATGCTCCCAAGAAAAAGAAAATTAAAATATTTTCTATACCGCTTAGAAAGAAGAATGTTTCGGAAAGTACGATTGGATTTGTAGGCGAGAAAAAAAGTTTTAATGGCGCCCTTTCACGGGTGTCATTTACAAACGTCGCGGTCGCTTTGTCACTGAATCGAATTGTAAAATGCGGTTGAAGAATTTAATTTGGATTTTACTTCTTTTATAGTGGTATTTGGGAACTCTTCGATTTACCAGATTCTCACAGCAGGCTCCAGGAGGATCCAGAAAGTTTTGGAAGGTTCTAAAGGTTCCAGAATGTTCGAGAAGGTTTCTGAAGGTTACAGATGATTCATGATGGTTCTGGAACACTCATAAAGGTTATACGAAGTTCTAGAAGGTTCCTGGAGATTCCAAGGGCTTTTGGATGGTTCCAGAAGGATTTAGAAGTTACTGAGAGGTTCTGGAAGGTCCTAGAAGATTCCAGAAGGTTATAGAAGGTTCTTCTAGGTTATAGAAGGTTACAGAAGGTTATAGATGGTTCCTGAAGGTTCTAGATATGATTCCATGGATGGGAACCTTGGCTGGAGCAAAGATGAACTATTTCTCCAATTTCCATTGGTTTTTGGATGTATTCAGAAGGTTTTAGGAGTTACCGGAAGGTTCCAGAAGGTTCTAGAGATGGAGCCAAGCAAAGATGTACTATTTTTCCAATTTCCAATGGTTTTTGGATGTATCCAGAACGTGTTAAAAGTTACCGGAAGGTCCTAGAAGGTTTCTGAAGGTCCAAAAAGGTTCCAGAAGGTTCTAGAAGGTTCTAGAAGATTTCAGAAGGTTCTAGAGATGGAGCCAATCAAAGATGAACTATTTCTCCAATTTCCAGTGGTTTTTGGATGTATCCATAAGGTTTTAGAAGTTAGCGGAAGGTCCCAGAAGGTTTCGGAAAGTCCTAGAAGGTTCCAGAATGTTCTAGAAGGTTCCAGAAGGTTCTAGAGATGGAACCAAGCAAAGACCTATTTCTTCAAATACTTTGTTTGATTTCTGGTGTTTTTTGAAATTTTATTTTCATCATTTTGAGTAAATTTCTATTTCGTTTCAATCCTGAGTAAACATGAGGAGTGATCAAAGAGTAATTAAAAGCGATGACAAGGTTGTTTGAAGGGTAAACGTTTACGCCGGTAGTGGGAAACGAAAGTCGCCAAGGGGCCTTTTCATTTCCTGGCCAAACAAAAAAGCCTCTCGAAATATCGACTTTTCCGGGAAACAGACAAATCCGCCAAAGGGGGTGCAAAAAATCTTCCGGGGCTGATGAATAAAACAAAAAGGCGATCGGCTTAATCAAGACGGAGATTTCAAATCCTTTAAAATGTTAATGGGGATTCTTCTTCTCCCTGCGGTTATGTTGTGATAGAAGAAATTTTTTTTTCTCTTCTTTTTTGGAAGACAGCATTTCCCCTTTAAAAGTTCCGCCTCCTCATCAGATCGATATGGACCAGTGACCCAGTCCCGACTACATAAACTCAAGGTTCCAGCATTCTATGTTACAAATACAAGAGAAAACAGCTACGTACAACTTTGTAAAGACAAAACAAAAAGTTTTTTAATTACTACTGAATTACTAGAACAGCATCGCGTCAGTAGAAAAAAATGAAAGACTGCGCACAGGGCTACACAAACGGGCGTGAACATCCCGAATTTCTCCCTGCTGTCGGAGGCCAAAAGTACTGCATTGGAACCTATAGTTCTGGAACCATCTGGAATGCTCATAAACCATTTCAAACGTTTCGGAAACCTCTGGAAGCTTATTTTTTTTTTAATAAAAGAAGAAGAATAGGATTTAACCGAAGAGCAGGAGGCCTTCTTCCTCATTGGTTAATCCATTCTTCTTCTTTTCTGGACTAGCCCATAAGGCCATTAAGGGAGGGGGGAGGACCCAGGCGGGGGCTCTCGCCATATTGCCGTGGCGCCCTATCAGGGCCAACTCCAGAGGAGCGGCCAAACCAATTTATCGCGGATTTTGTGATGAATATTTATTTGGAATTTGACTTCCAAACAAAAATCCCTACACCCAACCCGGGATCGAACCCCGGTCTCCAATGGTGGAACTCTGGAAGTTTTAAGAACCTTATAAGGCCTTTGAAGGTTCCAAAACTCTCTGAACCGTTTTAAAAATTGTTAGGACCATCTGGATCCATCTAGAACCCTCCAGAAGGTTCCAGGACGTTCCAAAACCTTCCTGAACATCTCTGAACCATTTTAAAAAGTTTTAGGACCTTCTGGATCCATCTAGAACCCTCCAGAAGGTTCCAGGACGTTCAAAACCCTTCCTGAACCTCTATGAACCGTTTTAAATAGATCTGGATAGATTTGGAACCCTCCAGAAGTTCGAGGACGTTCCAAAACCTTCCACAACTTTCAGAAACATTTTCAAAAGTTTTAGGACCTTCTGGATCCATCTAGAACCCTCCAGAAGGTTCCAGGACGTTCCAAAACCTTCCTGAACCGTTTCAAATAGTTCTAGGACCATCTGGATCCAGCTAGAACCCTCCAGAAGTTCGAGGATGTTCCAAACCTTCTAGAACTCTCAGAAAAGTTTTAAAAAGTTTTAGAACCTTCCGGAACCTTCTAGAACCCTCCAGATGGTTTCAGAACCTCCCTGAACCTCTATTAAACGTTTTAAATAGTTCTTGAACCTTCTGAAGCGAATATTATATTTCGGATGAAATAATATTTCGTATGAAATAATTCGTATGAATTCTTTTATTTTAACTGAATCTGATATATAAATCATATGGTAGCGGACCGAGCCGCTACAACTACCTCCCTCCTACGTTTTTTTTTTTTAAAGCGGTTTAAGTCGTACAAATGCGAGGAACACGCTGTGGTTGAAGTCCAGGTTGTAAGGCGAACGAGCATGTTCGAAAAGGTGAAAATGGACAGAACGTAGAAGGTGTAGGAACGATGTCAGTTTGACGCGGAAGAATTTCCTCTCGCTTGCAATTTGAGGTTGAAGGTTGAAGATGCTGAATAGAATTTATGTAGTTAGTCCTCGAATTTTGTGCTTTAGGCGAGTCTTTCTTGTCAGTGTTCATGATCGCGTGTAATTCTTCGATTTTAGTTTGAATCAAATTTTTCAATTCTTCCAACAGACAAAATTGTTTGTTAAGCTGAGTGTTCTTGTAGTTGGACGATGTTAATTTGGTAGTTTTATTGTTCTTGTGATTTTGATGTTTTGATGGGTGTGTATCAGACCATTCACACGGTTTTTTGCATTTTTCTGGTCGACATTTTCTTCCAAATTTGAAATGATAAAAACAAAATTTGCCTTTAGGATTGAATTTCCTATTTGATGCGGGACGTTTAATATGATTCTGCTCGGATTGAGTGTACGTTTTGTATGTTTTTTGACGATGTAGGAAATAATTTACACGGAGAAACACATTTCCGTGCTTTCGCACCGTACGTCGCATGATAGAAGCAAAAATCGGATGACTTTGATGAATGACTTTGATGATATCGTTTACGTTCCGATCGAGGCTGAAAATTCTTCGAGGAGTCTTTTGTCGACTGTCCACTTGTCGCCTGAGTTACCTGTCCACTTGCCGACTGAGTTACTTGATCAGTTGTCGCAACGCGTTGGGAGGCCACTGCGCATACCCGATCATCCCTCCTCAACAACTCACGATCAGCATAGTCATCAGCACGTTTGGCTAAAACGGACAAATCCTGTTCTCCCCCGGCACCAATTACATGAACCATGGGCAGTGGCAACTGAAACTGCCAAAGTGTGCGCAGCACCTCATCATTAAACCGTCCCTGTGCTAAGCGCTTTATTTCCTTCAAAAGGAAGGAAGGCTTCTTATCCCCCAGTTGCAGACCCTGAAGAATCTTCATTAAAGAGGTGTCTTGCGACAGCGAATACTCAGCTAGTAAACCTCGCTTCAAAGCCGTATACTTTTCGTTTTCGGTGGATGCAAGACGATGTCTTCAACATCCTGCAGTACCTGCTCCGGTAGGGAAATGACTAATAAGTCATACTTTAACTGATCTTCGTTAATGTTCCTAGACCGGAACAAGCTTTCTATTCGCAAAAACCAGGTAGCCGGACAGTCCCTGTTAAATGTAGGCAACGAGACATTTATGTGTTGTTGTTGTTGCTGCTGCATTTTACGAAAACGAAAACGAAATGCACGAAAAAAAAATCGATAATAAATTTACGAACGTTGAAATTAATAACGTTGAAACGTTAATCGTATCGTCGTCTTGACGTTGAAAAAGAAAACGAACGTTGAAAAATTAAGCAACTTACGTTCTTACGAAGGGGTCACCAATTGAAGCGAATATTATTTCGGATGAATAATATTTCGTATGAAATAATTCGTATGAATTCTTTTATTTTAACTGAATCTGATATATAAATCATATGGTAGCGGACCGAGCCGCTACACTTCTGGATCCATCTAGAACCCTCCAGATGATTCGAGGACGTTCCAAAACCTTCCAGAACTCTCAGAAACGTTTTAAAAAGTTTTAGGACCTTCTGGAGCCATCTTTCCAGGACGTTCCAAACCCTTCCTGAACCTCTATGAACCGTTTGAAATAGTTCTAGGACTTCTGGATCCATTTGGAACCCTCCAGAAGGTTCCAGGACGTTCAAAACCCTTCCCGAACTCTCAGATACATTTTAAATAGTTTTAGGCCCTTCCGGAACCTTCTAGAACCCTCCAGAAGGTTCCCGGACGTTCCAAGCCCTTTCTGAACCTCTCTGAACCGTTTTAAATAGTTCTAGGACTTCCGGATCCATCAAAAACCCTCCAGAAGGTTCTAGGACGTCCCAAAACCTTCCAGAACTCTAAGAAACGTTTTAAAAAGTTTCAGGACCTTCCGGAACCTTCTCGAACCCTCCAGATGGGTCCAGAACCTCCCTGAACCGTTTTAAAAAGTTTTAGGACCTTCTGGAACCATCTAGAACCTTCCAAAACGTTCCAGAACCCTCCAGAAGGTTCCAGGACCTCCCTAAACCGTTTTTAAAACGTTCTATAACCTTCTAGAATCCTCTGGAATGTCTGTGAAACTCCTGAAATTCTAGAAAAATCATGAAGGTTCTGGAAAGTTCAAAAGCCTTCATAAGCGTTGCGGAAGCTTCCGAATCTTTCCTGAACGTTCTGGCGCTTCATAAACTCTACGCTTCTTCCAGTGCCGATTGGTTTATTAACGACTAATTTTAACGGCTACTCCCCTAATGTCATAATACGATTAATACGATTTTCCGTTCTAAATTGCTATCAGGAGGAATACTTCCGTAAAGCACGATTAGCAGAACCTCTTTGATCGTCGATCCTCATTTTCCCCCGGCTCTAGATAGAGAAGAGGGGATCAATGTAATTAGCTATCAAGTGTGATTTTATTGGGCCATTCTACCGTTGGCCGATCGTATCTCCGCGACCCATAACATCCGCTACGTCGCCCTGCTCTAAATTGGAAGGAACAAGCGCCACGACCACCCCAGGGGAGCGCCGTTTCGAGACCCCAATTAAAATTAACCTATCAAGATCACATTTGCGGTTTAATCTTCGACGTAAATCATTTTGGTTTTTTTTTAAAAAAACTTTTAATATTGGGAAATATTAGAAAAGTTTATCATCCTAATGGAAATTTAATGCCCTGTTTACAATCTTCTCAGGAGTCACAGATTTATGCTTTTCGAGGGTGGTAGCCGTTGAAATTCATCGTTAAATCGAAAAGAAGCGGCCCTTACTTGTCGGATTTCCGCTGGGAATGAAAACGTACTCCACGGTATAAAACAAAATGTGTTCCATATCCTTTTTGTTTTTCGACACCTAAAAAAAAGCTTACATTTTGTGATTCACCACACCTTTTTCCCATAGGAAAAGGGGGTTTTTCGCGTGCTTCCTTTTTAGAAGGTTTATCTTGAGGACTTTTATCTCACTGCGGAAATTGAACTATTAAATCTTGGATACACCTTTGGTATAATTACTGATAAGTTTTCTGAGCCAAAATTCTCGAGCCTTGAACGAAGAAAATAAATTTTCTTAAGGTTGAAAAAAATAAGGGTTCTACCTTATAGGTATAAGGGGTCTACCCTCTCATCTGGAGGGTTCTAGAAGGTTCTGGAAGGTCCTAAACGTAACAAAAAACTGTTCAAGGAGGCTCTGGAACCATCTGGAGGGTTCTGGAAGGTCCTATAAAAATTTTAAACGTTTCTGAGAGGTTCAGTAAGGTTTTGGGACGTCCTGTTACCTTCCGGAGGGTTCCAGATGGTTCCAGAAGGTCCTAAAGCTATTTTAAAACTGTTCAGGGTGGTTCTGGAACCATCTGGAGGGTTCAAGATTTTTCAGGAAGGTACTAAAACTTTTTAAAACGGTTCAGGATGGTTTTGGGACGTCCTGGAACCTTCTGGAGGATTTTAGAAGGTTCTAAAAGGTCCTAAACGTAATAAAAACGGTTCATGGTGTTTCTGGAACCGTCTGGAGGGTTCTAGAAGGTTCTGTAAAGTCCTAAACGTAATAGAACGGTTCAAGGAGGTTCTGGATGGTTTTGGGACGTCCTGTTAACCTCCGCAGGGTTGCAGATGGTTCCAGAAGGTCCTTAAACTATTAAAAAGGTTCAGGGAGGTTCTGGAACCGTCTGGAAGGTTATTGAAGGTTCTGGAAGGTCCTAAACGAAATAAAAACGGTTGAAGGAGGTTCTGGGACCATCTGTAGGGTTCTAAAGGGTTCTGGACGGACCTAAAAAAAATTTAAACGTTTCTGAGAGGTTCAGGAAGGTTTTGGGACGTCCTAGAACCTTCTGGAGGATTTTAGATGATTCGGAAAGGTCCTAAACGTAATAAAACGGTTCAAGGTGGTTCTGGTACCATCTTGAGGATTCTGGATGGTTCCAGAAGGTCCTATAATTTTTAAACAGTTTAGAGAGGTTCAGGAAGTTTTGGAACGTCCTAGAACCTTCTGGAGGGTTCTTGATGGTTCCAGAAGGTCCTAAAACCTTTTTAAATTCTCGAGCCCTGAACGAATTAAATAAATTTTCTTAAGGTTGAAAAAAAGTAAGGGAGACCCCTTTTCGAACTTAGAAATATTAGAGCTGACTCGAAAAAATATATATTTTGACAGTTTCGGGAAGTCGGCCAAGTTTGGTAGTTGAATTTATTTTTTCCCGATCGATTCGTGGGTTGCGATCGGATGAAAACAACAAAATATTTAATTTAACGATTGAATAATTTCCTGGATGATTTATCGTGCTGTGAGTGAGACAGGATGTTCATTAGCGTCTCTCATTAAATCCCCCCTCCGCAGTCGGCTGATACCCCGTCTTTTTCATCCTCCATCGCCTTACCTCTTGTCTTCCGGATTCCACTCATGAATAGACATCCCATTCAAATGATAACAATTGAAGATGCATTTTTTTGTTAGTTAAAATATCTACAGCTGTACTGGCAATAGTTTTTCTCAGCATATGGATGGTTTTGGAATGTCCTGGAACCTTCTGGAGGGTCCTAGATGGTTCCAGAAGGTTCTAAAACTGCTTAAAACGTTCTGGAACCTTCTGGAGGGTTTTAGGACCTTCTGGAACCTTATACGAGGGATGTCCAAAAATTAAAGACCTTTTGTATTTTGCCGCCGTACGGGCGAAGTATTCTGCCAGACGGCAGCACTAGCTTGTAGCGGGAAGTTCCCCCTCCACATCGCACTTGGTCTCATCTCTCTATCTTATCCGGTTTTGCTACGGCAGCCGTTCGCGATGGACGTCTCGGTCCCGAGTCCCGCCGGTTGTGAAGTTCGCTCCGTCATCCGTTACCTAAACGCGGAGAAACTTCGCCCGGTCGAAATTCATAGACGTTTGACGGCTATTTATGGCAATGTTATGAATGAGCGCTGTTGTTATGCTAATGTTACGAATGTTATAAATAGCCGTCAAACGTCTATGAATTTCGACCGGGCGGAGTTTCTCCGCGTTTAGGAAACGGATGACGGAGCGAACTTCACAACCTGCGGGACTCGGCACAGAGACGTCCATCGCGAACGGCTGCCGTAGCAACACTGGATAAGATAGAGAGATGAGACCAAGTGCGATGTGGAGGGGGAACTTCCCGCTACAAGCTAGTGCTGCCGTCTGGCAGAATACTTCGCCCGTACGGCGGCAAAATACAAAAGGTCTTTAATTTTTGGACATCCCTCGTAGAACCCTCCAGAAGGTTCCGAAAGGTCCTAAAACTTTTTAAACGGTCCAGAGAGATTTTGGAAGGTTTTGGAACGCCCAGGAAAGTTTCCAGAACCTTCATGATTGTTCCAGAATTTTTCTGGAGTTTCAAAGACGTTCTGGAGGAATCAAGAAGGTTCTGGAAGGTCCTAAAACTTTTTAAACAGTTTAGAGAGGTCTTGGAAGGTTTTTGATCGTTTTGAAACGTTTAGGAAAGTTTTTGAAGCTTCCGCAACGCTTAAGAAGGCTTTTGAAGTTTCCAAAACCTTCATGATTGTTCCAGAATTTTTATAGGATTTTCACAGACGTTCTGGAGGAATCTAGAAGGTTCAGGAAGGTCCTAGAACGTTTTAAAAAAGGTTCAGTGAGGTTCTGGAACCTTCTGAAGGGCTTTTGGACCTTCTGGAACCTTATTGAACCCTCCAGAAGGTTCCGGAAGGTCCTAAAACCTTTTAAACTGTCCAGAGAGTCCTGAAATTCCGAAAAGTTTCTGAAGCATCCGAAACGCTTGAGAAGGCTTTTGAAGTTTCCAGAACCTTCATGATTGTTTCAGAATTTTTCAGGAGTTTCAGAGACGTTCTGGAGGAATCTAGAAGGTTCAGGAACGTCCTAGAACGTTTTAAAAACGGTTCAGGGAGATTCTGGAACCTTCTGGAGGGTTTTCGGACCTTTTGGTACCTTATAGAATCCTCCAGAAGGTTCCTGAAGGTCCTAAAATTTTTTGAACGGTCCAGAAAGGTTTTGGAAGGGTTTGGAATATCCTGGAACCTTCTGGAGGTAAATTAAGAATTTTCCAGACGTTCTGGAGGATTATAGAAGGTTCTGGAAGGTCTTAGAACGTTTTGAAAACGGTTCAGGGAAATTCTGGAACCTTCTGGAGGGTTCTCGAAGGTTCAGGAAGGTCCTAGAACTTTTTATAACGTTTCTGAGAGGTTTTGAAAGGTTTTGGAACGTCCTGAATCTTCCAGGAAAGTGTCTGAAGCTTCCGCAACTCTTAGGAAGGTTTTGAAGTTTTCCGAACTCATGAAGGTTCCTGGAGTTTCACAGACGTTCTGGAGGATTTTAGAAGGTTCTGGAAGGTCCTAGAACGTTTCAAAGATGGTTTCAACCTTCTGGAGTGTTCAGGGAGGTTCTAGAACCTTCTGGAGGGTTCAGGGAGGTTCTGAAACCTTCTGGAGGGTTCAGGGAGGTTTTGGAACCTTCTGGAGGGTTCAGGGAGGTTTTGGAACCTTCTGGAGGGTTCAGGGAGGTTTTGGAACCTTCTGGAGGGTTCAGGGAGATTCTGGAACCTTTTGAAGGGTTTTATGACCTTCTGGAACCTTTTAGTACCCTTCAGAGGGTTACGGAAGGTCCTAAAACTTTTTAAACGGTCCAGAAAGGTTTTGAAAGGGTTTGTCACGTCCTGGAACCCTCTAGAGGTAAATTAAGAATTTTCCAGACGTTCAGAAGGATTCTAGAAGGTTCTGGAAGGCCCTAGAACGTTTCAAAGATGGTTTCAACCTTCTGGAGTGTTCAGGGAGGTCCTGGAACCTTCTGGAGGGTTCAGGGAGGTTCTGGAACCTTCTGGAGGGTTCAGGGAGGTTCTGGAACCTTCTGGAGGGTTCAGGGAGGTTCTGGAACCTTCTGGAGGGTTCAGGGAGGTTCTAGAACCTTCTGGAGGGTTCTGGGAGGTTCTGGAACCTTCTGGAGGGTTCAGCGTGGTTCATGAACCTTCTGGAGGGTTCTAGAAGGTTCCGGAAGGTCCTGGAACACCCTGGAACGTCCAGGAAAGTTTCTGAAGCTTCCGCAGCGCTTATGGAGGCTTTATAAGTTTCCAGAACTAACTTCAGAGTAACCAGAGTTAACTTTTCTCTCTTTGTTTTTGTAGACGGACTGGCTCCGGTCAGCTGTCCGCGACTGCTCTCCTCGGCTCACCAGACGGATCCCGACACCCCCTCGACCTCTACGAGCTCGCCGAAGAGTTCCCTCAGCCGAGCCGGACTCCACACAACGGCCTTTGGACCTGCCTCGTCGGATGCGGGCACAAAATCGACCAGACACTCGCTCGAAGGCGGGTAAGCACCAAAAAAACCGCCCTCCTGTCAACTCTTCTCCTCAATTAAACCTCAAACTTAAACAAAAGGCATAAAACTTGCGAGAAAATATTGTCTTTGAGAGAATTTCATCCAATTATAAGCCTTTTGAATCACACTGCGCATGCAAATTACCCTTACTTTTTAATTAAAAAACCCAGGGCGATCCTTTATCTCAATAAGTTTCTTGTGTACACACTATAAGTAGCTAAAGACCCCGTTTGCTGTATTTGTTTTAATTGAGGCGCTCCGGGTACGAAGGGCGAACTCATCTTCGGACAAAAATTTTTTTTTTTTCATTTTCAGATTCTAGACCTCTTGGTGAATACACCCATTTTAATGTTGAGTTCGCCCTTTTTTCCACTTTAAATACGTAAAAACCGATATGCGGCAAAGCTCTAACTGCGATATCCGAGCGGGTACGAAGGGCGAACTCCACATCCTAGTCCACAACCCCCACTCCTTTTCCCATTCCAGGGCATTTCTGTTGAGTTCGCCCGTAACATAAAACTTTAAAATGCGAATATCTCGAAACTACGTTTTGTTTAGTTCGCCCTTCGTACCCGGAGCGCCTCTTCTTTTGCATTTGACCCTGTTTAATTGTAGCATGTTTTAAATGGCCCCTGGAGGGTCGTAAACGAGCTTGTCCCTTCTGCTCAGTTTATCACAGTCATAAAACTACTGAAGCATAAGACACAAGGTCGTAAATATCTGATTTACCGCTGGCACCAGCTAAAACGTCGTTTTTCTTAAAATTTTTGTATTTTAAGGTGGAGCAAGGATTGAGACTTTATAACCAACATAAACAACAAGCGGCTGTAACGAAATGGAAAAGCGCACTAAAAAGGATAAGGAAGAGAAATGATAAGTTTGAACTTTTAGGTTATTTATATCAAGCGTATATGGAATGGGGGAAATACAGGTAATTTAGATAAAGCCTGTGGTTTTATATTTTCTTTTAGGGAAAGCCTTGAGCTTGCGCATCGTCAGTTGAATTTGGCTGAAGAGGCAGATTGTCCGAATTTACGGGCTGAGGCGTACCTAAATTTGGCGAGAACGCACGAGAGGACTGGTGGTTTAGAAAGGGCGTTGGCGTGCGCGAGGCATTCTTTGTACAACGAATGCGATCAATGCAGGACGGCTGGACTCGTACAAATCACCGTAGCAAGTCTTAACCTGGAGCTCGCTGTGTTCTGCAAAGCTCTTCAGGCGTTCCAACAAGCACACGCTATCGCTCATCGTATTAAAGATTCAGCGCTGGAACTCCAGGTAGGTAGATTAGATTATGTTTCCTAGGGCCTTGTGCACTCCCTAATGGTCACTACTACTATTGTCACTACTATACTAACTATACTATACTACTATCACTACAACTATTGTGCGCCTTTGTTTCCGGATAAGAGCTCCCCGTCCAATAGCCCCCAGGCTATTGATTAGCCTCCAGAGGACAGGGGTCTCCTTGAGTAGTTCAATGGACTGGGTTTTTCTTCCCCTATGTCCATGAACCTCAGCCGTGATAGACCTTCGCAATAACATTGGACGTGCTTCTCCTCCTCCAAACCGGCAGGTGCTGTCCTCTGTCACTCCCAACCTTTGAAGGAGCTTACGGAGTCTACAGCGGACCCACCATAATATGGACTTTGGTTCTGCCCAGCCTAAGCAAGTTCAATGGATTGGGTTTTTCTTCCCCTATGTCCATGAACCTCAGCCATGCTAGACCTTCGCAATAACTGAGGACGTAGCCGTCTCCTCCTCCTCCTCCAAACGGAAGCGGCAGGTGCTGTCCTCTGTCACTCCCAACCTTTGAAGGTGCTTACGGAGTCTATAGTGACCGGTCAGCAGGTACGAAGGGCGAACTCGACAAAACGTAGTTTCGAGATATTCACATTTTAAAGTTTTTTACGTATTTAAAGGGGAAAAATGGCGAACTCAACATAATATGACGATCTAACGTCTTTCTAGCTAACCATATGACTGTTTTAGGACTGTGCTGATAATATGAAGATCTAATACTAATTAGTAATTACTAATACTAATAACTGTTTTGCTGACAATATGACGATAGTCTGTCTAGTTAGCTATATCAGCTAGCTATATAATCAGCTATAGCTGATTATCTAATATAGCCTATATGACGAATTTAGCGACTGTTTAGCGACTTAACGACAGATTAGTTAATAGTATGACGGTCTATGACTGTTTAGCTGACAATATGACAATCTAACGTCAGTCTTGCTAACTAAATGACGTTTTTAGGACAGTTTAGTGACTTAACGATGGATTAGTTAATACTAGGACGTCTAATGACTGTTATGCTGAAAATATGACGGTTTTGGGACTGTTCAGCGACTTAACGACTGATTAGTATGACGATCTTATGACTTTTACTGATAATATGACCATCTAATGACTGTTTAGTAGACAATATGACGATCTAACAACTGTCTAGCAACCATAATATGAAGATTTTAGGACTGCTTAGCGACTTAACTACTGATTATCTAATATTATGACGATCTAATGACTGATTTGCTGATAATATGACGATCTAACGTCTGTCTAGCTAGCTGTATGACGATTTTAGCGACTTAACGACAGATTAGTTAATAGTATGACGGTCTAATGACTGTTTTGCTGTTAATTTGACGCTCCGGGTACGTAGGGCGAACTCGACAAAACGTAGTTTCGAAATATTCGCATTTTAATGTTTCGGTTTTTACGCATTTAAAGGGGAAAAAATGGCCATCTCAACATAATATGACGATCTAACGTCTTTCTAGCTAACCATATGACTGTTTTAGGACTGTGCTGATAATATGACGATCTAATACTAATTACTAATACTAATAACTGTTTTGCTGACAATATGACGATAGTCTGTCTAGTTAGCTATATGACGAATTTAGCGACCGTTTAGCGACTTAACGACAGATTAGTTAATAGTATGACGGTCTATGACTGTTTAGCTGACAATATGACAATCTAACGTCAGTCTTGCTAACTAAATGACGTTTTTAGGACAGTTTAGTGACTTAACGATGGATTAGTTAATACTATGACGGTCTAATGACTGTTATGCTGATAATATGACGGTTTTGGGACTGTTCACCGACTTAACGACTGATTAGTATGTCTATCTTATGACTTTTACTGATAATATGACCATCTAATGACTGTTTAGTTGACAATATGACGATCTAACAACTGTCTAGCTAACGATAATGTAACGATTTTAGGACTGTTTAGCGACTTAACTGCTGATTATCTAATATTATGACAATCTAATGACTGATTTGCTGATAATATGACGATCTAACGTCTGTCTAGCTAGCTGTATGACGATTTTAGCGATTTAACGACAGAGTAGTTAATAGTATGACGGTCTAATGACTGTTTTGCTGTTAATTTGACGCTCCGGGTACGAAGGGCGAACTCGACAAAACGTAGTTTCGAGATATTCGCATTTTAAAGTTTCGGTTTTTACGTATTTAAAGGGGGAAAAATGGCGAACTCAACCTAACAATTATATGGGTGTATTCACCAAGAGGTCTAGAATCTGAAAATGAAAAAAAAAACTGGAGGACCCTTCCCCAAAATCCCGACGTCGAGGGTATAAAGGAAGTTAAAAAATTTCTCCGATGTCGAGTTCGCCCTTCGTACCCGGAGCGCCTCATATGGACTTTGGTTTTGCCCTGCCTAAGCACTTGCTTGTCAATGGACTGGGTTTTTCTTCCCCTATGTCCATTAACCTCAGCAGTGCTAGACCTTCGCAATAACAGAGGACGTAGCCGTCTCCTACTCCTCCAAACAGAAGCGGCAGGTGCTGTCCTCTGTCACTCCCAACCTTTGAAGGTGCTTACGGAGTCTACAGTGACCGGTCAGCAGACCCACCATAATATGGACTTTGGTTCTGCCCTGCCTAAGCAAGTTCAATGGACTGGGTTTATCTTCCCCGACGACGATTAGTCGTCTTTTGCCGATTGACGTAGTCGTCTTTTGACGATTGGGAAGTATCGTCTTTTGCCGACTGAAGGAATCGTCTTTTGCCGACTGAAGTAGTCGTCTTTTGACGATTGAAGGAATCGTCTTTCGCCGACTGAAGGAATCGTCTTTTGACGACTGAAGGAATCGACTTTTGCCGACTGAAGGAATCGTCTTTTGCCGATTCTGCTGTCCACTCTCTATTCCCGGAGACGACTCGTCACAAACAGCCAATTATCTAGACTTCCCGCGGGTTTAGTCGTCGAGTAATCGCCTTTGCCGATCTCTCACAACACTTCACAAACCTTGTAACTCACTTAACTTTATAGGACAGACTGTTACTTATGCGGCGCTTCTCGGCTTTATATACCTTGGGGGGGGGGGGGGGGGGTCCTCTCCCTACTTCCCTTTTTAGAGCGTTCCCTTTCGGTAGTTCCAGTCGGGTGGCGCTATCTTCCCAACACGTTTGATTTATCGGCAGATGGCGCTTTTGTTGGCGCTTCTTCCGCTGTTTACACTTCGTCTTGGCATGCCTCTGACCTCGAGCTGCCATCAAAGTAGCAGAGAGAGTATGCCCTTTAAGCTCCTCACTCTTCACACTCCTAGAAATGTGACAGTAGGCCAATGGGGGTCATTTCTGACCCCTTCTCCAGGTACCAATTCAGAACATCATGAAACCCACTTTTTTGCGAAAATATGACATGAATTTGAAATTAAGTGAAATTTCATCAACCAAATTGGTTTGGACTAAACCCATTAAGCCCAAGCGCTTTAATTAATATTTCATTAATTAATTAAATCGTCATCCCTTAATTTGCTTTCAAAAGGATGAAATCAATTAATGGACACAACGTTTCAGGTCTATGTCGGACTTTCTGAGCTTTTCGGCAGACTGCAAGACGCCGATAAATCAGCGAGGTGAAAAAATGATGATTTTTCAAAGGAGATAATATGTTTTTGTAGATATGCATCGAAAGCCTATGATATATCGAGGAATTTGGATATGGGAGATTTGAACTCGCGATTCCATCGAGCTGCGCTTCTCCAAATGGCAAGCGCGTTGAGGAAGCAGGGAGAACTCGGTGACGCCCACGACTATTGTAGCGTGAGTGCTGAATTTTTGATCAAGCTGGAGGGTGGGACAAATGAGAATTCCTTCTTTCTCACCCACTAAGGTCGTTAACACTGATGGAACGTCCTGTGATAAATCATTTTGCCACCCCTTCAGGACTTTAAGGATGAAAAGTTTTCTCCTCCTAGCAACCTTGATATTGCTTCGACTAATCCATTCTTTTTAGGAAGCAACACGTCTATCATTGGTGTCCGGAGATCAGTGTACTTACGCACGAAGTATTCGCGTCATGGGCGACATATACAGAAAGAAATCCGAAATCAGCGTAATATCAAATATTTTCTCACTTCCCTTATATTGGTTTTCAGAACGCTTACCGACAGTACGAAAGCGCGATGCAAACGGCGTTGTCGATGGGCGACAGACTGTGCCAAATGGAAGCGATGGACGGAGCAGCACGATGCCTGGAAGCGCTGCGCCTCCAGCACAAAATATGCAACTGTCGACCGTTAGAGTTCAACACGAAATTACTCGACGTCGCATTATCCATCGGTGCCAAGGTAACCTCATTGCTTCGACCCTATGGCTATATTCTCTTTCAGCTTTTGATAAGGACGATAAGGGTAAGACTGTGCCGAATATACCAGAGTTTGGGAGATGAAGAGCACCGGAATGAACATGCGAGTGCGGCTCAAAGTATAGAAGAGGAACTTGAACTACAATGCGGAGCGTGCAATCTTCCTTTTGGATACGACGCCGACAGTCTGGAGGCTTTACCCTGTGCCCATATTCTACACGCAAGGTAATCAGTTCCTCCTACGACCTGACGACTGATGATAACGACGTTCACAGTCATCAGGCCAAGTGAGAAGTTCTAGGTGTAAGTTCTCAGGTTCCTTGTTGGATGGTGAAAGTTGAGGAAGTCTTTGGAAGGTTGGATCGTCCTTTGCCGATGAATCTCTAATCGTCTTTTGACGATTAGTCGTCTTTTGCCGATTGAAGTAGTCGTCTTTTGACGATTGGGAAGTATCGTCTTTTGCCGACTGAAGGAATCGTCTTTCGACGATTAGTCGTCTTTTGCCGATTGAAGTAGTCGTCTTTCGCCGATTGAAGTAATCGTCTTTTGACGATTGGGAAGTATCGGCTTTTTCCGACTGAAGGAATCGTCTTTTGCCGATTAAAGTAATCGTCTTTTGCCGATTAAAGTAATCGTCTTTTGACGATTGGGAAGTAACGTCTTTTGACGATTGGGAAGTATCGTCTTTTGACGATTGGGAAGTATCGTCTTTTGACGATTGGGAAGTATCGTCTTTTGACGATTGGGAAGTATCGTCTTTTGACGATTGGGAAGTATCGTCTTTTGACGATTGGGAAGTATCGTCTTTCGCCGACTGAAGGAATCGTCTTTCGCCGATTGAAGTAATTGTCTTTTGACGATTGGGAAGTATCGTCTTTTGCCGACTGAAGGAATCGTCTTTTGCCGACTGAAGTAATCGTCTTTTGCCGATTGAAGTAATCGTCTTTTGACGATTGGGAAGTATCGTCTTTTGACGACTGAAGGAATCGTCTTTTGCCGACTGAAGGAATCGTCTTTTGCCGACTGAAGGAATCGTCTTTTGCCGACTGAAGTAATCGTCTTTTGCCGACTGAAGTAATCGTCTTTTGCCGATTGAAGTAATCGTCTTTTGACGATTGGGAAGTATCGTCTTTTGACGATTGGGAAGTATCGTCTTTTGACGATTGGGAAGTATCGTCTTTGATGATTGGGAAGTATCGTCTTTTGATGATTGGGAAGTATCGTCTTTTGACGACTGAAGGAATCGTCTTTTGCCGACTGAAGGAATCGTCTTTTGCCGACTGAAGGAATCGTCTTTTGCCGACTGAAGGAATCGTCTTTTGCCGATTCTGCTTTCCAGGACAGACTGTTTCTTATGCGGCGCTTCTCCGCTTTATATACCCTTTGTGGGGGTGGGGGGGTTCCTCTCCCTACTTAACTTTTTAGGGCGTTCCCTTTTGGTAGTTCCAGGCTGGTGGCTCTATTTTCCCGCCACATTTGATTTATTGACAGATGGCGCTTTTTTTCGGCGATTCTTCCGCTGTTTACACTGGAGCTAACGAAATCTATTTCTAGGTGCGCACATGACCTTCTACGCCGGCGTGACAAGAAGAAGAAACGATCATGCCCTGAATGCGAGCGTACAGTCAGCTCCCGCCTTTACCTCCACTGCGAAGACCCTCATCTCACCCTGCACCATTCGACGTTCTCGCTCTCATCGCTTCCTCTCCACGCCTCGAGCAGCGTCTAGCGTTTAACCAGCCTCTAAATCGCCCGCCACCACTATTTTCGACTCAAAAGCGGCGACAGTTAGAACGGATTAAAAACTAGAAAATATACACCAAAATTTAAACAGAGTGCCAAAAATCACCAAAAATGAGGATGTTCACAAGTTCCTAGGAACGGAAAATGAATTTTTCAATTTAGGCCCTACGCAAAGTACCAGAACCTCTTGTCAGAAAAGAAATGAGGCGCTCCGGGTACGAAGGGCGAACTCAACATCGGACAAATTTATTTTTTCATTTTCAGATTCTAGACCTCTTGGTGAATACACCCATTTTTATGTTGAGTTCGCCCTTTTTTCCACTTTAAATACGTAAAAACCGATATGCGGCAAAGCTCTGCGATATCCGAGCGGGTACGAAGGGCGAACTCCACATCCTAGTCCACAACCCCCACTCCTTTTCCCATTCCAGGGCATTTCTGTTGAGTTCGCCCGTAACATAAAACTTTAAAATGCGAATATCTCGAAACTACGTTTTGTTGAGTTCGCCCTTCGTACCCGGAGCGCCTCAAATCTACCTTCAAAACATAAAATAAAAATAAAAAATACTTTAAATTATAAAATTATGTTGTAAAAATTTAAAATTTATCAAAGTTGAACTGCAGGGCACTCTGAAAATAAAAACTGCACTTATCACTGAAAAAAATTTAGGAAATTTAAAAAAAAAGCCTTAAAAAATGCACGTTTTCATTTTAAAGGTCAAAAAGGAAAGGTTCTTTTGTGATAACCGGATGGGAGGTTATAAATATATCGATATAGACTAAATCGATATAAAATCGATATAAAAGAAATCCAGTTTCTTTGTTGAACTTGTTGAAAAAATTAACTGTTTTCCAAGCAGTTTTCTCATAAACAAGCTCCATTTAGTGCAACGTCATCCTAAACAGGGTTGCCAATAGCTTTCGATATACCTAACCTGGCCATTCAGTTATTAGAAAAGTACAAACTTAAGCCTGAAAAATGGCTTCCAGGTAGCACAAAGTGCTAAAAAAAATGCTCATACTTCAAAAAGGACGTTTTGGCTCAAAGTTTATTATATGGGTCAAATCAAAAACTGCCAAAAAAATGTTTTTCCCCTCTTTTTATTATGGAAAGCTTAGCTATTTTAGATTTATTTTATAATAAAATGTTTATTTGGGTGTTAAAGCTTTAAAATTAATTTATGTAGACAATATTAGATGTACAAGGAAGTTTATTTTGTACAAAAAAGTTTTTTTGGGAGGTTATCAAGGTTATAAGATGATAACCTTCAGAGCTATTTTTTTTATGCGCAGTTCTTCTCTGAAGAATTTAATGAATCTTTGGAGGAGGACCTTGAAAAATTATTTTTTTTAAGTTTTGTTGAATTTTTGAGTTTTGAATTTTACTTTTGTTTTTGAGCTCAGAATTTTATGTGATTTTAGTACACGAGTGCCAAAAAAATTTTTTTTTGGGACAATCATTAGTTGCTTGAATGTGTTAAAATATATAATTATTGTTATGGTATTTTTTCTTTTTATTCCTAAAGCGAAATCCGGTTTTTGATGGTAGAGGGAGAAGGTAAAAGACGAGGAGAGCGGTCGATGGGCGTTCAGTCTTCTTTAGCTCGGGGAGAAGAGAAAAAAAATGAAGTTGGTCTTTTTGTTGTTTGTGGGGATCGTTCTGGGGTACGAGGCGCCCAAAGGGCTTTCTTTCGAAGTCGACGTCGACGGAGTCTTCGCAAATAAAAGACTTCTGGACGCCTACACAAAATGTTTCCTCGATAAAGGCCCTTGCGTCGGGGCATCCAGAGAAATGAAAAGTAAGTTCCCCAAAAGTTTTAAACTACCGTGCTATTAAGCTCAGACCTTCTCATTTGTTGTAAAAGTTTTTGAATGCAAAAAATGCCCATAATGAGTGAAAAAAGTCGACGGTTTCAAGCAGAGAAGGATGTGAAAAAGCGGTTTTTCTCAGTTTTTCTCAAATATCTCGAAAACTATGAGGTTTAGCGCAAACATTACAAAGTATAAAAATATTCCTATTTAAATTTTCAACAAAAGTTATTTAGTAAGTAATCTTGCTAAAGTAAATACTTCGGGAGTTATCATCAAATAAAATCTGGTGCCCATACTGAGTGAAAAAGTCGACGGTTTTATGCCGAGAAGGATGTGAAAAAGCAGTTTTTCTCAGTTTTTATCAAATATCTCGAAAACTATGAGGTTTAGCGCAAATAGAACTAAGTATAAAAATGTTTCCACTTAAATTTTCAACAAAAATTATTTAGTAAGTAATCTTGCTAAAGTAAATACTTCGGGAGTTATTAACAAATAAAATCTGGTGCCCATACTGAGTGAGAAAAGTCTTCGGTTTTAAGCCGAGAAGGTTGTGAAAAATCGGTTTTTCTCAGTTTTTCTCAAATATCTCGAAAACTATGGGGTTTAGCTCAAACAGTGTTAAGTATAAAAATATTTCCATTTAAATTTGCAACAAAAATTAGTTAGTAAATAACCTTGCTAAAGTAAATACTTCGGGAGTTATCAACAAATAAAATCTGGTGCCCATACTGAGTGAGAAAAGTCGACGGTTTCAAGCCGAGGAGAAGGGTGTAAAAAAGCGGTTTTTATCAAATATATCGAAAAGTATGATGTTTAGCGCAAACAGTACTAAGTATAAAAATATTTCCATTTAAATTTCCAACAAAAATTATTTAGTAAATAACCTTGATAAAGTAAATACTTCGGGAGTTATCAACAGTCAAAGTTACAGTTAATCAGAGAAGCGGTTTTCATCAAATATCTCGAAAACTGTTCTGGCGAGATAAAGACAAAATTAATTAATAAATTAATTATTCAAACTTCAATATATATATTGAAACAGTCAATATTAATATTAATATTGAGTTATATATACTTAGGTTCTTTAATGGATTTATAGCACTTGTTAAATCCTAGCCATTTAACAATAATAGCATCAAACCAAGAAGAAGAATATATACTAATTAATTCAATTTACTTAAAAATTGCATCAAATGTTTCTGTCGATAAAAACTTCTATTGTCGATAACTCTGAAACCGTTCGTTTTATCAAGTTTATTGACTAAACACTTTTGTTGTAAATTTATTTAAATTGTTTTTGTACTTTATATATTTTGCGCTAAGTCTCATAGTTTTCGAGATATTTGATAAAAAAAAGTGATAAGAACCGCTTTTTGACACATTTTATCAAAATCCTGAAAGATGGTATTATTGAGAAAAATCTCTTTTTAACATTTTTTAAACTTAGAAAGAGTATAGGAAGAAAAGAAAATTCGTGTTGCAAAATAAAAGAAGGAAGTTTTTTTTATTTTCCACGTCACGTTGGCACGCGTGGAATAATTATTAGTCCTATATTGTTCAGGCGTTAAAAAAAGAAAAAAAAAAAAAATGTTTTTTCAATAAAATCGAGTTAGAAAGTAGTGAAAGCAACTTTCTCTCAGCAAATTAAGAATTTTAATTTTTCATATTTATTTTTTTTTTCCCCAGAACATTTTACGGAAATATTCAAGACGAACTGCGTGAAATGCACAAAAACGCAGAAGAAGCAGGTGCGGTCGGCGTTCACGAAGCTGAAAGAAAGGAATCCGGAAGCTTTCAGGCAAATTTTGCAGAAATACAACCCTGGCGACGCACAACTTCAGAGCTTCATAAAATGGCTTAAAGCGACTGATTAAATTATAATTTTAGGTTTAAATTCGAGGCTGTTAATTAATTTCATTATATATATTTAATAAATTAATAATTTTCTTCTTATTTTTCCCTAAAAATCCTAGCAATATGACTGTTTTGCTGACAATGTGACGATCTAACGACAGTGTAGCTAACCATATGACGATTTTAGCAACTTTTAACGACTGATTAGCTAACATTATGACAGTCTAATGATGGTTTTGTAAATAATATAACAATCTAACGACAGTGTAGCTAACCATATAACGATTTTAGCTACTGTTTAGCGACTTAATGACTGATTAGCTAATAGTAAACGATCTAATGACTGTTTTTCTGACAATGAGACGATCTAACGACAGTGTAGCTAACCATATGACGATTTTAGCTACTTTTTAGCGACTTAACGGGTGATTAGCTAACAATATGACAGTCTAACGACATTTTTGTTGACAGTATGACAATTTTAGGACTTTTTAGCGACTTAACGACTGATTAGCTAATAGCAAGACGATCTAACGACTGTCTTGCTAACCGCATGACGATTTTAGGACCCTTAAGCGACTTAACGATCGATTATCTAATAGTATGGCGATCTAATGACTGTTTTGCTTACAATATGACAATCTAACGACTGTCTAGCTAACCATATGACGATTTTATTACTTTTTAGCGATTTAACGACTGATTAATTAAGTGTGACGGTCTAATGACTGTTTTACTGATATATAACGTCTATTATCTATTGCTGACAATACGACGTCTATTATCTATTCGCTGATAATATGACGTCTATTATCTATTCGCTGATAATATGACGTCTATTATCTATTTGCTGATAATATGACGTCTAATATCTATTTGCTGATAATATGACGATCTAACAACTTTCCAGCTAACCGTATGACGATTTTAGGACCCTTAAGCGACTTAACGATTGATTATCTAATAGTATGGCGATCTAATGACTGTTTCGCTGAGAATATGACGATCTAGCGACTGTCTAGCTAACCATAATATGGCGATTTTAGGACTTTTTAGCGACTTAACGACGATTAGTTAATAGAATGACTGTCTACTGACTGTTTCGCTGATAATTTGACGCTCTAACGACTGTCTAGCTCACCATATGACGATTTTAAGACCGTATGTTATCAGTATAACGACTTAATGACTGATTATCTAATAGTATGACGATCTAATGACTGTTTTGCTGGCTATATGACGATAGAAAAACTGTCTAGCTAACCATAATTAACGTTTTAAGGACTTTTTAACGACTTAACGACTGATTATCTAATAGTTGTATGGCGATCTAATGTCTGTTTTGCTGACAATATGACTGTCTAGCGAACCATATGACTATTATAGCTACTGTTTAGGTACTTAACGACTGATTATCTAATAGTATGACGATCTAATGACTGCTTAGCTGACAATATGACGATCTAACGACTCTCTAGCTAACCAAATGACGATTTTACGACTTTTTAGCGACTTAACGACTGATTAGTAATAGTATTATGATCGAATCACTGTTTAGCGGACAATATGACGGTCGAACAACTACCTAGCTAACCATAATTAACGATTTAAGGACTTTTAGCGACTTAACGACTGATTATCTAATAGTATGACGGTCTAATGACTGTTTAGCTGACAATATGACGATTAACGACGGTCTAGCTAACCATTTGAAGATTTTGGGACTGTATGCTAACAGTATAACGACTTAACGACTGATTATCTAATATTATGATGATCTGACGACTGTTTGCTGACAATGTGACGATCTAACTACTGTCTAGCTAACCATAATATAACGATTTAGGACTTTTTAGCGACATAACGACTGATATCTAATAGTATGACGATCTAATGACTGTTTGCTGAGAACATGACGATCTAATGACTGTTTAGCTGACAATATGACGATGTAACGACTGTCTAGCTCTAACCATTGACAGACTCTTAAGCTGTTAACTGTATGACGACTTAACGACAGATTAGCCAATAGTATGACGATCTAATGACCGTTTTGCTGTTTCCACCTTCAAACAGAAAAATAAACGTAATAAATGCAATAACATTTGCTATCAATAACAAAAATATGACGTCACTTCTATTTTTCCATAGGACTTCTTCTCCCAGCGCTATCTTTCTTTCCATTGACAATTTAGACATTTTTTATAGACTTTGCTGGTACTATTAGGCTTAAAATAAAATGTTTTTAAACATGAAAAAGTAACGTTAATCAATTTATTTATTAGGTATCATAAAATATTTTTTATTACTTTATAAATATTTTTTCTTTTTACATTTTTGGCATATTTGCTATTTTATACAGGGGGGACATTTTTATTTTTCTCTTAAGTCTTAATATGAACAATAAAATACTTCCAGAATTAAACATCAAAAAGTATTTTATAAAGAAAAAATTAAATTAAAAATTTGTTCCTTAATTTAAAATAGAGGAATCGTTATAATATATTTAAAAAAAATGTAACTAAAAGATTTATTTTCACAGCCGGGTTTTAAAAAAATTTAAAAAAGGCGTTTCCGGTGAAAATCATGGGAGGGCAGGTTTCACTTCGAGAAGTTGAGGGTAGTTGTCGACGATGTTGAGAAGAATGTTGTCGATGTAACTCCTCAGTTGAGCATTCACTTCTTGCTGTTCTTTCAGCATCGCTCGAGCCTGAAAAAAAGAAAGAAAAACAAAAATTATTTGAAAGCCAAAAATTTGAATGTCAGGACATGTTTGATAACATATGATAACATAAATGAAACCTCTACAAGATAGTGGAAAGACGCCATCTTTTTTTTCACTTTTTCCATTTTCATTTACATATTGTAACTCTTTAAAGTGAAAAAAAGAAGATTTAATTTTTTGAATTCCTAGTATGGTGCAATTAGGGATACAGATATCTTTCGCCTAATTGCACAGTTAATAAAGTAATAAAACTATTCAAATTAAAGACATAAAAACCAAAAATTAGTTTGTTTTGAATCAGTCATGCTTAATCATGCTGTCTGATTAAAAAAGATGAGAGCATCTCGATGAAACCCATCGGATTGACAAAAAGGAAGCCAAACACCTTGGAAATGCTGAAGAGTTATGACTGTGTAATGACTGTTTTGCTGACAATGTGACGATCTAATGACAGTGTAGCAAACCATATGACGATTTTAGCTACTCTTTAGTGACTTAACGACTGATTAGCTAATAGTATGACGGACTAATGACTGTTTTGCTAATAATAGAACGATCTAATGACTGTTTTGCTGACAATATGACGATATAACGACTGTCTAGCTAAACACAAGACGATTTTAGGACCCTTAAGCGACTTAACGATTGATTATCTAATCGTATGGCGATCTAATGACTGTTTTGCTGACAATATGACGCTCTAACGACTGTCTAGCTAACCATATTACGATTTTAACTACTGTTTAGCAATTAAATGACCGATTAGCTAATACTAAGACGATCTAATGACTGTATTGCTGACAATATGACGATCTGACGACTCTCTAGCTAACCGTATGAGGATTTAAACGACTTTTCTGGCGACTTAACGACTGATTAGTTAATAGCATAACGGTCTAATGACTGTTTTGCTGATAATATGACGGTCTATTAACTGTTTTGCTGACAATATGACGATCTAACGACTTTCTATCTTACCATTTGACGATTTTTGGACTTTTTAGCGATTTAACGACTGATTAGTTAATAGTATGACGATCTAATGACTGTTTTGCTGACAGTGTGACGATCTAACGACAGTGTAGCAAACCATATGACGATCTAACGACAGTGTAGCAAACCATATGACGATTTTAGCTACTGTTTAGTGACTTAACGACTGATTAGCTAATAGTATTACGGTCTAATGACTGTTTTGCTCATAATAGAACGATCTAATGACAGTTTTGCTGACAATATGACGAACTAACACCCTTCTAGCTAACCGTATGACAATTTCAGGACCGTTAAGCGACTTAACGACTGATTATCTAATTCTAATAGTTTGGCGATCTAATGACAGTTTTGCTTATATGACGATCTAACGACTGTCTAGCTAACAATATGACGATTTTAGGACAGTTAAGCTGCTACAGTATGACGACCTAACGTCTGATTAGCCGATTAGCTAATATTACTGTCTGCCAATATTACTAGGATTAGCTGATTAGCTGAAGTAGAATAGTATGAAGATCTAATGACTGTTTTGCTGACAATATGACGATCTAACGACTGTCTAGCTAACAATATGACGATTTTAGGACCGTTAAGCGACTTAACGACTGATTATCTAATTCTAATAGATTGGCGATCTAATGACAGTTTTGCTTATAATGACGATCTAACGACTGTCTAGCTACAGTATGACGATTTTAGGACAGTTAAGCAGCTACAGTATGACGACCTAACGTCTGATTAGCTAATATTACTGCTAATATCACTAGGATTAGCTGATTAGCTGAAGTAGAATAATATGAAGATCTAATGACTGTTTTGCTGACAATATGACGATCGAACGACTGTCTAGCTAAACGTATGACGATTTTAACGATCAATTAGGGATACGGATATCTTTCGCCTAATTGCACCGTTACTAAAGTAATAAAACTATTTATATTCAAATTAAAGACATAAAAACCCAAAAATTAGTTTGTTTTTGAATGTCAGTCATGCTTAATCATGCTGTCTGATTAAAAAAGATGAGAGCATCTCGATGAAACCCATCGGATTGACAAAAAGGAACCCGAACACCATGGAAATGCTGAAGATCCTCAGCAATCGAGGGTTTCTGCGGCATTTTGGGCCCATTTTGAGGATGAAAACTTCAATCAAACAAAACTGAAGACATGATCAGACATGATTCAGCCAACCTGAGTTAGCGATCGGATGAAATGAAACGCAAAACCCCACAAGGTTAGTCAAAAGAAAAAAAAGCAGCGTTGACACGCAAAATAGATAAAATGCTGCTTGTTTTACCTCCGAATCCTTGTCAACGGCTGCGGGCTGTGGAAAAAAAATTAAAAAAAGGTCTACTTAAAAAAAAACTTCTAATAACCTCCAAGGGACAAACATGCTTGTATTTTTGAAAGAAGTACCTCGTCTTGAGAAAGTGCATCAGTTCTGCAGCAAGGCTTTGATGTCCGGTGAGCAAACTGCGGCCTTCTTCAAGGCTTTTTGTAAGCAATAACGCCTGCATTTCATCGTTTACTTCTTGCAGTCCTAAAAAATTTATAAGCTTCTTTTTTGTGGTGGATTATATTACTTTTGTTTTCATCTTTAAGCAATGAAAATTTTGATCTAAGCTCCTCATATGCGGTGGGCGAGATGCCCGAAGTTCGAGTTTCTAGCGCTCGAGAGTCTGTTTGTGTTCTAGACGTAGCCGCTCCAGTTCTGCACTTAACTCTTCGGCCATCCGTTGATGATATGATGCAGACTGGCGGCTCTCTCGCTCGTCATCGCGTGCGTTTTCAACTCGTCGACTGCCGCGATAAGTTTGCTTCGCACCGACTCTGCTCCTCTTCCAAACGAAGCATTTCCGCACGGAGTTTCTCCATCTGAACTTTACATCGTGTAGCTTCATCTCGAAGGGAACCATTCTCCATTTCTAAGCTTTGCAATCTAAAAAAAAATTTATGAAATCTTTTAATTTATAAGAAAGTACCTTATGGCACTGTTTTCGAGCTGAAGCTGCTTCTCGCTTTCCATCCTGGAGATCATCTCCTTGTGCCATTTTTCTTCGTCACGAAGTTTCTCCTGCGATCGAAATTCGATTTCTCGCAGCTGCTCTTCCAGCATCAATATCCTCGCCTGTAGGGTCGCGTTGTCCTGCTTGACCCTCGTATACCTCTCATCTCCATTCGTCTGGTTATCCGCCAAAGCACTCATTTGTTCCTGAAGCATTTGAACCTAATCGACAAAAAAATAATTTAAAAAAACTTACTAAAGCGAAATTAACAGAAGTATCGACTATATAGAAAAATTCTTTAAATAATTGAAAAATAAATTCTTCATTTTGACATCTTTCTTCCCCAGATACAGAAAAAAGACTGTTTTGACCTTCACTTTTTTTTTTTTCTCTTGAAACTTAAAAAAATTATAGTCAAGCATGACGTGAGAAATTCCCACAATACGCAAATTAAATATGCTTTTGCCATTGGGAAAAATAAATATTTTCATCCATTGCCCTAAGAAGGTTAAGGTAATATAACCTAAAATCGACTTACGGTCAATTCGTTTTGTTTTTTTTGCAATATCTCAAAATCCGTTGGTTTAGTCAAAAAATTTGCGAAATAAAAGTTGTAGAAATACGATTTTTACAAAAATGATTCTATACGTTTTTAGCGTAGGACCATTATTTAAGGAATTATCGGGCTTCAAAGATATAAAACTCGTATCTCCGGTTAAGGTTACATAACCTAAATCGTCCATGATGGCTATTGGCTTATGGTCAATTGTTTTGTTTTTTGCAATTATCTCGAAAACCGTTGGTTTAGTCAAAAATTTTACGAAATAAAAGTTGTAGAGAATACGTTTTTTAACAAAATGATTCTATACGTTTTTAGCGTAGGGCCATTAGTTAAGGAATTATCGGGCTTCAAAGATATAAAACCCTCGTATCTCCGGTTAAGGTTACATAACCTAAAATCGTCCATGATGGCTATTGGCTTATGGTCAATTCGCTTTGTTTTTTTGCAATTATCTCGAAAACCGTTGGTTTACTCAAAAAATTTACGAAATAAAAGTTGTAGAGAATACGTTTTTTAACAAAAATGATTTTATACTTTTTTCGCGTAGGGCATTAGTTAAGGAATTATCGGGCTTCAAAGATATAAAAACCTTGTATCTCCGAATCTGTTGATCGTTTTTGTTGGTTCATCTTATTCAATACAATTTTTAGTAAGTTTTTCTTTTGAAATTTGCTTTTGAAAGAAAGGGGTGACGACCAGGAAGGAATTTCTTCACCCATTGTCCTCAAGATTCGTCACGATTTTGTTCTTTTTTACTTACGTGTTGGCTAAGTTGGCTGCAGGCTTTGTTGAGGGCGATTTTGTCCGCGCGGTTCGTTTCTTTGGTAAGCGGGGAAGGCGGAAGGTGAGGGAAACCCCCCGAAAACGCGAATTGACCCTCCCAGAGATCGTATTCGAGTCCGGATCCTAACGACGGCGTCTCCTCTTCCCCAAGCATGACGTCATCGGTGTTCGGTTGGTGAGGACGAGGCGAGGAATTACCCTCTTCCTCCCTCCCTCTAAAAATATTTCAACTTTCAAATTCAAAGGTCAATTAGACCATTTAACAAAAAGCCTCAAAATTACGACTTTTCATTCTTTTTCTTATGGGAACTATATTTCTACGCAAAAAACCTAACAATAGAGACTATTAATTAGGGAAAAAAGATTTTAAATTGGTTAAATAACAATATTATTAAAATTAAAATGTAGATATGAGAACCAAGAAAAAAGGCGCCTCAGCGGAAATGAGAGCCAAGCCTCTTTTATTCATTTTTAAATAGGAAAATCGTAATGATTTTATGTTGGTAAACGTTTTTACACGTCATTTTCAGGCTTGCCAACACTCACAAAATTTAATTACTCATGTTCTGGGTTAGATATGAGTGTATGACGGTTATCAGGTTAAAATGAATAATTTTATCTGTTTATTTTGATTAAAATAAGGGCTCGAGGATAAACTAACAGCCAAAAATGCATTTTCACCATTTTTGGTCGATACTTTCGGTTATTGGGTTATAACTCCCGGCTGTCAGGTTAGACTGCGATTGATTTTAGCCAAAGGAAACCTTCGAAACGTCATTTTCAGGCTTGCCAACACTTACAAAATTTAATTTCTCATGTTTCTGGGTTAGATATGAGTGTATGACGGTTATCAGGTTAAAATGAATAATTTTATCAGTTTATTTTGATTAAAATAAGGGCTCGAGGATAAACTAACAGCCAAAAATGCATTTTCACCATTTTTGGTCGATACTTTCGGTTATTGGGTTATAACTCCCGGCTGTCAGGTTAGACTGCGATTGATTTTAGCCAAAGGAAACCTTCGAAACGTCATTTTCAGGCTTGCCAACACTTACAAAATTTAATTTCTCATGTTCTGGGTTAGATATGAGTGTATGACGGTTATCAGGTTAAAATGAATAATTTTATCAGTTTATTTTGATTAAAATAAGGGCTAGAGGATAAAACAACATCCAACATAAGATTTCCACCATTTTTGGTCGATACTTTAGGTTATTAGTTATTAGGTTATAACTCCAGGCTGTCAGGTTAGACTGCGATTGATTTTAGCCGAAGGAAACCTTCGGAAACCTTCGGAAACGTCATTTTCAGGCTTGCCAACACTTAAAAAAATTTAATTTCTCATGTTCCTGGGTTAGAAATGAAGGTTATCAGGTTAAAATGAACTATTTTTCCCATTTATTTTGATCGAAATAAGGGCTCGAGGATAAGGTAACAGCCAAAAAAACATTTCCACCATTTTTTGGTCGATACTTTCGGTTATTAGGTTATAACTCCAGGCTGCCAGGTTAGACTGTGATTGATTTTAGCCGAAGGGAACCTTCAAAAACGTCATTTTCAGGCTTGCCAACAAAATTTAATTTCTCATGTTTCTGGGTTAGAAATGACGGTTATCAGGTTAAAATGAACAATTTTTCAGTTTATTTTGATTAAAATAAGGGCTCGAGGATAAACTAACAGCCAAAAATGCATTTTCAAGATTTTTGGTCGATACTTTCGGTTATTAGGTTATAACTCCAGGCTGTCAGGTTAGACTGCGAATGATATTGGCCGAAGGAACCTTCAAAAACGTCATTTTCAGGCTTGCCAACAAAATTTAATTTCTCATGTTTCTGGGTTAGAAATGTCGGTTATCAGGTTAAAATGAACTATTTTTCCCGTTTTTTTGATCGAAATAAGGGCTCGAGGATAAACTAACAGCCAAAAAAACATTTCCACCATTTTGGATGATACTTTCGGTTATTAGGTTATAACTCCCGGCTGTCAGGTTAGACTGCGATTGGTTTTAGCCATAGGAAACCTTCGAAAACGTCATTTTCAGGCTTGCCAACAAAATTTAATTCTCATGTTTCTGGGTACGAAATCTCGGTTAGAAGGTTAAAATGAACTATTTTTTCCGTTTATTTTGATTGAAATAAGGGCTAGAGGATAAAATAACATCCAAAAAACATTTCCAACATTTTTTGGTCGATACTTGAGGTTATTAGGTTATAACTCCAGGCTGTCAGGTTAGACTGTGATTTTAGCCGAAGGAAACCTTCCAAAACGTCATTTTCAGGCTTGCCAACACTTACAAATTTAATTTCTCATTTTCTGGGTTAGAAATGACGGTTATCAGGTTAAAATGAACTATTTTTCCCGTTTATTTTGATTGAAATGAGGGCTCGAGGATAAACTAACAGCAAAAAAACATTTCCACCATTTTTTGGTCGATATTTCGGTTATTAGGTTATAACTCCAGGCTGTCAGGTTATAATGTGATTGATTATAGCCGAAGGAAACCTTCGGAAACTACCAGACGTCATTTTCAGGCTTGCCAACACTTAAAAAATTAATTTCTCTTGTTCCGGGGTTAGAAATTGCGGGTTATCAGGTTAAAATGAATCATTTTTCCTGTTTATTTTGATTGAAAAAAAGGGCTCGAGGATAAACTGACAGCCAAAAAAATTTCCACCCTTTTTTGGTTGGTTATTTCGGTTATTAGGTTATAACTCCCGGCTGTCAGGTTTGACAGTGATTGATTTCAGCCGAAGGAAACCTTCGAAAACGTCATTTTCAGGCTTGCCAACACTAACAAAATTGAATTTCTCATGTTCCTGGTAAGAAATGCCGGTTATCAGGTTAAAATGAACTATTTTTCCCGTAATTTTGATTGAAATAAGTGCACGAGGATAAACTAACAGCCAAAAAACATTTCCTCCATTTTTTGGATGATACTTTCGGTTGTTAGGTTATAACTCCCGGCTGTCAGGTTAGACTGCGATTGATTTTAGCCAAAAGAAACCTTCATAAACGTCATTTACAGGCTTGCCAACTCTTACAAAAATTTTATTTCTCGTGTTCCTGGTTAGAAAGGGCTGTCAGGTCAGACTGTGATTTTAGCCGAAGGAAACATTCGAAAACGACCAAAAAACTATATTTTTCAGGATCATTAGTTTTATTTGGATCAGTTGATTTTCGAAAAGCCTTTTGTCTCCCTTTTAGAAAGGGAGAAAGTCCATATAGAGAAAGGAGTTTATTATATCGAAATCTACGTAAACTCGGCCAATATTTTCTTAAAATTTAAAAAGTGAGTGGAACCATAAGTTCAATTAAAATCGAATTAAAAGCCGCAAACTTGACCCTATTAGACGCCATTGACGTGCATATAGACCGACCTTCAGCCTGAAGGTTACAAAACTTCAGTGTTGCCAGGAAAAAATTTTTTGACAACACTGATTAAATGTCGATTTCTCAATCTTATCTTTAAGATAACGTTATTACTGTTATTTTTTTCCACTCTGAAATATCGGCGTGAAAGCAAAGGCTGGGAACCGATGACAATAAAGAGGAAGACTTTCCCTCGGAAGTTCTCTACATTTAATACGTATTAAACAGCGATTAAAGAGTGGATTAAAAGTTTAAACTTTAATCCTAAGATTTTTATAAAAATCATCTTTTTTTTGTGTTTTCGCTAAAGATTTTTGGATAACCTGGGGGTCAAAAAGGGGCTAAAAATGTCGACTAAGATAAATTTTAATCACAAAATCGGCAGATAACCGCTCATTTTAACCTGATAACCTGAGTTTATAACCTAATAACTGAACCAAATAACCGATTAAGTAGCAGAAAGGTATTTTCTGCTTGTAGTGGCAACTTTTGAAGCAAAATAACCGGCGAAAATCAATCGTTTGACCTGTAAACCATCATTTTTTTAGGCATTAGCATAGATGAAACGTAGCGAAACGTAGCGTGTCCACAAGCCACATTTCGTGCCCATCTGCCCATGAGTCAGACAGAACAAAAGCGAGAAAACTTATCGTCCAGTTTCCATTTTGTTTAAATATTTTCAAGATTTTACTCCAAAAATATGATAGTTAAAATAAAAATCCGTATAACCTATGAGTACTGAGTGAAAAATAACCGGTTATTTAAAACTAGTCTAAAACCAATCTTTTAACCGCACGAACGGTGCACATTTTTGCTGTTTTATCCTCGAGAACATTTTTTGAAGCAAAATAACGGCGAAAATCAATTATTTTAAAAATATAACTGGCATTTATAACCTAATGACTGAAATTATCAAACAAATAACCGATTGAATGGTTCAAAATATGAATTTAACATGCGGAATTTAACATCATTAGCTTAATTAACATAGAGGGAATGATAACCGGTTAATTTATCCTAATAACCGGAGTTTTAACACTAAATAACCGGGAGAATTCTATCAAATAGAGGTTCAAATGTGACTATGACTAATTAGGAATCGTTTGGTATTGAAGGGAACCCAATAACCGGTTAATTTATGCAAATAACCGGAGTTTTTTAACCTAATAACTGGGTGAAATCTTTGAAAATAAAGGTTCAAATGTGTCTATGACTAATTAGGAATCGTTTGGTAATGAAGGGAACCTATGACTAATTAGGAATCGTTTGGTAATGAAGGGAACCCATAACCGGTTAATTAATCCTAACAACCGGAGTTTTTACACCAAAAAATCGGGTGAAATCTTTATAAATAAAGGTTCAAATGTGTCTATGACTAATTAGCAATCGTTTGGTACTGAAGGTAACCCAATAACCGGTTAATTTATCCAAATACCGGAGTTTTTACACCAAATAACCGGGTGAAATCTTTGAAAATAAGGTTCAAATGTGTCTATGACTAATTAAGAATCGTTTGGTACTGAAGGGAACCTAATAACCGGTTAATTTATCTAATAACCGGAGTTTTTAGACCGCATAACAGGGTAGATCTTTCAAAATAAAGGTTCAAATGTGTCTATGATTAATTAGCAATCGTTTGATACTAAAGGGTACCTAATAACCGGTTAATTTATCCTAATAACCGGAGTTTTTAAACCACATAACCGGGTGAAATCTTTGAAAATAAAGGTTCAACCTATGTCTCTATGACTAATTAGCAATCGTTTGGTAGTGAAGGGCACCCAGTAACCGGTTAATTTATCCTAATAACCGGACTTTTTACACCAAAAAACCGGGTGAAATCTTTATAAATAAAGGTTCAAATGTGTCTATGACTATAAGAATCGTCTGGTACTGAAGGGAACCCAATAACCGGTTAATTAATCCTAATAACCGGAGTTGCTTCACCAAAAAACGGGTGAAATCTTTATAAATAAAGGCTCAAATGTGTCTATGACTAATTAGCAATCGTTTGGCACTAAAGAGATCCCAATAACCGGTTAATTTATCCCAATAACCGGACTTTTTAAACCAAATCCATCTATGTTTGAATATAAAGGCTCAAAATGTTACTAAACCCACCCCTTTTTAAAAATTATAGAGAAATATTTTCTCATTTAAAATTTTAAATGACGAAATAGTGTATTTTTCTCTTCGAAAACATCTAAAATTAGCACATGTTAATCTATTTTAAAAAGGTTTCATCAAACAAATAGAGTAGGGCGTGAAAACTCATGGGAAGCCTAATTTTAGGTATTTTACACATTATTGTGGGTAAATGAGTATTTTTAGATTAGAATTTTGCGTAGAAATATAGAGAATTCTTTTTTTTCCCCCCTTGATAGGTGTTTTACCCGATGATTTCGATTATTTCCGTCGCCACCGGCACAAGAAACGACACAGCACAATAAAAAAATTGAAGAAAAAAAAGGCGTAGGTTCCGTCGGTTTTTTACGTTAGACTGAAAGTAAAAAGGTGAAGTTTTCAAGTGGGCACGGGAAGGCCACGAACGGGTGGGGGACGTCCGGTCGCGAGTGCTGCTCCCTCAACGAGTACACAATCGTACCAACCAAACCTTCACTAGCAATAGCTTTGTTCCAACCAGAGTTGGAAACTGTTTTTGAAATTTCTGGAGCATGCGCAGAAGGATTTACACGTCAAAGAGGTCAGATGACTTTAGTTTTGACGGACAAACGATTTGAACGACGTCAAATACTTCGGCGCATGCTCCAGAAGTTTCAAAACAGTTTCAAACTCCGGTTGGAACAAACCTATTATCTATTATCTCCCTTTAAGCAAAATAAACGGTTAAAAGCAACAAAAAATTAATCATTTTAACTTGATAACCGACAATCGTAACCTAAAACTGAAGATTTCAACCAAATAACCGAATGAACCGAAGAAAACGAACTTTTAACAAGAATTTCATCTTCTGGGCATTTTTCTAATGCAAAATAACAGGCAAAATCAATCTTTTTAACCGGATAACCGGCAAAAATCAATCTTTTTAACCGGATAACCAGCAAAAATATATCTTTTTAACAGGATAACCGGCAAAAATCAATCTTTTTAACCGGATAACCGGCAAAAACCAATCTTTTTAACCGGATAACCGGCAAAATCAATCTTTCTAACCGGATAGCAGGCAAAAATCAATCTTTTTAACCGGATAACCGGCAAAAAGCAATCTTTTTACCGGATGACCGGCAAAAATCAATCTTTTTAACCGGATAACCGGTAAAAATCAATCTTTTTAACCGGATGACCGACAAAAATCAATCTTTTTAACGGGATAACCGGCAAAAATCAATCTTTTTAAACGGATAACCGGCAAAAATCAATCTTTTTAACCGGATAACCGGCAAAAAGCAATCTTTTTAACCGGATAACCGGCAATCGTAACCTAAAAACTGAAGATTTCAACCAAATAACCGAATGAACCGTAGAAAACAAACTTAAAACAAGAATTTTATCCCCTGGGGAATTTTGTAGTAAAAAAATAACCCAAAAACTCTCCAGTTAGAAAACGTAAAAAAACGGACGTCAGATATGACGGACAAACGATTTGAACATGACGTCCAAATCCTTCTGCGCATGCTTCAGGAGTTTCAAAACAGTTTCAAACTGCGGTTGGAACAAAGCTATTATCTCTTCCTTAATGATTTTTTGATGGGTGGAGGAGGGGAGAAAAAAAAAAATCGTGAGCTCAGAAAACGAGAATTCAATACCCATAACGGAAACAGTAACCGAAAATGACGGGTAGGACAACGAACCCACAAAACCAAAGAAAGATATCAAAATAAATTAAAAAAAATAAATTAATTATTAATTAAATTATTACCCTATGATTAAGATCGAGGACTTCCTCTTCGAGAGAGACGTCCGAATAAACATCGTCTGCTGTGTCACAGGTTGAACTTCTCCCGGAGGAGTTGAAAGATGAGCTTCTGTTCAATTGGCTGAAAAAAGAGTAAGTTTTAGTAGACCTGAAATACTTCTAAGCATTGCTGGTTTAGTATTCATTTATTTCTTCCGTTCTCCAATAGATAGCACCACATGTTCTAACAACCTAACTAACCGATTTTCGGCCTCAGGAGCTTAAATGAGATAGAAGCGGCGTTTCCAAAAACATGTTTTTTGAGAAAATCGGTCCATCCGTTCCCGAAATAACCGGTTATTAGGCAAAAAAAACGCCTTAAAATCGTCGTTTGATCTCAAATATTTCGAAAACTAACCGATTTTCGAACACAAAAGTGTAAATAACATGAAAGCTGCCATTAAAGAGCTTTCCAAAAATAGGTTTTTGAGAAAATCGGTTGCTCCGTTCCAGAGATAACCGGTTATTAGGCAAAAACGCCTTAAAATCGTCATTTGATCTCAAATATTTCGAAAACTAACCGATTTTCGGCCTCAGGAGCTTAAATGGGATAGAAACGGGCATTAAAGAGCTTTCCAAAAATATGTTTTTTGAGAAAATCGGTGGCACCGTTCCTGAGATAACCGGTTTTTATGACAAAAGACGCCTTAAAATCGTCTTTTGATCTCAAATATCTCGAAAACTAACCGATTTTCGGGCACAAAAGTTAGAATAAGATGAAAGCTGCCATTAAAGAGCTTTCCAAAAATATGTTTTTTGAGAAAATCGGTCCATCCGTTCCTGAGATAACCGGTTATTAAGACAAAAGACGCCATAAAATCGTCGTTTAATCTCAAATATCTCGAAAACTAACCAATTTTCGAACACAAAAGTTTAAATAATGAAAGCTGCCATAAAAGCTTTCCAAAAATAGGTTTATTGTGAAAATCGGTCGCACCGTTCCTGAGATAACCGGTTATTAGGCAAAAAACGCCTTAAAATCGTCATTTGATTTCAAATATCTCGAAAACTAACCAATTTTCGAACACAAAAGTTTAGATAAGATGAAAGCTGCCATAAAAGGGCTTTCCAAAAATAGGTTTTTTGAGAAAATCGGTCGCTCCGTTGCTGAGATAACCGGTTATTAGGCAAAAAACGCCTTAAAATCGTCATTTGATCTCAAATATCTCGAAAACTAACCGATTTTCGAACAAAAAGCTTAATTATGATGAAAGCTGCCATTAAAGAGCTTTCCAAAATAGGTTCATTGAGAAAATCGGTCCCTCCGTTCCTGAGATAACCGGTTATTAGGCAAAAACGCCTTAAAATCGTCATTTGATCTCAAATATCTCGAAAAATAAGCGATTTTCGGGCACAAAAGTCTAAATAAGATGAAAGCTGCCTTTAAAAAGCTTTCCAAAAATAGGGTTTTTGAGAAAATCGGTCCTCCCGTTCCTGAGATAACCGGTTTTTAAGACAAAAGACGCCTTAAAATCGTCATTTTTATCTTAAATATCTCGAAAACTATCTAAAAGCAGTTTTGAGACGTTAGAGAAAGTTAAGTAAAAAAAATAAATAAAAGGAAAAAAACTTACTTCGACGCATTTACACGGTTTACGCCAGATCTGAAATAAACAAAAAATTAATTATTTAGATTAATTATTTATTTTTTTAAATAATTCCCTAGTAGGGAATAGAGTGTGCGATTGGAAAAGGTCAGGGAAGGAGGTCAAGAATGTCTTCATGAGTCAGAGGAGCTCAGGTATGCCCTTTTAACCGTTTGGAGACTTTTTTCAAAAATCTTTTAGAAAGTAAAATTTACCTTTATATTTTAAGAAAAAAGTCTATAAATGGACGGTTTTTGAAAAGGACGTTTTTCTCGTTTAACGTGTTTTCATTTCGCGTTTAAAAATGGAACTGGTTCGAAAAGTGAACTTTTCCTCATCAGACATGCGCTTTGAAACGATTTTCCCGGCGGACAACAGGTCGATAAGAATATCAGAATGTCCCGCTTTTCCCGAACATCTTACATTTAAATTCTTTCACTGAGATTTTTTGGTCTTCAGCTTCTGAAGAATATTAAGTCATAATCGTAATCATTCACAAGTCATAAAAGTCATAATAGGCATAATCGTAATCATAATCAACTATTTATATTCATAAAAAATGCAGAGATAGTAAAAAGAAATTAAAAAATAAACAAAAGGTAATTGACCTTGTGGGTTCCGTCCTCATTGCCTACGAACTCAAGACTGGCATTTACAAAAAAGATTTTCTCCTATTTTCACTTTTTTCGTTTTTTTTTTTTTTTAGAGTGAGGGGAAGTTACGCTACGGCTTACTCATCCGATGACCATAATAATATAATTTTGTTCCAACAGTTTGAAACTCGTGGAGCATGCGCAGAAGTCTAGTTTGACGTCAGAAGACTTCAGATTTGACGGACAAACTTGAAAGACGTCAACGTTGACGTCCAAATCCTTCTGGGCATGCTCCAGGAGTTTCAAACTCGTGGAGCATGCGCAGAAGGGGACGTCGAATTTGACGTCGTTCATGATAGTTAAGGATTATTTTAAAGGTGAAAATTACAAAATTTTATTTAGATAGGTAAAATGAGATGATTTTCCGAAAGGGTGTTTCTACATCAAAAATGACCAAAACCCGGTAAAAAAGATGTTTAACGCCCGGACACCTGATTAAACGGGTGTTTATACACCAGAAAATGACCAAATCCCGGTAAAAAAGATGTTTAACGCCCGGACACCTGATTAAACTGGTGTTTCTACGCCAGAAAATGACCAAAATCCGGTAAAAAAGATGTTTAACGCCTGGACACCTCATTAAACGGATGTAAAAGAAAATGACCAAAATGCGGTAAAAAAGATGTTTAACGACCGGACACCTGATTATACTGGTGTTCCTACACCAAAACCCGGAAAAAAGATGTTTAACGCCTGGGCACCTGATTATACTGGTGTTTCTACGCCAGAAAATGACCAAAACCCGGTAAAAAAGATGTTTAACGCCTGGACAACTGATTAAACGGGTGTTTCTACACCAGAAAATGACCAAAAACCCGGTAAAAAAGATGTTTAACGTCTGGACACCAGATGTTCGATTTTCGACGATTTTCCAAATATCAAACACCCGTTAAATAAACCGATAAAACACCCGTTCAATCAGGTGTCGGGCGTTAAATCTTTTTTAGCGGTTTTTGGTCATTTTAATGTATAAACACCCGTTTAATCAGGTGCACGGGCGTAAAACATTTTTATAGCGGATATTTTTGGTCAATTTTTGGTGTAGAAACACCCGAATTTGACGTTCAAATCGTTTGACAGCCAAATCTGGTCATCTGACGTCGTTCTGCGCATGCTCCAGAAGTTTCAAACCAGTTAAAAACAGCGGATGGAACAACATTACGACTTCAAGTTAAAAAATTGAGAAAACGCCCGTAAATCAGAAAAATAAATCCCTCCCTTATTCTTCCCCATCCTTATACTTCTCCTCTTTTATACTTCCCCCTCCTACATTAAAAAACGCATGGAAATCAGAAAAATAAATCCTTACGTTATACGTCCCCTCCCTTATTCTTCCCCCTCCGTTATACTTCCCCTTACTTATACTTCTCCTCCTTTATACTTCCCCCTCCTACATAAAAAACGCCCGGAAATCAGAAAAATAAATCCCTTCCTTATACTTCTCCTCCTTTATACTTCCCCCTCCTACATAAAAAACGCCCGGAAATCAGAAAATAAATCCCTCCGTTATACTCCCCCTCCCTTATTCTTCCCCCTCCGTTATACTTCCCCTACCTTATTCTTCCCCCTCCAAATTTTCACCAATTACTCTTTTAATTTTTTATTTTTGGAGTAAAAAAATCATCATTTTTGGAGTAAAAAAATCATCATTTTTGGAGTAAAAAATCATCATTTTTGGAGTAAAAAAATCATTATTTTTGGAGTAAAAAAATCATCATTTTTGGAGTAAAAAATCATCATTTTTGGAGTAAAAAATCATCATTTTTGGAGTAAAAAATCATCATTTTTGGAGTATAAAAATCATAATTTTTGGAGTAAAAAATCATCATTTTTGGAGTAAAAAAATCATCATTTTTGGAGTAAAAAAATCATCATTTTTGGAGTAAAAAATCATCATTTTTGGAGTATAAAAATCATCATTTTTGGAGTAAAAAAATTATCATTTTTTTCCCGTTACACTCCCCCCCCCCCCCGTTATACCTCTCCCTCCGTTATACTTCCCCTCCCGTATACTTCCCCATCCGTTATACTTCCCTTCCCTTATACTTCCCATCCGTTATACTAGTCCTCTTTTATACTTCCCCCTCCGTTATAAAAATAAAATCACAAAAAAATATCAGGAAACTTACGGTTGTCTAAATGATCCCCATCGTCTATTTGGAAGATTATCGTGATTACTACAAATTAAAAAAAAAAATATATATATAAATAAAAGTAAATAATTGATTTTTTTTCATACTTGCTACTCCGTTTTAGGCTGGACCGTAGCCAAGTATTTCTCCTCAATGTATTCCCGGTTCTAGGGGTACCATCGCTAAAAACAAAATTTTAGTTTAAAATTCTTTTTGAATTCTATTTTTTATACCTTGGATTGCTCGCGTTGTAAGTATCCATTTGGCCATAACTTTCGTAACTTTCACCATCGGACATGCTAGAAAAAAAAATTTTTCTCTTCAAAAAACGACTTTTTTCTCGCGGTTTTTACTTACTAAACGTCGCCGTTGACATCGTTTTGGGTTTCCTCATTCGAGATAACACTTTTCCCAACACTCGGCGCCATCATTATATCCTTTCCTGATGACACAGAAAATAAAGGTCTCAAATTAATCAACTGAGAAAGCTAAAAGGACGTTTTTGAGGTCTAAATTGTTTAAGATCATCGGAAAATAGAATTCAAAATAAAAAAATCTTATCTTCTATTTTTCTTAAGAGAGGATTACTTCATGGGGATTAGCCCCCACTGCGCTCCTTAAGGAGGTATGATGGTTTTTAAGTGAGTTGCTTTGCCAATTTTTCGTTGTTAACAACACGGTTTTCGGTTTTTCCCTTCTATCTCGGAAAACGTCGCTCAAAACGAAAAAATGTCCTAAGTAAAAGTTGTAGGTACTAAAATTTACTACATAAAATATCTTATTAGTTTTTACCGTCAGAGCAATACTTTAGGAGATATGGAAGTATTTAAGTTGGTGGCTTTGCTAATTTTTCGTTGTTAACAACGGTTTTCGGTTTTTCCCTTCTATCTCGGAAACCGTCGCTCAAAACGAAAAAATGTCAGAAGTAAAAGTCGTAGCTACGGAAATTTCCTACAAAAAGACTTCATTGGTTTTTTTGTCAGAGCAATACTTAAGGAGATTTGAGGTTCTTAAGTGAGTTGCTTTGAAAATTTTTCGTTGAGAGCAACGGTTTTCGGTTTTTCCCTTCTATCTCGGAAACCGTCGCTCAAAACGAAAAAATGTCCTAAGTAAAAGTTGTAGGTACAAAATTTCCTACAAACATTTTTTTATTTTATTTGCGTAAGAGCAATATTTAAGGAGTTATGAGGTAAAAACTAATAATCCTACAGAGCCTGTCTGAAAACTTAAAACCTTCATATCTCCTAAAATATTGCTCTGACGGAAAAAATCAATAAGATATTTTATGTAGTAAATTTCCGTAGCTACAACGTTTACTTAGAACATTTTTCGTTTTGAGAGACGGTTTCCAAGATAGAAGGGAAAAACCGAAACCGTTGCTCACAACGAAAAATGTACAAAGCAACCAACTTAAAACCCTCATATCCCCTTAAAGGATTTTTAAAGATTTTTTACTAGGTTTTTTTGACAAATAGATCCCTTTAACTCTGGATTTTTGGTAGTTTTTCTCGTTTTTTTGACTCAGAAACCCTATTTTTCAGAATTTTCCACAATGATCCCCACCTGAAAACAGTACACGGAGGGTAATACAACTTATTTTCGAGAAAAAAGCTTACGGAACAAAAAGTCAAGATAGTCGTTCGAGGAAATCTTGAAAATGTCGAGGTAACGAGTCAACAGAAAATTTTTTCGCAACCCATTTCAGTGATAAAAAAAAAACTAACAAACACAACAGTTTATCTTAAAAAAATGGTCACATCTGTAAATTGCAAATGTGCTACTTTTAAGGTTTGATTCCTGGTTCTAATTATAACTTCCGAAGTTATTGTGATACCCTCGACGGTTTTTGCGGAAGGGTCTTCCAGACCCCGGAGGGTCAAATTGAATATTGATCTCAACTTTGTCAGTGGTGCCGGCCGGCCGTAGTTTTTCCGGGACACTTTACGGTCACAGTTTTCAACCGATTTTCACCAAATTTTCTTTAGTTGGTGAACAAGGCGATATCTGCGACGAGGGCGATTTTTGAATTTCGAAAAATGGCGGAGATATCTGTTTTTAGCGTTTATCTGTATTTTAAAAAATTCGCTGCGGCCGAAAATGATGATTTTTTTACTCCAAAAATGATGATTTTTTTTACTCCAAAAATAATGATTTTTTACTCCAGAAATGATGATAATTTTAATTCAAAAATGATGATTTTTTTAATTCAAAAATGATGATTTTTTTACTCCAAAAATAATGATTTTTTTACTCCAAAAATGATGATTTTTTTTGGCGAAAAATCGATTTTCACCAAATTTTCACTAATTACTCTTTTATTTTTGGAGTAAAAAATCATTATTTTTGGAGTTAAAAAATCATAATTTTTGGAGTAAAAAAATCATCATTTTTGGAGTAAAAAGTCATCATTTTTTGAGTAAAAAAATCTTCGTTTTTGGATTTAAAAAAAATCATTATTTTTGGAGTAAAAAATAATCATTTTTGGAGTAAAAAAATCATCATTTTTGGAGGAAAGAAAAATCATCATTTTTGGAGAAAAAAAATCATTATTTTTGGAGTAAAAAAATCATCATTTTTGGAGTAAAAAATCATAATTTTTGGAGTAAAAAAATCATAATTTTTGGAGTAAAAAAATCATTATTTTTGGAGTAAAAAAATCATAAATTTTGGAGTAAAAAAATCATCATTTTTGGAGTAAAAAAATCGTCATTTTTGGAGCAAAAAAATCGTCATTTTGGAGTAAAAAAATCGTCATTTTTGGAGTTAATTATCATTTAACTGGGAGAAATTTTATACATACTTCCACCCGCTACGAGAGGGACCTCCCATGGGCATAAATCCCATTATTTCTACCTTAATACATACTTCCCCCTCCTTTATACCTCCTCCGTCATACTCTCCCTCCTTTATGCTTCCCCTGCTGTTATACTTCCCCCGCCGTTATACTTCCTCCTCCGTCATCTTCCCCCCCCCCCTTTGTACTTCCCCTCCTTTATACTTCCTCCTCCGTTATACATCTCCCCCTCCGTTATACATCTCCCCCTTTTCACGTCCCCCTCCTTTATACCCCTCCGTTATACTTCCCTCCTTTATACTTCCCCTCCGTTATACTTCCCCCTCCTATATTGTTACTTCTCTTTAACGAAGTTTTCGTTGGAAGCTCTTCAAACTAGTACTTTATCGATGCAGCGGCAAGGCTGTCAAAAATAGGTTTTTATAGTTTTTTTTTTCAAATATCTCGAAAACTATGGAACAAAAAAGTTTTTTAAACATTTTTTTAAGGATCCGTTACACTACTAATAGGGTGGCTTTTTTCCTTTAAGTTTTTGCTCCTATTTTGCGAGAGAATCTGTTGGTTTTTTAAAATGTTTTCTTTTTTATTTGGCTTTAAAATACATTTATTTACATCAATACAGAAGACTTTTTTTTGAAAATCATACCAAAAATTTTTTATCCATAAAAAAAGTGAGTAGTTTTTTTCATTTTATCTCCTCCTGACTCAATAACCTCCCTTCTGAATAGTTTTATCGACCTGTAAATGCGATTTGACTACCGTGAATAATAGTTAACGATAATTTTATTAAAACTTATCAATTTGTGTAAAAGATAAAAATAAAAATTCAGAACGCAGTATATTTAAAAAACGACATTTTGAGGAATATCAAGAAAAAAATAATTCAAAAAAGGGTTAAAGTTCAAGGTAGAAATTAGGGCGGTGTTCTTCCGGGGTGTAGCCGTCGAAACCGGCGTTATAAGAAATCCGTTGCTGAATCCCTGCGCGTACATGCAGTTATTCTGTGTTTCTTTGTCGTCGTTGATGCGTAAGTTCTGCGCGAAGTTTTCATAGAAGAGTTCGGAATTTTCGAAAAAGTCGAAGCAATCGCGGGGTTCACGTTTGACAGTCCAGACGCAAAAGTGATTTCTGAGGTTGAAGTCATATGATTGTTCTTCATGCATGAAAGCACGTATTTGGCTCTCTAAGGCGGCTTTTTGATAAATTAAAAAGTTGACTTCTTTCTCCAATGAGTGCAAAGTATCCTGCTTTTTCTGGCGGCTTCTCGCGGCGGCTTCGCGGTTTCTTTCGCGCTTCAAAGCCAACTTGAGCCTCTCGTCTTCGGTGAGTCCTTCGTCGCTTTTCCTCTTCCTCCCGGGCGTCTTCCTCGGCGACTTCGCTTTCTGATAGGACGAACGTAAAAAATAATTGTGCTCAACATACTCACCGAAACTCCTATTATTCATCTTTTATCAAAAGTTAAAACTATCACCGATTGTTTACTGACTGATGGAGAAGTTATCACAAAATGATTCGATTCGAATTTTAAGTTCAAGCCCCACCAAGAAAATTTTCTCTCCCCACTTTTTTTAATCAATCATTTTTTTTTCGCCCTAAGAAAATAAACAGAACTAACGTAAATAAATAAAAAAACCAACGATTTACAAGAAAAATTTTTTATTCATTCATGATAATTAAGGACTACTTTAAAGGTGAAAATTACAAAATTTTATTTAGATAGGTAAAATGAGACGATTTTCCTACGATTTTCCTGATTAAAGGGTGTTTCTACACCAAAAATGACGAAACCTGGTAAAAAAGATGTTTAACGCCTGGGCACCTGATTAAACGGGTGTTTCTGCACCAAAAAATAACCATAACCCGTAAAAAAGATGTTTAAACCCCTGGACAGCTGATTAACCGGGTGTTTATACACCAGTAAATTCAAAAACCCGGTAATAAAGATGTTGAACGCATGGACACCTGATTATACTGGTGTTTCTACATCAAAAAATGACCGAAAACCCGGTATAACGATATTTAACGCCCGGAAACCTGATTATACTGGTGTTTCTACAAAAAAAATGAGCGAAAACCCGGTAAAAAAGATGTTTAACCCCTGGACAGCTGATTAAACGGGTGTTTCTACACCAAAAAATGACAAAAACCCGGTAAAAAGATGTTTTACTCCTGGACAGCTGATTAAACGGGTGTTTCTACACCAAAAATAACCAAAACCCGGTAAAAAAGTTGTTTAACCCCTGGACACCTGATTGGACGGGTGTTTCTACACCGAAAAATGACAAAACCCGGTAAAAAAGATGTTTAACTCCTGGACACCTGATTAAACGGGTGTTTCTACACCAAAAATAACCAAAACCCGGTAAAAAAGTTGTTTAACCCTGGACACCTGATTGGACGGGTGTTTCTACACCGAAAAATGACAAAAACCCGGTAAAAAAGATGTTTAACTCCTGGACACCTGATTAAACGGGAGTTTCTACACCAAAAAAATGACCGAAAACCCGGTAAAAAAGATTTTTGAAGCTTGGACACCTGATTAAACGGGTGTTTATACACCAGAAAATAACCAAAAACATGGTAATAAAGATGTTTAACACCTGGAAAATTGGAACACTGGTGTTTCTACACCAAAAATGACCAAAAACCCGGTAAAATAGATTTTTGAAGCTTGGACACCTGATTAAACGGGTTTTTATACACCAGAAAATGACCAAAAACATGGTAATAAAGATGTTTAACGAATGGACACCTGATTAAACGGTTGCTTGTACACCAGAAATTGACCAAAAACCCAGTAACAAAGATCGCGCGGATACCTGATTATACTGGTGTTTAAACACCAGAAAATGACCAAAAACTAGGTAATAAAGATGTTTAACACCCGGAAACCTGATTATACTGGTGTTTGTACACCAGAAAATGACCTAAAAAGGGTAAAAAAGATGTTTAACGCCTGGAAACCTGATTAAACGGGTGTTTATACACCAGAAATTGACCGAAAACCCGGTAATAAAGATGTTTAACGCCTGGACACCAGGTTGAACGATTTTTTATACACCAAAAAATTACCGAAATAACGGTAACAAAGATGTTTAACACCCGGACACCTGATTAAGCGAGTTTTTCTACACCAAAAAATGACCGAAACCTGATAAAAAGATGTTCAACGCCTGGACACCTGATAAACGGGTGTTTCTACACCAAAAATTACCAAAACCCGGTAAAAAAGTTGTTTAACCCCTGGACACCTGATTGGACGGTGTTTCTACACCGAAAAATGACAAAAACCCGGTAATAAAGATGTTTAACTCCTGGACACCTGTTTAAACGGGTGTTTCTACACCAAAAATGACCAAACACCCGGTAAAAAAGTTGTTTAACCCCTGGACACCTGATTAAACGGGTGATATACACCAAAAAATGACCGAGAACAAGGTAAGAAAGATGTTTAACGCCCGGACACCTGATTAAACGGGTAGACAATGACCAAAACCCTGTAAAAAAGATGTTTAACTCCTGGAAACCTGATTAAACGGGTGTTTCTACACCAAAAAATGACCAAACACCCGGTAAAAAAGTTGTTTAACCCCTGGACACCTGATTAAACGGGTGTTATACACCAAAAAATGACCGAGAACAAGGTAAGAAAGATGTTTAACGCCCGGACACCTGATTAAACGGGTGTTTATACACCAGACAATGACCAAAACCCGGTAAAAAAGATGTTTAACTCCTGGAAACCTGATTAAACGGGTGTTTCTACACCAAAAAATGACCAATCACCCGTTAAAAAGTAGTTTAAACCCCTGGACACCTGATTGGACGGGTATTAGGCTGTCCCTAGTTTATGGTGAGATGCATTATGCCCAAACGACAGAAACATTTTTATGGCGAAACGACATGTACTTTAAAATGAAATTTTCCTTATGTACAACTGCGTTATGTTGAAACGACAAATTTTATGTCGAAACGACAAGTGTTAAATCTGTCCTTTATGGTGAGATGTATTATGTTCAAATGCATTATGGTGAACGTCTTCGACTATTTTCTTTATGTAGCAGATTTTTTGTCGTGAACTCGCGATTTCTGCTATTTTATGGTCAAATGCATTATGGCGACTCGTATTCACTCAAAAACTAGTCAGGGTTCATGCAGAATAGTGCATAATTGTGATCAAAATTAAGATTACATGATTACAAATCATGATTACGATTATGCCCTACATCATTGTCGCCATAATTTTTAGGTAGATTTTTTTTAAAAGCGTTTATTGTATTTTTTTTTGTCCTCTTTGCTCATAAATAAGAAGAAGTGATGACGTCTGTTTATTTATACTTTTCATCAAGGTCGATAAAGAAATTAAAACTATTTTAGGATTATAGAACAAGTCCCGAGAGGCTAATTTGAGGTGACACGTGTGTTTTCGATGTACCTACTTTTTCTTGGACCACTTCCAGTTACCTCCAGGGCTGCCAATACCTTTAAAGAAATAAATTGGTCCAATGAACGTCAAAAAAATTCGAATGACAAAAGTATAAAAGGTGGGTGGTGAGGGTTAAAAAAATTCGCCCTTCACGCTTTAAAAGACCTTTCGCAATCCCCTTTTGTTGTCTTTTATTTACATTTTTAACTTCCTCAAATACTACTAATAATAGCTTTGTTCCAACCGTATTTTGAAACTCCTGGAGCATGAGCAGATGGTTCTGCACGTCAAATTTGACTTCAGATGTCGGACAAGCGATTTTAAGACGTCAAAGATGACGTCCAAATCCTTCTGCGCATGCTCCAGGAGTTTCAAACTGTGATTAGAACAAAACAATTATTATATTGTATACTAATGCTATTATATACTCCAGAAGAATATTTTTATTTTTATTTTTTGAAAGTTTATTGAACTTAAAAGTTCGAAGGTTCCTGACCCACATGTACAAAACGGGGTCTCCCTTTCACTGCTTTTCGCATGCAAAATGATTTTAAAAAATTCACTTAAATAATTAAAATATCAATAAATGCACTCGCCTTTTTTAAAAGTTCGAAAGGAAGATTTGGTGAAAATCCGATGAAAATTGTGGGTTTTTTTCCCCCATTCTGTCAGACTTTATTTTTTTTCAAGGTTAGTTCTCTAATAAACGTGATTTTTTACATAATCAGAAGTTATTTCGAGGCTTCCGATATTCAATTATCGATATCCTAAATACTTTAGTTCCTTTCCAATAATAAACCGTTCGATAAATTAGATTTTCTTTTTTACGAAAATTGATTGATAGTAGGGAGAAATTCTGGCTATTCACCCCCGTTCGGTGAGCCTGGGTGTTTAACGCTCGGAAACCTGATTAAACGGGTGTTTCTACACCGGAAAATGACCGAAAACCCGGTTAAAAAGAACTGTTTTAAAACGACAAAAACCTTAAAACTTTTCAGTTCACCATAACGCAATTCGCACATCCTTGCAAGAGGAAAAAAATTAACCTCCTTGTGTCATAAAACGTGCTGATCCCATTGGCTGCCTGCTTGCTTTTCCTAGTTTATGGTGAGATGCTTTATGTTGCATTATGATGAAATGTCAAGTTTTAAGGTTTTTGTCGTTTCGCCATAATCGCGATTTAAACGGCGAATATATGCTTGCTCTTTCGCTGTCCCTATTTTATGGTGAGATGCATTATGCCCAAACGACAGAAACAGTTTTATGACGAAACAAGTTTAAAGAGAGGCTTTTATGGTGAGAAGCGTTATGACGACTTCTACTTTTTTTATGTCGACTTGCATTTTATTGCAAAAGTCGTTTATGGCAAAATGCATTATGATCAAAATTTTTGAACTTTTAAGAGCTTTATGTTCAATATCGTTACTCCGAAACGCATTATAGTGAACTACAGATTTTTTATGTCGAAATGCAGATTTTATGTCCAACTGCTTTAGGGTGAAATGCGTTATGTTGAACGGTGTTCTCCCAAATTAGGAAGGTTTCTGAATCTTATTAGCTTTAAAATGAGCCTAGTATGGACTCCGTCCGATCAATAGTTTCCGAGCAGGACCTTAGAACTTGCAAAACGAAGAGCTTGAAAAATCTCAGGATTTTGTTAAAATCACACATTTTAGAGCATATCTCCTAAACTATTAGTTTTATGAAAAAATAGTTAAGTCGTTTTCGATAGAAAATTGAACAATAATTAATTTTGTTCTTATTGTTTACCTTGCTTGGTCCAGCGGTTTCGGAGTTATTTGATGATATGGTCAAAGTCATTATTAACCATCTCAGTTTTTCGGAAAACTACAGAATGAACTATAGATTTTCTTATGTCTAAATGCAGATTTTTTTTTATGTTCAACTGCTTTAGAGCGAAATGCGTATGTTGATGGGTGTTCTCAAGTTTTTAACCTACGCCCCCCAATCATAGAAATTGTTCTTATCTCGCCATTTGCCCGAAGAAAAAAATAAACTGGAGATATATATGCCTACATTTTTTTCCTAACAAAACGGTCTAACACACGACGTTCACCGTTGCATAACCTCAACCTTGAGCTGGACAAGGACGATCAAAAAAGCAACAATTCGTAGGTGGATAGAGGAGAAAATTAAAGAAAAAATTAGGTAATTTAAGCTCAGTTTATGGGTTTTAGCCCACTTTTAACTCAGTTTAAGGGTTTTTATCGTACTTTTTGCACATTTCAAGGGTTTTCGGCGTACATTAAGCTCATTTAGAAGGTTTTTATCGTACTTTTAGCTCATTTAGACGGTTTTTATCGTACTTTTAGCTCATTTTAAGGGTTCTTCGGGTACTTAAGCTCAGTTTATGGGTTTAGCCCACTTTTAGCTCAGTTTAAGGGTTTTATCGTACTTTTAGCTCATTTAGAATGTTTTTTTTTCGTACTTTTATCTCATTTTAAGGGTTTTTCGAGTAATATAAGCTCAGTTTATGGGTTTTAGCGTACTTTTATCTCATTTTAAGGGTTTTTCGTGTACTTTAAGCTCTGTTTATGGGTTTTAGTCCACTTTTAGCTCAGTTTAAGGGTTTTCAGCGTACTTTAAGCTTATTTAGAAGGTTTTTATCGTACTTTTAGCTTATTTTAAGGGTTTTTCGCGTAGGTACCTTTTTTTTCTTTGGTCCTTCGGTTTCCAGTTTTTTCTTGATTATCTGCAACACAAAATTTTCAGTTAAAAAATTTGAATAAAGCGAATTGAGGATTTTAGGGCACAGTGTTGCCAACACATTTTAAACCTAGTCCTTTCCAATTTTTTAACACAGTCTTCAGGATTTCTGACCATCAGGGTTGCAATATCTTCTTCAAAAGGAGCTTAAAGGAGGCCTAAAAGGAGCCCAAAAGGAGGCCTAAAAAAAGCCCAAAAGAGGCCAAAAGGGGGCCTAAAGGAGGATAAAAGGAGCCCAAAAGGAGGCCAAAAGGAGACCAAAAGGAAGCCAAGAGGAGGCCAAAAGGGTTGCCATCACAACATTTTTTTTCCCTGAATTCGGGATTTGAACGGAAAAGGAAAGATTACAAAAGCGCAATATCTTCCTAAATCTGTTCTAGATTTCTCAAGTGTGCTTTCTCTTTTTTCCCACGGACGTCTCACCTCTTGAGACTCAAGTGGGAAGGGATTATCGAACGTTTTGCTTACCCTAAACACCGCATTTTTTTTCTTTCCACCTTTTAACTCCGACAATAGACAGGGAAAGTTCCAAGTAGAAAACTTTTCATAAAAATGCCTTTTTCCTTTAGGAAGCTAAACTACAAGATGGAGATCAAAAACTGTTTTTTTTTTAATTTTTTTGTTTCCTCCTGAGTGTTTTATACAAAAAAAAGGTAAAAAATTCAGACTTTTGGAGTATTCGAGGTTAACGGTACTTTAAGGGTATATTTTAAGTGTTTTTTAAGGTGTTTTTAAGTGGTTTTCGCGTACTTTAAGCTCAGTGTATGGGTTTTAGCGCACTTTTAGCTCAGTTTAAGGGTTTTTAGCGTACATTCTCAGTTTAAGGGTTTTTAGCGTACTTATAGCTCATTTAGAAGGTTTTTCGCGTACTTGTGGCTCATTTTAATGGGTTTTCGCGTATTTTAAGCTCTGTTTATGGGTTTTAGCGCACTTTTAGCTCAGTTTAAGGGTTTTAAGCGTACTTTTGGCTCATTTAGAAGGTTTTTATCGTACTTTTAGCTCATTTAGAAGGTTTTTATCGTACTTATAGCTCATTTTAAGGGTTTTCAGCGTACTTTAAGCTCTGTTTATGGGTATTAGCGCACTTTTAGCTCAGTTTAAGGGTTTTTAACTTACTTTAAGCTCATTTAGAAGTACTTAAAGCTCTGTTTATGGGTTTTAGCTCACTTTTTGCTCATTTTAAGGGTTTTTAGCGTACTTTAAGCTCATTAAGAAGGTTTTTATCGTACTTATAGCTCATTTTAAGGGTTTTCAGCGTACTTTAAGCTCTGTTTATGGGTATTAGCGCACTTTTAGCTCAGTTTAAGGGTTTTTAACTTACTTTAAGCTCATTTAGAAGTACTTAAAGCTCTGTTTATGGGTTTTAGCCTCACTTTTTGCTCATTTTAAGGGTTTTTAGCGTACTTTAAGCTCTGTTTATGGGTATTAGCGCACTTTTAGCTCAGTTTAAGGGTTTTTAACTTACTTTAAGCTCATTTAGAAGTACTTTAAGCTCTGTTTATGGGTTTTAGCGCACTTTTAACTCAGTTTAAGGGTTTTAAGCTTACTTTATGCTCATTTAGAAGGTTTTTATCGTACTTCTAGCTTCTAGCCCATGAGGTTGGGCCTCCCACGCTGAAAGTACGAGGACGCCTTCATAAACGGGTATCACTTGAGCTTCATGATAACCGACATCCACGACAAGAGCTGTTCTAAGCTAAGAAAATAAAAGCATAAGAAAGACATAAAAAAAGAATAATTTTACCCACAATTAAAGCCCTTTTGTTATATTTCCAGAGCGGACAACCCTCCCACAAGAACGTGAGAAACACCTGTTTTATTTACCAGAGCGTAAACACGCTGTCACAACTGTTTTTCAACAAAAAAAAAGTTTGGAGATATCGCATGAAAAGGGGCGGTTTATCTCATAGAAAGCAGGAGTTGTTTGCTCAAAATAAATAGTTTCTTTTTTATTCTTCGGCGCACACTGTAGGCTATAAATGTGGACGGAAAAAATTGTCCGGAGGTGTTGAATGAAGAGAACCGTGACGCAATGATCAGATCCTGTGCCAACTCGAGGCTGGCACAAGGAACTCTCCGTTCTCCCTCTCTCTGTACCGTTAACCTCGAATACTCCGAAAAACATGAATTTTTTACCTTTTTTGTTTGTTTAAAACACTCGGGAGGAAACAAAAATTCTAAAAAACAGTTTTTAGCACCCTAAAGACCCTTAAAATGAGCTAGAAGTACGCTTAAAACCCTTAAACTGAGCTAAAATAAAAGCATAAGAATTTTTATGTCTTTAAATGTCCCTTCTACAAGGCCTACGGGAGCCCAAAGGAGACCTAAAAGAGCCCAAAAGGAGGCCAAAATGAGGCTTAAAATAGACCTAAAGAAGCCCTAAAGGAGGCTTAAAGGAGGCCAAAAGGAGCCCTAAAGGAGGCTAAAAGAAGGCTTAAAGGCTTAAAAGAGGCCAAAAGAGGCCAAAAGGAGGGCAAAAGGAGGCCTAAAAAGAGCCCAAAAAGAGACTTACGTGTCAGTTAAAATCGATGCTTGAATTTGTGATAATTAGAATCTTCGGACAAAAAGAAGCGGAATTAAAAAAAAATAAATTAGAGTCTTAGGTCGATTTTAACGGATTTTAGCGCTAAAAACGCTAAAAATTGACATTTTTTTTAAAGTTGTCAAAAATGGTCATATAATAGTCAAATCAACTTGAAATTTTGCGTAGATTACGAATCTCTTTTTGAATAATGAAGTTAGGTTCTGTTGGGGGCACCCTGTATATCCAAACGAATTTTAAACTACACCATAAAATTCTTTGATTTAAATTAAGGGGGGTTTACATTTAACTTTTTTTTTTATAAAACCACTTTTAACGCTCTCCCAGACGTGATTCCGGACACCCTGTATATCAGTTTTTTGAAAAAATTAATGTTTTGGTCCCTACTGCCGAAGGGTCTTAATTTTTTTTTTTCAAATTCGACATACGATCTTCGGATATCGTTTTTCAGAAGGATCACCGAACAGACGACATCCTGTTTCCTCTCCACGTTTCCTGCCTCATTTAAACCAAAATGTCGAGCAATTTTTCGTTTTTCCTAACTTTTAAAAATAACATAAGGCTCTTTTATGCCAGAAAACTCCCCATTTTCCAAGATTTTTCATGAATTTTCTAAATCTAGCAAAGAGACGTTCGCCTCAGTTTTCTGGACGACCTTTTCATTGGGTTTTTGGACATTTCTTTCGGTTTTTAGGCCCAGAAACCATTAGATTTGTTGGCTAACCGTGAAGACCGTTTATCAAAGATCCCATACCGAGCATACTCCTGCTCGGGATCCTGAGCATACTTGCTCAAGAGACCGATCATACACTGGGGACCACTATTCCTACTTCAGGAGCCCATACCAAGCATACCCCTGCTCGAGATCCTGAGCAGACTCCTGCTCAAGATCTTGAGCATACTTGCTCGAGAGACTGAGCATACACAGGAGACTACTATTCCTACCTCAGGATCCCATAACGAGCATACTCCTGCTCAAAATCCTGAGCATACCTTACTTGCTCGAGAGACTGAGCATACACAGAGGGCAGCTATTCCTGCCTCAGGATCCCATACCGAGCATACTCCTGCTCGAGATCCTGAGCATACACAGGTGACAACTACATAGTCCCACCTCAGGATCCCATACCGAGCATACTCCTGCCCGAGATCCTGAGCATACTCTTCCTCGAGATCCTGAGCATACATGCTCGAGAGACTGAGAATACAAAGGAGACAACTAGTAACACCTCAGGATCCCATACCGAGCATACTCCTGCTCAAGATCCTGAGCATGCTTTTGCTCGAGATCCTGCAGAAGATCTCGAGAATACACAGGAACTATTCCTACCTCAGGAGCCCAAACCGAGCATACTCCTGCTCGAGATCCTGAGCATACACAGGACACAGCCAGTCCCACCTCAGGATCCCATACCGAGCATTCTCCAGCTGGAGATCCTCAGTATATCTTCTTGGTTGAGCGTCCCGCTCAATACCCAGAGAAGGGATGGCTGATGGCTTAGGCGAAGAAGGTTTCATTACTGTTTCCTAGCCCAGTGACTTCACTTTTTCCCCCTCCAATTTACTCTTATCTCCATGATCCTCCCCAAAATAGAATTTATCAGCAAAAGACAATGGCGGCGTGACTTTTGGCACCTTCCTGAGCATCTCATTCTACTTTTAAAGACATTAGCGGATAGAAAACGTAATTTAAGTGAACGGTTCGTGCTTTAAATCACGATAAAGAAACGAGCGAAAACCCAAAGGACAAAAAGGCGATGTCAATGTTTTTTTAAAAACAAATCTTAGCATCCGAAATGGACCTTCTGCCCAAGGGATGACCCTCTGGCAAGTGGGTAGAAGTACAAAATTTCTCCCTACTTAAAAAAAGGCCTTTTTAAAAGGAGGAATTTTAAAAATGTTTTTAACTCGTACCGTTTGACATGAAACGGACTGAGAAAAACGGGTCATACTTCCCGTCTACCTGAGTTATCTTCTTATTCCGCACTTTTAACGGGGTGAACGCACTCCTTTATTTACAATACAATAATCACAAAGGTACTAGGAACTGTCGTCGACTGGCGACGGACGGCCGGCACCACAGACAACCTCATTATCAGCAAAAGCCATGTTTTCTCTACTGGATGACCCTATTCCAATGATTCTATAATCATTTTCTATCATCATGGAGGGTATCACTAGGAGATGTCCTCGTCGACAGTCGTCAACTAGCGACGGACGGCCGGCACCACAGACAACCTCATTGGTTGTGCAAAAGCAAGGTTTCCTCTACTGTATGACCCTATTCCAAAGGAGGGTATTCAAATACGAGTAACTTCTCTTTTCTGAATTTAATATCTTAGACCTTATTTTTAATGACAAGATCGTCTTTCAAAGGAAAGAAAATTATTTTCAAATTAAAAATATTGGATTTTTTTTTTCAAAATGAAGCAATCAAAATGTCATTTCGCTTCTAATGACCTCTCGAAGTGAAAGGAACGAAGATGATATCCGTGTCTTCTTTCATGATATTTGCAAGATGAAAAATTATTTTTCCCACATATTTTATACAGAATTACATAAAATAATGAATTTCCTATAATAAAATGAGCAAAATTAAAGAAAATAGTTTTTTTTAGTCATAAAATAAATTATACTGAGGTGCTAAATACGTTAAACTGTCAACAAAACAGCTAAACATTGATGTGACGTCACAAAATTAACGAATGACCGATGATACTATGACGTCATTGACAAGTCACCACGAAAAATAGGCCAAAAAATCTTATTTTTAATGATAAAAAATGACTCAGTAGGTGGACTTTTTCCTTAAGGTGGATTATAACTCCCGGAAGTTTTATTTTAAATCAAGAGATCGCAGCACTTCCGGCCCTAAAAAGTAGTTTCCTATATTTGCGCACTAAAAATTATTGGATTTTTTTTTACAAAAGCTCATTTTTAACTTACTTAAAGAAGTTATTGTGATACCCTCGACGTCGGGTTTTTGGGGAAGGGTCTTCCAGACCCCGGAGGGTCAAATCGAACTCTTTACCGATCTCAACTTTGTCTGTGGTGCCGGCCGGCCGTAGTTTTTCCGGGACACTTTACGGCCACAGTTTTTAACGATTTTCTCCAGATTTTCACCAAATTTTCTTTAGTTGGTGAACAAGAAACTAAGGAGAAAAAATTTGAATTTCGAAAAAATGGCGGAGATATGTCTGTTTGAAATTTTAAAAACTGCGCTGCGGCCGAACCGTTGGTCCGATATCACCAAAATTTCACCAAAGACTCCTTATATTTTTTACTAATTTTTGATGTAAAAATTGCCACTTTGTAATTATTATTTTTTAGTAGGGAGAAATTTCATACTTCTACCCATTACGAAGGGCACATCCCTAGGAAAAAGAGCCCATTATTTCTACCTTGACACTTAAAAAATTTTTCAAAAAAAAAAAGCGGAAAATTTTTCAAAAAAAAAAAAAAATCTCAAATTTAAAAAAGGAAAACCCGGAAAATTTTTCGACAAAAAACTCGGAAAATTAAAAAAAAAATTGGAAAATTTTTCGAAAAAAACTTCCCCCTCCCTTATACTTTCCCATCCTAATACATACTTCTCTTTCTTATACTTCCCCTCCCTTATACTTCCCCTCCCTTATACTTCCTCTCCCTTATACTTCCCCTCCTTTATACTTGTAGTTTTTGACAATCTCTTTCCAAACAAACCATTTAATTTTTAAAAATAATTTTTCTCCATTCACCACGCTTAATCCAAGCGAAATAGAAATGACCTAGAAATTACTTTCCGTTATTTTTATGCACAAAATACAATTCATAATGGAAAAAAAAATAATTTCGTCGTCTTCAAATAGCTTTTTAAACTAAAAAACAATTATTGAGAAAGCATCCTTTGTTAAAAGATAAAACTTTATTTATCCTCAAATGAGATAAAAGAGCTCAAAAAATCTTCCAAACTTTCTTTTAAAAAAAACTTTTTTTCTCCCAGATTAATTCATTTTCATTGTAATTCCTGTAGCTCAGAAAATAAGAGGCGCTCCGGGTACGAAGGGCGAACTCAACAAAACGTAGTTTCGATATATTCGCATTTTAAGTTTCGGTTTTTACGTATTTAAAGGGGGAAAAATGGCGAATTCAACATAAAAATTATTTGGGTGTATTCACCAAGAGGTCTAGAATCTGAAAATGAAAAATAACTGGAGGACCCTTCCCCAAAAACCCGACGTCGAGGGTATCACAATAACTTCTTTAAGGAAGTAAAAAAAATTTGTCCGATGTCGAGTTCGCCCTTCGTACCCGGAGCGCCTCATATAAACAAAAATTAGGTAAAACTATTCTACCTGAAAAGGGAAGTTGCCATATGTTTTTTTTTGAAAAACTTTCGCCTTTTCTAATATTATAATCTCCACTTAGGATAATAAGATTAGCATTTTTTTTTCTATCTACTAGGAAAAAAGTTGCTTACTTATCAGTTATCAGAAAGAGGAGCATAGTGCTCAGCATAAAAAGAAATTAGATTATTATTATTATTTTTTTTTATTATTTTTTTTATTTTTTTTTTTTTTCGCATATCGAACCCAATAAGGTCAGACCTTGTCAAGCAAGAAGGATTGCGACCATTGTCCTCAATAATTTGGTAATTTTAGAAAACGATTTATTTCTGCGTAAAAATAGATTTTTAGACTTGTTTTTTTTTTTTTTTTTTTTTTTTTTTAATGTACGTAATAATTTTTCTCCGTTTAGGAATAGCGTGAGAAGTGAATAAATAATGTGTCCCATATTTTTATGTTAGGCAAGTCTTCAGGGATCTTAAGACGCGTGGGATGTCCATCCTTGAAGGCTGGATTTTTTTTTTAAATTGCGTGCTTACCCAGTGCAGTGTTGACAAAAAAAAAGTGTAGGAAAAAAATAGATCCAATATCACAAGACACAAAACTGGGGACGGAAATTGAGGGAAAAAAAGGGATGAGAGAAAACGCGGGTTGGTCCGAAAGGGGCTGAGGGACCGACTGAATCACTCGGGAGTCGTGCGGGTTTCGAAAGGAATCCGGGGGACGCATGCGCGGGAGGAACGCAGGTAAAAAAAAATTATGCCCGAGTGGGGGAGACATACCTGGATACGCTCTTTTAACGGTAAGATGAGCCTGGGTGGGAAAAAATTAAGGAAACAAAAACCACGGGGAAAAAAAGCTCTTGTCATTTTTTAAGAAGTTACAAAAGGAAGAATCTGTAAAATTTGGTGAAAATCGGATGAAAACTGTGGACGTAATGCCCGAATTTGTAACGGACGGCCGGCACCATAGACAACCTCATGATCGGCAAAGATCAACCGCAGTTTGAAACTGATTTGAAACTCATGGAGCATGTGCAGAAGGCTCTGCACGTCAGATGACTTCAGATTTGGCAGAAAAAGGATTAGAACGACGTCAAATCCTTCTGCGCATGCTCCAAGAGCTTAAAATCAGTTTCAAATTGCGGTTGAAACAGAGCTAATAAGTTTTTAGGCCAAAAACCCTAGAAAAACGTCCGCTAATCCAGAAAGATTTATGTCCGAAAAATTATTTTTTGTAAAGACCAATTTCCCTTTTCCTCCTTCTCCCCCCCCCCTCCCTAAAAACCGTTGTTTGAGGGTATCACAATAACTCTCTTCTTCGCTGAAAATGAAGAAAAATTGCGACATTCTGGGGGTTCCTAGGCTAACGGAAAAAAAAAAATTTTCCACCCTTCCAGAGGGTTTTTTTTTGCCCAAAAATGGATAAATAAAAACTTCCAAACAATTCAACGATTAGGAGCTTTGTTCCAACCGCAGTTTGAAACTGATTTGAAACTCCTGGAGTATGCGCAGAAGGATTTTCACGTCAGATGACTTCAGATTTGACACACAAACGGTTTTAACGACGTCAAATATGACGTTAAAATCCTTCTGCGCATGCTCCACGAGTTTCAAACTGCGGTTGGAACTAAGCTAATAAGTTTTTAGGCCAAAAACCCAAGAAAAACGTCCAATAATCCAGAAAGATTTTTTGACCGAGAATATACTTTAAAAAGACCAAAAGTGAAGGAAAATAATTAAAAATCTTTAGAGAGGGAGGTTTGCGTTCGAAAAATTGTCTGTAGCGCGTCGGAGGGCGCTACAGACAAACTCAAGAAAGGTCTACGGAGGGTACTACGATAACTTTCTTCTTGAAAAGAAAAATTAAAATGAAATATTCTCGTTTGAATTTTTAGAAAATTAAAATGTCGAAATTTTTTTGTAAATAAGTTCAAAATAAGGCTTTGTTTACAAAAACAAATTGAAAATTCGACCAAAAGCGAATTTCAAGGCCGAAAAAATTCGAAATTTACGTATGTCAGGGTTTTTTTTTTGGCAGAAAAACCGAGAAAAACCTCAAAAAATCCGGTCTTAAGGGGGCGTTTTACTCAAAAGAAAAATACCGAAAATGGGGAATGGTAACGTTTGCCCAAAAGTGCGATAATAGCTTAGTTGTAATCACAGTTTGAAACTCTTGGAGCATGCGCAGAAGGATTTCGAAGTCGTTTATATCGTTTTCCCGTCAAATCTGAACTCATCTGACGTCAAATTTGATCCTTCTGCGCCTGCTCCATGAGTTTCATATCAAAAAACTGCGGTTGGAACAAAGCTATTAATTGGTGTATTGTTTGGAAGATTTTATTTTTCCATTTTTGGGCAAAAAAAAAAAAAAACCTCTGGAAGAGCGGAAAATGAATTTTTTTCCGTTGGAAGGAGTTTTTCTTCATTTTCAGCGGAATTTTGGCCTAAAATCTTTGTTCCAACCGCAGTTTGAAACTGGTTTTAAACTCGTGGAGCATGCGCAGAAGGATTTGGACGTCATATCTTACGTCAAATCGTTTGTCTATCAAATCTGAAGTCATCTGACGTCCAGATACTTCTGCGCATGCTTCATGAGTTTCAAATCAGTAAACTGCGGTTGGAACAAAGCTAATTTCTTGCCAGGAAAAAATATACTTTTTTTTACCAGATTCGTTGAGAATCGCGTTGATTGCGTTGGCGAACTCCTTGTAAGAAATATACTGCCGCCCTCTAGCGTCGAGCTGGTTGATCAACTTGTCCGCTTCAACCTAAAAACGACAGAGTTCATTCCCATCCATACACATACAACAAGAAAGAAAATCTTACAAAATGATTAACTGACTACCAAGTTTCTACACAAATAACTAGAAATCGATTTCGAATGGACCAATTGTGCTCGGAAAAAAGTCGGTTTTTTGCGGTTTTTCCTTCCCCATACGTTCCGCATTCAAAGGAAAAAACTATTAAGAACCGGAAGGAGGCTGCTCATCGTTTTCTTTTCATTTCCAACATCTGCCCCAGTTATAAAAAATACCTTAAATGACCCAAAAACATTTATAAAGCTTAAAAAAAATTGATTAGAATATTATGTAAAGAATTATCATATCTTTTTATTATGCACGATCGGCTAGATTGCAAAATTTCATCCTCACTTTCGGCTACCGGAAGTTTGGGCATGCTCGTTGTTCCAACAGCTTTGTTCCAACCGCAGTTTGAAACTGTTTTGAAACTCCTGGAGCATGCGCAGAAGGATTTGGACGTCAAAAATGATGTCGTTCGAATCGTTTGTCCGCCAAATCTAAGTCCAAATTCTTCTGCGCATGCTCCATATAACCATTTTCAAACTGCGGTATAGAATATTACGTCAAGAATTATCATAACTTTTTACTATGCACGGAGGGCTAGATTGCAAAATTTCATCCGGACTTTCGGTTTGGGCATGCTATTTATGCTAGCTTTGTTCCATTCGCAGTTTGAAACTGGTTTGAAACTCATGGAGCATGCGCAGTAGGATGTGGACGTCAAAAATGACGTCGTTCGACGCCCTACTCTGCCCAAAAGTCGATGGAATTCATTAAATAAGACATAAAAAATTTTTTGAGGAAAAATTGAGCCCTGTCAAAATTTGTTCAGCAACTGTAAACAAACTGTCTTCATGAGGCAATTCGAACGACGTCATTTTTGACGTCCACATCCTTCTGCGCATGCTCCATGAGTTTCAAACTGCGATTGGAACAAATCTATTATAACGAGCATGCCCAAACCTCCGGTCGCCGAAAGTTCGGATGAAATTTTGCAATCTAGCCCTCCGTGCATTATAAAAAGTTATGATAATTCTTGACTTAATATTCTATACCGCAGTTTGAAACTGGTTTGAAACTCCTGGAGCATGCGCAGAAGGATTTGGACGTCAAAAATGACGTCGTTCGTATCGTTTGTCCGCCAAATCTGAAGTCCAAATCCTTCTGCGCATGATCCAATAGTTTCAAACCATTGTCAAACTGCGGTATAGAATATTACGTCAAGAATTATCATACTTTTTATTATGCACGGAGGCTAGATTGCAAAATTTCATCCGGACTTTCGGCGGAGGTTTGGGCATGCTCGTTATAATAGCTTTGTTCCAATCGCAGTTTGAAACTCATGGAGCATGCGCAGAAGGATTTGGACGTCAAAAATGACGTCGTCGAATTAGCTCATGAAGACCCTGCCATTTGTTTACAGTTGCCGAACAAATTTTGACAGGGCTCAATTTTTCCTCAAAAAAATTTTTGTTGTCTTATATTTATCGAATTCCATCGACTTTTGAGCAGAGTAGGGAACGACGTCATTTTTGACGTCCACATCCTTCTGCGCAGCTCCATGAGTTTCAAATCAGTTTCAAACTGCGATTGGAACAATATTATAACGAGCATGCCCAAACCTTCAGTCCGGATGAATTTTTAGGTAGGGCATAATCGTAATCATATTTTATTTACGATTATAATCGTAATTTCGATCAAGTTCAAGACTTCCTACGGTCTATTAAAAAACTCTATAATATTCTTTCTTCTAAGAGACATTTTTTGGACAAAGTAACCGTGAAACATCAACAGGTGAAAGTGTACATTGCGTGATTTTATGAGGGGTTTTTCTATCAGCTGTTCCGATTTCCCCCCCAAAAACCGCGCTCGAACTCTCGAAGTTACATGAAAAAGCGATTTTAGCCTAATGAAAGAAATACGTCGTTTAAAAAGACAAAAAGGAGGCGTTGAAGAATCGCTTTGCTCATTAATGTTTCATGAATGGCAGCCAGGAAGTAAGAAAACGTATTTCCGGAGACTTTGGCGTCTTTAATTTTTTGAAGTTTCTAGAAAAGGGAGGAGTCCAGGGTTCAAAGCGGGCGGTCCCCAAATTGAACCCAATGTACCTAAATGAACTTTTCCGACGGAAAACACCACTGACGCGAGGGTGAAATAACCTCAGTAGTTGAAGACGCCCTCTTAAAAAAAAAAAAAAAAAAAAAAAAAAAAAAAAAAAAAAAAAAAAAAAAAAGGGAGGGGAAGTATAACGGAGGGGGAAGTATAGAGGAGGGGAAGTATAAGGAGGGGGAAGTATAAAGGGGGGAGTATAAAAGGAGGGGAATTATAACGGAGGGAAAGGTATAAAGGAGCGGAAGTATAACGGTTGGGAAGTAAAACGGAGGAAGAAGTGTAACGTACCTACGGGAAAGTATGGTGAAGTTTAACAGAGGAGAAGTATAACGGAGGGGGAAGCATAAAGGAGGGTAATTAAAACGGAGGGAGAAGTGTAACGGAGGGGGAATTATGGCGAAGTATAACAGAGGAGAAGTATAACGGAGGAAGATGTATAAAGGAGAGGAAGTACAACGGAGGGAGAAGTTTTTTTTTGAAAATTTTTTTAAATATCAAGGTAGAAATAATGGGATTTTTCCAGAAGGGAGGTCCCTCTCGTAGCGGGTGGAAGTATGAAATTTCTCCATACTAAAATGATAATTAATGTATAAAAATGATAATTCTTTTACACCAAAAATTCTTAAAAAATATAAGGAGTAATTGATGAAAATTTGGTGAGAATCGCACGGTTCGGCAGCAGCGAATTTTTAAATTTTAAAAACAGACATATCTCCGCCATTTTTTTCGAAAATCAAAGTTTAGTTTCTTGTTCACCGACTAAAGAAAATTGAAAATCGGTTGAAAACTGTGGCCGTAAAGAGTTCCGGGAAAAAAATGCTACGGCCGGCCGGCACCACTGACAAAGTTGAGGTCAATATTCGATTTGACCCTACGGGGTCTGGAAGTCCCCAAAACCCGACGTGGAGGGTATCACAATAATTTAAGAAAGTTAAAAACTTTGAAAACTTGAGAAATCACGTCTTTACCCAATTTTCTCTGTTTTTTGGTAAAAAACCCGCTTTTTTGTGGAGTTTTGGTGAGGAAATCTGTCCTCCCATATTGAACAGGAAATATTTGAACAACCCAAAAAACTACAATCCTTGAAAAAAACCTAAATTGACCGGAGTGAGAGTGAGCGAATTTGATTGGTCAAGAAGTTCCGGACTGATTTTCACCTTGTGGTGTCTATTATAATCTTTTTAATCACATGTCTACGGTCGCCCGTTTATAGATTCAGTTCAGAACTAGAGCGTGGAGAGAGAAAAGTTTGGAAGTAATAAAACTTTACTTTCTATACGCGTAAGAATATTAGTGAGCGCAAAAAAAATCGTCCTTCAAAAATACGAAGGGAAAACGTTACAAAATTTAAATGATCCGATGTAATTAGGGTCGATAGAACAAAAAAAAATTTTTCCCAGAAGCTAATGCTCAGATTCACGTATAACAGAATTTTTTTTCACGTTTTATCGTGCAGGAAGGCTTAGAAAATGAGAAAAATTGTATGGAAAACACACATGATTCGGAGACGTGTGGTTTTTCGGTCAGTGATATAACCAGGAAGACTAAAAATTTCATTTTTTTCCCCCAATTGCTTTTCCGATCTTTTTATGTTACGAAACGTTTCATTCAAACATGAATATTTAAGCGTGACCTATAGATTTTAGACTGAAAAAGGCACGCGAAGGTCTTTGAACTTGTGATTGTTGATGTCTCGATGCATAAAAATCAAAACGTTTCATAATCCTCCATTATACCACGTAGGGGTTTTTTCTTTGAAGTTTTGCACCAGTTTTGCGAGAATATTGATGGTTTTTGTGATGCATTCTGGAGAAAAAAATCGGATCTAAATGAAGCTAAATACAGCAATTTTCTCAATTTTTTGAATTTACTCCCGAATTACAAAAAAAGTACTAGTTTGAAGAACTTCCAACGAAAACTTCCTTAAGAGAAGTAAAAATACCTGTAGGAGGGGGAAGTATTAAAGAGGGAAAGTGTAATGGAGGGGGAAGTATAAAGGAGGGGAAGTATAACCTAAGGAGGAAGTATTTTTTTCGAAATTTTTTTTAGTTTTCTTTTTTAAATTTGTATGTACTTTTGTTTTTTCAAAACATTTTATAATTTTTTTTCGAAAATTTTTTAAGTATCAAGGTAGAAATAATGGGATTTTTGCCCAGGAGAGGTCCCTCTCGTAACGCGTGGGAGTATGATATTTATCTCCCTACTACTACATAATTAATGTAAGGGGGTGTAAGTACAAAGGAGGGGAAGTATAAAGGAGGGGAAGTATAAGGGAGGAGATTTACAAGGAGGGGAAGTATAACCTAGGGGAAAGTTTTTTTTTTTAATTTTCCAACTTTTTTTTAATTTTCTGAGTTTTTGTGTTTTGTTTTTTTGAAAAATTTTCCAACTTTTTTAAATAAATTTTCCGATTTTTTAAAAATATTTTAATCTTTTTTTTATAAATTTATATAAATTTAATCTTTATATTTTTTAAGAATTTTTTGTGTAACAATATTATCATTATTTACATAAATTATCATTATAGTAGGGAGAAATTTCATACTTCCACCCGCTACGTGAGGACCTCCCTTCTGCAAAAATCCCATTATTCCTACCTTGATATTTAAAAAAATTTCAAAAAAAACTTCCCCCCCGTTATACTTCCCCTTCTTTATACTTCCCCTTCGTTGTACTTCCCCTCCTTTATACTTCCTCCTCCGTTATATTTCCTCTGTTATACTCGCCATAATTCCCCCTCCATCACACTTCTTCATCCGTTTTACTTACCCACTGTTACTTCCCCTCCTTTATACTTCCGCCTCCTTTATATTTCCCCTCCATTATACTTCTCTCCGTTATATTTCCCCCTCCGATATACTTCCCCTCCTTTATACTTCCCCCTCCGTTATACTTCCCCTCCTTTATACTTCCCCCTCCGTTATATTAAAAAATTATAAAATGTTTTGAAAAAAAACAAAAGTACATACAAATTTTAAAAAGAAAACTAAAAAGATTTTCCAAAAAAATACTTCCCCCTACGGTTTACTTCCCCTCCTTTATACTTCCCTCTCCTTTATACTTCCCCCTCCGTTATACTTCCCCTCCTTTATACTTCCCCCTTCCCCCTCCGTTATACTTCCCCTCCTTTATACTTCCCCCTCCGTTATATTAAAAAATTATAAAATGTTTTGAAAAAACAAAAACAAAAAGTACATACAAATTTTAAAAAAGAAAAACTAAAAAGATTTTCCAAAATACTTCCTCCTACGGTTACTTCCCTCTCCTTTATACTTCCCCCTCCATCACATTCCCCTCTTTAATACTTCCCCCTCCAACAGTAACTTTTACTCCTTTAAGCAAGTTTTCGTTGGATGCTTCAAACTCGTACTTCAAGTTCACCCAATTCTCCAAGTTCAAAGAATAAAAAACCGAATTTTCTTCATACAAAAAATAACCTCATGAAAAATAATTTTTGCAATAAAAACCTCAAATTTACACTCAGCGCCTCAATAAAACCTTCGCCTGCGGTAAAAAAAATAACATTTCATAATTTTTCTGAACAAATAAAGTAAGATTTCTGCAAAATTAATAAAAAATCGGGAGCAAAGAATTTTTTTCTCTATTTTTGAAAGTATGCCTGATTTGAAGGCGAGGTCGGCTTAACCCCGAAGTTGATGTCCGCCGCTTAAAGTAATCAAAGATACAAAGTGACCTCTCAGAAAAAAAATTTTTTTTTTGAAAATCAAAAATTTATCGCGTTTAAGTTGCTTGGGAAAAGCGAATCGATTTCATGTTTCCTCCAAGGCCTTCTAAATTTAGAAAACGTTTTATAGACAAATTTACGGAGGGGCCGCTTTTTTACTCACTTTATTCTCATAATGCTCGGGCCAACTGCGTGAAATATTCCATGGAAACGAATCCTGAAGAAGTCGGGTCGCAGATCAAACGTCCTGGATTTCATCACTAAACGCGAAAGGCATCGTCAACATCGCACAAAAAAAATCACTAAACACTCAATTTCACTTTTTCATCCTGAAAAAAGAAAAAAAAAATTTCAAAATGTTGAAATATGAGGAAAATTGTATATAATCGATTTTATATAATGACAATTTGCTATCGGCGGAAGTCGACATACGACGTCGTCGATTTTCTCGGCGTGACGGAATCCTTGTCATTTTCGTTCCGGGAAGGCCTTTTCATCTTATTATTACCCCATAAAAAATTTCAGGTCGTTTTAAACAAACGGTAAGTTGGCAGCCTTGAAAAAAAAAAAGTTCATCTGATGATGCTTTACGAAACCGGTCGGGAATATTTCTGTATTGTTTCTCTCATCTGAGATGTAGTTTAAAAATAGTCAATTTGACCCGGGGTCTGGGAGACCCTTCCTTTTCACTAAACGCGAAAGGCATCGTCAACATCGCACTATCACCTATCGGGTATCACAAAAACTTCTTTAAGGAGTTTAAGGGGATATGATGGTTTTAAGTTGGTTGCTTTGTACATTTTTCGTTGTGAGCAACGGTTTTCGGTTTTTCCCTTCTATCCGGAAACCGTCGCTTAAAACGAAAAAATGTCCTAAGTAAAAGTTGTAGCTACGGAAATTTACTACATAAAATATTTTAGTAGTTTTTTCCGTCAGAGCAATACTTTAGGAGATATGGAAGTATTTAAGTTGGTTACTTTGTACATTTCGTTGTGAGCAACGGTTTTCGGTTTTTCCTTCTATCTCGGAAACCGTCGCTTAAAACGAAAAAATGTCTTAATTAAAAGTTGTAGCTACAAAAATTTACTACATAAAAATATTATTAGTTTTTTCGCTTAAAACGAAAAAATGTCTTAATTAAAAGTTGTAGCTACAAAAATTTACTACATAAAATATCTTATTAGTTTTTTCCGTCAGAGCAATATTTTAGGAGATATGAAGGTTTTAAGTTTCAGACAGGCTCTGTAGGATTATTAGTTTTAACCTCATAACTCCTTAAATATTGCTCTTACGCAAATAATGAATAAAGAAATTTTTGTAGGAAATCTTTGTACCTACAACTTTTACTTAGGACATTTTTTCGTTTTGAGCGACGGTTTCCGAGATAGAAGGGAAAAACCGAAAACCGTTGTTAACAACGAAAAATTTGCAAAGCAACTCACTTTAAAACCATCATACCTCCTTAAAAAAAGTCTTCCACGCCTTTCCGACAGGTGAAAGCCCCTACGAAAGGTGTCAAGGGCTTTTGAAGGATTTTGGAGGGTGAAAAAAATTTTTCACGATTTGTAAAATTGATTTTCCACACTCAACGAAAATGGACATCAATAATCTCATTAATCAAAAATTTCCCTTTGAAAACCACCCTTAACCCTTAATTGCTAAAAAATTGCTGAAAAATTAATTGCTGAAAGCTGCTTACTTGTCGTAGAATTCCATTTACGTGAGCAAAAAATTTATGTTTTTTTTTCTATGCTGTTTGTGAGGAGGTCGGCGTTTGACTGACGGCTTCAACCGCGGAGTTCGACGGGGGCGAGTGGGGATCTGAAGATTCGGCGTACGCCGAGGCCCGTTCGCACGCGAGCTTTCCATTTTTCACCGATGAGTCAGAAAAAATGTGTTTATTAGGTCAAAATCGGTTGTATTGATGGAGAATGAAGAAAGTACGATGGAGAAAAAAAAACGAATTATGAAACTTGATAGCAGGAAGTCCGCCATTTTACTCCTACAAACTATTAAAATGAAACGGCCAAAATATAAAAAGTTAAGACAATTTGAGAGGAAGAGAAGGGTGTCAAAATTTGGCGGATTTTATAGGTTTTTGTTAATTATCTCAAAAACTATGAGATTTAGCACAAAAAATAAGTACAAAAATAATTAAAAATAAATTTCCAACAAAAAGTATTAAGTAGATCATTTTGATGAAGTGAAGGGTTACCGAGTTATTAGCCGTACGAAAAAAGATACTTTTTTGTCAGTCTCGAAAACTATGAGGTTTAGCGCAAAAACTATGAAGTACAAAAAAAACCCTTATTAAATTTTAAACTAAAAGTGTCCATGACATAAACTTGTTAAAGTGAACAGTTTCGGAGTTTAGAAACATCAAAAGTTTGACGGAGGAGGTTTTCAAAAAGCAGATTTTATAGGTTTTTGTTAAATATCTCAAAAACTATGTGGTTTATCACAAAAAGTATTAAGTACAAAAATAATTAAAAATAAATTTTCAACAAAAAGTGTTAAGTACATAATCTTGATAAAGTGAACGGTTACCAAGTTATTAGCCGTAAAAAGCATTTTTTTTGTCAGTTATCAAATATCTCGAAAAACATGAGGTTTAGCGCAAAAACTATCAAGTACAAAAACCATTCTCATTAAATTTTAAACAAAAAGTGTCTATTACATAAACTTGCTAAAGTGAACAGTTTCGGAGTTTAAAAACATCAAAAGTTAGGGGGAAAAGGGAGTCAAAAAGAAGATTTTATAGGTTTTTGTTAAATATCTCATAAACTATGTGGTTTAGCACAAAAAATATTAAGCACAAAAATAATTAAAATTAAATTTTCAACAAAAAGTATTAAGTACATAATCTTGATAAAGTTAACAGTTTCCGAGTTATCCGCCGTAAAAAAAAAGGAATTTTTTTTCAACGCCATTTTAGCTATATTATCAAATAACTCGAAAACCACTGATCCTAGCGAGATAAACAATAAGTACAAAATTAATTATTGTGCAATTTTCTATCAAAATGACTTGACCATTTTTTCATAAAACTAATATTTTAGGAGTTACGATCGTATATTATGTGTAATCATCAAAATCCTTAGGTTTTCAAGCTTTTCAGACGTTTGAAGGTCCTGCTCGCCCTTTTTCCCTTGATTTCACCGTTTTTGGATGGATTTTTTTGGCAGGAAAAATAGGAGAAAAGCAAATAACAAGAAAGTGACCCCGAATCGCGCTAGCGCATCCAGAAAAAATAGACAAAAAATGAATTAAACATAAAACATAAATTAACATAATTAATTATTAATCAAAAACCGCGAGATCACTAGGTCATTCGAAAGTAAAAAAATCGGAGCGTGAATTGAAATATTTTTTTTTTGTCAATTGGAGGCCAATTGAAAGCGTACAGTCCCCGTGGGTTGGACATTTGAAGAGGGCTCTATCTCCCTATTACATCAGAAGACCAGTTTTTTTTTGTTACTCTACTGTACAGGAAGGTTAAATATTTAACGCCAGTTTATCACCAGAACTTAAGCGCGACAGACATCGTAAGTGACAAAATTATTTTCCTCCATGCTTACAACGCGCAAAATACTAAAATAAACAATAAGTCAATAGTCAAAAGAACACACAATTTGAGTAAATTCTGAAAGAAATCTTAGCTTTGTATATTTAACTTTGTTCCAACCGCAGTTTGGAACTGGTTTGAAACTCCTGGAGCACGCGCAGAAGGATTTGGACGTCAAATGTGACGTCACATGACTTCGGATTTGACGGACAAATCGTTCTGCGCATGCTTCAGGAGTTTCAAATTGCGGCTGCAATAAAGCTAATGACATTTTTAGTTTAATTGCATGAGAAAAAAAAAGTAAGAACTTTTGCGGAGCTATTAAAAGAGATTTTTTTGCCTCATAAAATTATTTTCAGAGTATAAAATTAAATTTTTAAGTTTAGTTTGCAAATTATTGCTTTTTTAAATTTTTTTGTCTACCAAGATGAATGGAAAAATGATTAAAGTTTTAATTTTGTTGTATAAATACAAGGTTATATAACGTTTATTATGTTACGTAACTTTCGTATAGAATTTAAGGATGCTCAGGTGAGACGAGAATTCCGAACTTCAAGATTGCCTAGCTTTGTTCCAAACGCAGTTTGAAACTCCTGGAGCATGCGCAGAAGGATTTGACGGCAAAATTGACATCGTTTAAATCATTTGTCCGTCAAATTTGACGTCCAAATCCTTCTGCGCATGCTCCAGTTTCAAAATGCGGTTGGAACAAAGTGATTAAGGTGCAAATATTGGTCTGGAGAATTTATGGGCCTAAATTTTCTTTCTGTCCATATTGGGTAGTAAAAAAGTTACATTTGGTCGGTGAAGAAGGGCGGTTTTTATAAGATTTTATCAAATATCTCGAAAACTATGAGGTTTAGCGCAGAATATACTAAGTACAAAAATAATCTAAATTAAATTTCCAACAAAAATTGTTAAGTACAAAATGTTGATAAACCAAAGGTTTCATATATAAGAGCCTTTTTGTAAATATTTAAAGTTTGGGAAAAACGTATATTAGACAGCGGACAAACTAGGAGATGGATACGTGTCGACGTAATGCGGTTCGCCATAATGCATTTGACCATAAAATAGCAGAAATCGCGAGTTACCGTTCACCATAAAAAATCTGCAACTCAACATAAAGTAAATAGTCGAAAACGTTCACCATAATGCATTTGGACATAATACATCTCACCATAAAGAAGATATTTAACACTTGTCGTTTCGACATAAAATTTGTCGTTTGAACATAACGCAGTTGAACATGATGGAAACCTTCATTTTAAAGAACTTGTCGTTTCGCCATAAAACTGTTTCTGTCGTTTGGGCATAATGCATCTCACCACAAAATAGGGACAGCGAAAGAGCAAGCCTATTTTCGCAGTTTAAAACGCGATTATGGCGAAACGACAAAAACCTTCTAACTTGACAGTTCACCATAATGCAATTCAACATAAATCATCTCACCATAAACTAGGAAAAGCCAGCAGGCAGCCAATGGGATCAGCTCGTTTTATGACACAAGTAGGTTAATTTTTTTCCTCTCGCGAGTTTTGAGGTTTTTGTCGTTTTGCCATAATCGCGTTTTAAACGGCGAAAATAGCTTGCTCTTTCGCTGTCCCTAGTTTATGTTGAGATGCCTAAACGACAGAAACAGTTTTATGGCGAAAAAAGTTTAAAGAGAGGCTTTTATGGTGAGAAGCTTCCACTTTTTTATGTCGACTTGCATTTTATTGCTAAAGTCGTTTATGGCGAAATGCCTTATGTTGAAATGCATTATGATCAAAATTTTTGAACTTTTGAGAGCTTTATGTCCAATTATGCCGAAACGCATTATAGTGAACTACAGATTTTTTATGTCGAAATGCAGATTTTAAGTTCAACTGCTTTAGGTGTTCTCCCAAATTAGGAAGTTTTCTAAATCTTAATAGCTTTAAAATGAGCCTAGTATGGACTCCGTCCGATAGTTTCCGAGCAGGACCTTAGACTTCTTTCAAAACGAAGAGGTTAAAAAATCTAATGATTTGTTCAAATCACACATTTCCGACCATATCTCCTAAACTATTAGTTTTATGAAAAAAATAGTTAAGTCGTTTTCGATAGAAAATTGAACAAATATTAATTTTGTTCTTAATGTTTATCTTGCTAGGTCCAGCGGTTTTGGAGTTATTTGATGATATGGCTAAAAAGTCATTTTAAAGTCAGTTTTTAGGAAAACAGCGGAATGTAATAAATTTTCTCGATATTAATTCAACCTTCTCATGCGAATACATTCCTTTTTTCCTTTTTTATCTGCATTAAATAATAATTATCAGCGTGGGATATCTAACATGACATTGAAAAAGATTCACAATGGGAAGATTCCCAATGCAAAAGTTCACGATTTATTTTAATTACGATCATGTTAAAGGATGCAACTTAAAGGATTTTCTTCAAGAAATTATTGTTATACCCTCCATATTCGGTTTTTGGGAGAACTTCAATAGCAATTCAATGCAGTGCAATTCGACATAAAGCATCTCGCCATAAACTTGGAAAAGTAAGCAGGCAGCCAATGGGATCTGCTCGTTTAATGACACAAGCGGTTAATTTTTTTCCTCTCGCGAGAATGTGCGAATTATGGTGAACTGACAAGTTTTAAGGTTTTTGTCGTTTCGCCATAATCGCGTTTTAAACGGCGAAAATAGATTTGCTCTTTCGCTGTCCCTAGTTTATGGTGAGATGTATTATGCCCAAACGACAGAAAAAGTTTTATGGCGAAACGACAAGGTCTTAAAAATGAAAGTTTCCTTTATGTTCAACTGCGTTATGATGAAACGAAAAATTTTATGTCGAAACGACAAGTGTTAAATATCTTCTTTATGGTGAGATGTATTTTGTCCAAATGCATTATGGTGAACGTTTTTGACTATTTTCTTTATGTTGAGTTGCAGATTTTTCATGGTGAACAATAACTCGCGATTTCTGATATTTTATGGTCAAATTCATTATGGCGAACCGCATTATGTCGACACGTATACACTCTCCTAGTTTATCCGCTGTCTAATGTACGTTTTCTCAAACTTTAAAGAACTACAAAAACGTCTCTTATCTATGAAACCTTTGGTTTTATCAACATTTTGTACTTAACAAATTTTGTTGGAAATTTAATTTAGATTAATTTTGTGCTTTGTATGCGCTAAACCTCATAGTTGTTGAGATATTTGATAAAATCTTATAAAAACCGCCCTTCTTCACGGCCCAAATGTAACTTTTTTACTAACCAATATGGGCAGAAAGAAAATTTTGGCCCATAAATCCTCCAGACCAATATTTGCACCTTAATCACTTTGTTCCAACCACATGTTGAAACTCCTGGAGCATGCGCAGAAGGACTTTCACGTCAAATTAGACGTCAGATGACTTGAGATTTGACGGACAAACGATTTGAACGACGTCAAAATCCTTCTGCGCATACTCCAGGAGTTTCATACTGCGGTTGGAACAAAGCTAGGCAATCTTGAGGTTCGGAATTCTCGTCTTACCTGAGCATCCTTATTTTACGGTCAATTAATGCATTATGGCGAACCGCATTATGTCGACAGGTATACACTCTCCTAGTTAGTCCGCTATCTAATATATGTTTTCCCAAATTTTAATGAAATACAAAAACATCTCATAACTGTGAAACCTTTCGTTTTTTCAACATTTAGTACTTAACAACTTTTGTTGAAAATTTAATTTCGATTATTTTTTAACTTAGTATATTCTGGAAATATTCAGGAATTTGGAACTTTCCATGATTTGCATACAATAAAGATTATTTTTTAATAGATGGCGTTGGCGAGGGTAAAAGCGTATTCCAAAAGTATCCTCTCCTAGCGAATTCTGCGGTCTATGGGACTATGTGCGTCACAGCAGAATTTTCACAGCAAGTCGTCACAAAACGATATTTCGTAAGATTCGATTTCATTTATATTTTGGTAATAAAAAATTTTTTTTAGGATAGAAAAGAGCCGCCAGAACCTATAGATAAGGCGACGCTTGCCAGATATGCTGTTGTCGGCTCCTGCATAAACTCAAATATGCTTTACTTTTGGTAAATATTTTTTTTAATTCTATTTAAATTACTTTCGGAAGGGAATTTCAATGCAAAATGGCCGGGGAGGTTATGCGTTGAGGTTATCAAAAGGTTATAAACTCGTCGGCCATTTTGAAAAGTTTTCCTTTTGGAATTTTCATCCGTTTTACTATGTAAAAAGTGTATTTTAGTATACTAGGGACACTTTCGGAAGGGAATTTCAATGCAAAAATGGCCAGGGAGGTTATGCGTTGAGGTTATCAAAAGGTTATAAACTCGTCGGCCATTTTGAAAAGTTTTGCTTTTTGGAATTTTCATCCGTTTTACATAGTAAAAAGTGTATTTTAGTATACTGCGGATACTTTCGGAAGGGAATTTCAATGCAAAAATGGCCGGGAAGGTTATGCGTTGAGGTTATCAAAAGGTTATAAACTGTCGGCCATTTTGAAAAGTTTTGTTTTTTGGAATTTTCATCCGTTTTACATAGTAAAAAGTGTATTTTATGTATACTAGGGATAAAAGTGTGTACTAGAGTTATTTTCGGAAGGGAATTTCAATGCAAAATCGGCCGGGGAGGTTATGCGTTGAGGTTATCATAAGGTTATAAACTCGTCGGCCATTTTGAAAAGTTTTGCTTTTTGAAATTTTCATCCGTTTTACTTAGTAAAAAGTGTATTTTAGTATACTAGGGATACTTTCGGAAGGGAATTTCAATGCAAAAATGGCCGGGAGGTTATGCATTGAGGTTATCAAAAGGTTATAAACTCGTCGGCCATTTTGAAAAGTTTTGCTTTTTTGGAATTTCCACCCGTTTTACATAGTAAAAAGTGTATTTTATGCACAAAAAGGTACAGATGGTTGGATAGGAACTTTGTCGGGACGTCGATGAAAATAGTCGTGAAGAAACTTCTTCTCGATCAGTTCGTCCTCACCCCGCAGCTCCTCACCATCTTCTACGTGAGTAAGTAACGCAAAAAAATTACTTCGCTCTTCGCTAATTAATTGGGCATTAGGTTCAAATGGCTGGATGCTAAGGTGCCTGGGAAAGACATAAAAAGCATTTTTCTTAAACTCACACTGCACCAATTCGCACTGACTCCGCCTTTTGTTGCTATTTTCTTTTTAAGTAAGTAAAAAATGCTTGCACTAACACGCACGTTCGCCTATCATTGTCAATGTCCTCAAAAATATTAACTTCCATCCAAATTTCAGGCATGAGTATCATGGAAGGGAAAGACGACCTTTTTGGAGAACTCAAGGAGAAATTCGTGCCGACTTTTAAGACGAGCTGTGGCTTCTGGCTTCCTGCTCAGGCCATCAATTTTTTGGTGGTGCCACCGATGGCACGTGTCGTCTACGTGGCGACATGCTCATTTTTATGGGTCAACATTTTGTGCTGGATTAAAAGGAATGAAGTTAAAAATATTCCCGTTTAATTTTTGTCGACTTAAATGCTCAGCTGAATAAGCAATCTAAACTTTTAATTGATGTACAGGGTGGCCCAGAACGGAATTAACAACCTTTCGATTTTCGTAACCTTCAACAGGTTATCTCGTAGTAACCTGTTCCGGTCATTTTGGCGCCATTCTGGGCTGTTCTGGGCCACCCTGTACATCAATATTAAAATTGACGTACAGGGTTGCCCAGAACTGAATGAACAACCTTTTGATTTTCGTAACCTTCAACAGGTTATCTCGTAGTAACCTGTTCCGGTCATTTTGGCGCCATTCTGGGCTGTTCTGGGCCACCCTGTACATCAATATTAAAATTGACGTACAGGGTTGCCCAGAACGGAATCAACAACCTTTTGATTTTCGTAACCTTCAATAGGTTATCTCGTCGTAACCTGTTCCGGTCGTTTTGGCGCCATTCTGGGCTGTTCTCACCCTGTACATCAATATTAAAATTGACGTACAGGGTTGCCCAGAACGGAATCAACAACCTTTTGATTTTCGTAACCTTCAATAGGTTATCTCGTAGTAACCTGTTCCGGTCATTTTGGCGCCATTCTGGGCTGTTCTGGGCCACCCTGTACATCAATATTAAAATTGACGTACAGGGTTGCCCAGAACGGAATCAACAACCTTTTGATTTCGTAACCTTCAAGAGGTTATCTCGTAGTAACCTGTTCCGGTCATTTTGGCGCCATTCTGGGCTGTTCTGGGCCACCCTGTACATCAATATTAAAATTGACGTACAGGGTTGCCCAGAACGGAATCAACAACCTTTTGATTTTCGTAACCTTCCACAGGTTATCTCGAAGTAACCTGTTCCGGTCATTTTGGCGCCATTTTGATTTTGGGCTGGGCCACCCTGTACATCAATATTAAAAATTTACTTACTTTTCTTTTTAAGTAGCCTCTAAATCTACCCTCACGGGGAAATAAAGTTCAAAAACAAAATTTTGTGCCATTCTGTATATTGTGATTATTGTGTTCAAAATAGTTAAGTAAACTGTACTCTATAAATAAACGGTTTGTAAAATTAAAAAGATTCTTTTCACACAAAATTTTATTGCTTGAGAGAGGTAAATGTTTTTCTGTTATGTTGGCAACATTGAGGAACTAGAACCGGGAAGGTTTCATGTTGCGCTACAAAGTTCCTAAAGACGAAACCGTTTCATTCCACCCTCTCCTTTGAGGAATAAAAAGGTTTTTGAATACTTTCACTTTCTGTTCCTTTGGGAAAAAGCTGAAGAAGCGTCCGTTATGTGACATCTTCTATGAGGGGCGAAAGTCCTTCCGAAAATTAAGTTTTTCCTACTTTTTTTTTGTTTTTGTTTTCTTAAGTTCTTAATTATGAGCAACACTAATCACGTTTTGACGCTTGCGAACTGCATCATCGGCGTCAGCGTCCTCACGATGCCCTTTTGCTTCAAGCAGGTAAAACTTTTTGCTTTTCGACTTTTATGACGTTTTTGCGCAATTTGCTTCTCTAGTTGTAGAATTGAAACGTTTTTTGGGTGTACGTGGCAAGGTCAAGTTAATTATCGAGCATCCTCAATAGATAACAGAGAAAGGCCGCCTGTCAAGCAATGAGCTGTCAATTATCGGCTTTTCCAAATGTGGCAGTGTTGCCAACTGAGAGAAATTTCTTATATTGCTGCTTCTATTTGTGAAGCTTTAAGTGTCAAATTGCTACTAATTATCGGTTTTTCCAACTCTGGCAGTGTTGCCAAATGAGGGAAATCGCTTAAATTGCTGCTTCGGCCGTTTTTGAAGCTTTTACTGTCAATTTGCTGATAATCGGCTTTTCCAACTCACAATTTTGCCAAATGTCAGTTTATCGCAAATTGACGGCTTTTCTTCAGCGAGAAACTGTCAATTTGCTGCTAATTTTGGGCCTTTCCAAATATGGCAGTGTTACCAACTGAGAGATATTTCTTATATTGCTGATTTGGCTATTTGTGAAGCTTTTAATGTCAAATTGCTACTAATTGTCGGCTTTTCCAACTCTGGCAGTGTTGCCAAATGAGGGAAATCGCTTAAATTGCTGCTCCTACCATTTTTGAAGCTTTTACTGTCGATTTACCGATAATAATCGACTTTTCCAAAGATGGCAGTGTTGCCAACTGAGAGAAACCGCTTAAATTGCTCCTTCTGCCATTTTTGAAGCTTTTACTGTCAATTTGCTGATAATCGGCTTTTCCAACTCTGACAATTTTGCCAACTGTCAGTTTATCGCAATTGACGGCTTTTCTTCAGCGATAAACTGTTAATTTTCCAACTCTGACAGTGTTGCCAAATGTGGGAAATCGCTTAAATTGCTGCTTCTGTCATTTTTGAAGCTTTTACTGTCGATTTGCTGATAATCGGCTTTTCTAACTCACAATTTTGCCAACTGTCAGTTTATCGCAAATTGACGGCTTTTCTTCAGCGATAAACTGTCAATTTGCAGCTAATTTTGGGCCTTTCCAAATGTGGCAGTGTTGCCAACTGAGAAGAATTTCTTATATTGCTTCTTTGGCTATTTGTAAAGGTTTAAGTGTCAAATTGCTACTAATTATCGGTTCTTCCAACTCTGGCAGTGTTGCCAAATGAGGGAAATCGATTGAATTGCTGCTTCTGCCATTTTTGAAGCTTTTTCTGTCGATTTGCTGATAATCGGCTTTTCCAACTCTGACAATTTTGCCAACTGTCAGCTTATCAAATTTACGGCTTTTCCAATTCTGGCAGTGGCTGCTAATAGTAGGCTTTTCCATCTCTAGTAGTGTTGCCAACTAAGAGATATTGCTTAAATTGCTACTTCTGCCATTAGTGAAGTTTGTACTGTCGATTTACCGATAATAATTGTCTTTTCCAATGATGGCAGTGTTGCCAACTGAGGGAAACCGCTTAAATTGCTGCTTCTGCCATTTGTGAAGCTTTTACTGTTCATTTGTTGATAATAATCGGCTTTTCCATCTCTAGTAGTGTTGCCAACTAAGCGATATTGCTTACATTGCAACTTCTGCCATTTGTGAAGCTGCTGTAAATTGGCTAATAATAATCGCCTTTTCTAACGCTGGCAGTGTTGCCAACTGAGGGATATTGCTTAAATTTCAACTTCTGCTATTTGTGAAGCTGTTACTGTCGATTTGCTGATAATAATCGACTTTTCCAACTCTTACAGTTTTGCCAACTGACAGATTATCGCAAATTTTACGGCTTTTCCAATTCTGGCAGTCGCTGCTAATTGTCGGCTTTTCCATCTCTAGTAGTGTTGCCAACTGAGGTGTATATTGCTTAAATTGCAACTTCTGCCATTTGTGAAGCTTCTATTGTCGATTTGCTAATAATAACCGGCTTTTCCAACTGGCAATTTTGCCAACTTTCAATTAATTTACAGCTCTCTAGTAGTGTTGCCAACTTAGGGATACTGCCTAAATTGCTGCTTATACCATTGTGAAGCTCCTGCTATCAATTTGCTGATAATTATTGCCTTTTCCAACGCTGCCAGTGTTGCCAACTGAAGGAAGTCGCTTAATTGCTGCTTCTGCCATTTGTTACAGTCAATTTGCTAATATAGGCGTTTTTAATCTGAAAATTATTTAAACTTTTTTTTTCTAGTGTGGAATTGCGTTGGCCATCCTGATGTTATACCTGAGCAGCCTCATCACGAAACTCTCATGCCACTATTTATTAAAATCTGCGATAATGGAGAAAATGAAAAATTTCGAAATGCTTGGTAAACTAAATTTTTTATATTTAGCATTCTAATGAATTTATTTTTAGCATTTAGAGCGTTTGGTCCGACTGGAAAAACGATGGTAGAACTGTGCATTATCGGTTTCATGCTCGGTTCGTGCGTCGCCTTTTTTGTGATCATGGGCGATCTTGGGCCGACGATCATTGGTCCTGCCCTCGGAATCGAACATGTCACTGCTCTACGACCGAGTGTCCTCATCGGTATAATTTGAATATCAATTTTTGTTGTAAAAACGACCTTCATTTTAGGAATCGCTGTTTTGGTCATTTTGCCGCTGGGATTGTTGAAAAACGTCGATAGTCTGAGCTCGATATGTACAGCATCGATGATATTCTACATGTTTCTCGTTTTGAAGGTATTTGCAGAAGCAGCAGGAAATCTTGTGACTGGAAACTGGCTTTCCGACGTCATCTGGTGGCGACCATCCGGAGTATTACAATGTATTCCTATTTTTTCCATGGCATTATCCTGCCAAACGTAAGTGCACCAAATGAAAATTGGATTAACACCACTGAAGCATCAATAAAAGCCAATTTTTTAAATTTTTAGGCAGCTTTTTGGGATATTTGATACTCTACCCAACGCTCAGCTTGACAGGACAAATGCTGTTGTCCGCACGGCGATAAATATGACGACCATTTTTATATTGCTGTCGGATTTTTTGGCTACACTGCCTACTACAATCAGTCCTTTTCTGGTAAATATTGATAGGGTCCAAAGCTATGTAAACACTGAGTGAAGCTTCCTTGTGAGTCATACTCAACTGGCAGTACTTGCAATCAAGGCAGTACTGCGGAACTGATGTGCGAGGTGTGGCTAAAGGGCGAGCGCTCAGTGCGAGTATGGAGATACAACCACCTGGTGGCCTTGCTTCGTTGCTAGACAAAGATTTCCGTTTACACTGCGCGAAAGAGAATGGCCAGAGACCGCTTTTGCTGCAGGACATACTTGTGCAGCATATCAGAGGGCACAGCGAAATTTAAAGAGCGAGGCTCGGCAAAAAGGGCGAGCACTCATTTTGATACTATCACCGCTTGGCCTTGCCTCGCCACGAGACAGAAATTCCCGTTTACACTGCGTGGAACAGATGGGCGAGTTTCCTTTGATGTTCTCCAGAGATTGCTCTGCTGAGCTCTCGCTGCCGGACATACTTGCGCATCAATTCAGAGGGTACCGCGAAATTGATGCGCGAGGCTCGGCAAAAAGGGCGATAATACCATCACCACATGGCCTCGCCTTGCCATGAGATGCAAATTCCCGTTTACACTGCGCAAAACAGAAGGGCAAGTTTCCTTTGATGTCCTTCAGAGACTGTTCTGTTCAGCGCTCGCAGCGAGACATACTCGCGCATCAACTCAAACAGAACCGCGAAACTGATGGGCGAGGCTCGCCAAAAAGAGCGAGTGCTCAGTTTGATACAACCACCTTGTTGCCTTGCCTGCCCGCAATGAAAATTCCCATTTACACGAATCAGATGGGCGAGGTCATTTGATATCAACAAGAGACCGCTCTGCAGAGCTCTCGCTGCCGGACATACTTGCGCATTAATTCAGAGAGTACAGCGAAACTGATGCACGAAGCTTGGCAAAAAGGGCGAGCGCTCATTTTGATACCATCACCGCATGGCCTTGCCTTGCATCGAAATGCGAAGTCCCGTTTACACTCGCGAAACAGAAGGGCGAGTTTCCTTTGATGTCCTTCAGAGATAGTTCTGTTCAGCGCTTGCAGCGAGACATACTCGCGCATCAACTCCAACGGCACCGCGAAGGGCGAAGCTCGGCAAAAAGAGCGAGTACTTTGATACAACCACCTTGTTTGCCTCCCTGCAATGAAAATTCCTATTTACGCGAATCAGATGGGCGAGTTCCTTTGATATCGGCCAGACACCGCCCTGCTGAGCTCTCACTGCAAGACATACTTGCGCATCAATTCAGAGAGTACAGCGAAACTGATGGGCTTGGCAAAAAGGGCAAGCGCTCATTTTGATACCATCACCGCACTCGCACATCAACTCAAACGGAACCGCGAAACTGATTGGCGAGGCTCGGCAAAAAGAGCGAGTACTTTGATACAACCACCTTGTTTGCCTCTCTGCAATGAAAATTCCCATTTACGCGCATCAGATGGGCGAGTTCCTTTGATATCGGCCAGAGACCGCTCTGCTGAGCTTTTGCTGCAAGACATACTTGCGCATCAATTCAGAGAGTACAGCGAAACTGATGTGTGAGGCTTTGCAGAAAGGGCGAGCGCTCATTTTGATACCATCACCGCACTCGCACATCAATTCAAACGGAACCGCGAAACTGATGGGCGAGGCTCGGCAAAAAGAGCGATTACTTTGATACAACCACTTTGTTTGCCTCCCTGCAATGAAAATTACGAATCAGATGAGCGAGTTCCTTTGATGTCCGCCAGAGACCGCTCTGTTGAGCTGTGAGATCATGCATCAAACTCGCTTGAAATCCTTCACCCACACATTGAGCTGTGCTGTCGCACCCTTGAAAAAATGCTAACAAAGTACAATTTTAGGTAATCTAATGTTGAGTTTTTCGCCTTCATTGATCAGCCAAGTGATGAAAATGGGATTTTTGCTCTCGATCGCCGTGAGCTTTCCTCTCGTCATTTTCCCATGTCGGGCAAGCATTTATTCATTTTTTTACAGCAAAGTAAGTCCCTTCATATCATCCAATTGCTCAATAGTTTTTTTTAGGTACAGTATGGTTACGAGGGTATTCATACAAGCCACATTCCAGAAACGACATTCCAGTGTATTACGTTGGCGATAATCACGTTATCGCTTGTCCTTGGACTCGTTTTACCCGAAATCGAAGTCGTCCTCGGCCTCATCGGATCCACAATCGGTGTCTTCATCTGCCTCATCATCCCCGGCATGATTTTCAACGCTTTATCATCAAGAAAAACAACGAAAAACTCGCCGCTCAGGTAAGTTCCTTCGAATCAACAAAAATGCATATTTTTGACCCCTTTTTCAGTGCTTGGTTGCCGTTGGATTGATCATTATGATATTAGGGACTTACACAAATTATTTGTGACCGAAGAAAAAATTGCAAATCCTGCGATTGAGCTTGCAAAAGAACTGCCGGAACTTCCCAAAAAAAGTAATTTATTATTAACTTTATGTAATAACTTATTTTTTTTTAAAGATATTGATGATGTTACTGTTGAAAAATTGATTCCCAAAATCGAAGAATTGAAACCTGTCAAAAGACCAGCTCCTGAGCCGATTCAGCCGCTGCCGCCGAAGGATTTGAAGGCTTCTGAAGAAAAGCCGCTGAAAATTGAGCCTAGGGATGAAGCGAAAGCGCTGAAAATTGAGGTAAAAGAGGATTCTTTAAAGCTTGACGTAAGCGAAGCTAAGAAACCTGATCCCGTCCAGCCAGAGCCGCCGAAAGACCCCGAAATCGTGGAAGAAAAGAAAAGTTTAAAAATCGATTTGAAAGAAAAGATAAAAGAAAATATGACGGCCAATATGGCCAATGGAGTTCCTCTTCCCATCATTAAAATTGTTAAGGATGAAAAAGTGGTTAAAGAACGCGAAAAACGTGAGGCCGACAAAATCGACTGTCCAGAAAAAGAAGAAATCCAAGAAAAAATTGATTGTCCAAAAACCGCATCGCCTGAAATCGTCAAAGCCCCCAGACATCTTTCCGACGAAAAAATCGTCCTCGACACATCAATTAAAATGCCTGAAGCCCACCTCGAAATCGCCTCACCTCAAAAACGCGATCTTAAATCACTGCTTAAAAATTGTGATACCCACCAGTGATTTTTTTCTGTGATTCACTTATTTTATTCTTTTTCTTCTTCCTAAGTTAAATTAAAAACTTCTATCCTTGAGGGTCTATTATTTATTTTAAAACTTAAATTTGTTCTTTATTTAAAAACTGTTCCTAACCTGTTTTTTTCTTCACTTTGATTGGTTGTCCACAAGGAGGCATTCTGTGTCCAGTTTTTCAAGATCTCATTTTTTTAAAATGATCATTTTTTGTTGGCAAAACTGGTTTTTGTTTTTAGTCTAGTCTGTTTCTTCCACATTTTGGGCATTATATTATATTTTTAAAAGAAATAATCTATCGTATATTTTTGTGTATTATAGTATTTTAAAAATAAAATGTTTTAAAAAAGAGTAGTTTTTTTGTTGTTGTTGTATGGTTGGACAAAAAATGGGCAAAATCTTTCAATTTATGGGATTTTTGTGTGCTAAAATGTGATATCTGGACTGTTATTAAAACGATGCAGATGGAGAAGGGTCTTAAAAAGGGATTTTTATCAGTTTTTGTTAAATATCTCAAAACTATGAGGTTTAGCACAAAACGTATTAAGTACAAAATACTCTACGATTAATTTACGTCAAAAAGTATTCTGCACATAATCTTGTTAAAGTGAGCGGTTTTGGAGTTACGGACTGTCAAAAAAACGTTGGCAGTGGAGGTTGTCAAAAAGCAGTCGGTTTTTGTTAAAAATATCTTCAAAACTATGAGGTTTAGCACAAAGAGTACTAAGTACTAAAATAATCTACATTAAATTTTCAACAAAAAGTGTTAAATACATAATCTTGTTAAAGTTAGCAGTTTTGGAGTTATGGACTGTCAAAAAAAAAAAAAAACGTTGGCAGAGGTAGTAGTCAAAAAGCAAAATTTATCAGTTTTTGCTAAATATCTCCAAAACTATGAGGTTTCGCACAAAGAGTACTAAGTACTAAAATAATCTAAATTAAATTCTCAACAAAAAGTACTAAGTACGTAATATTGATAAAGTGAACGGTTTTCGAGTTATGGACTGTCAAAAGGACAGGCTTTGCTACTGTTATAACATCATAACCTAACACTGGACCACCATGGGAGATAACAGGAAGTTGTCAAAAGCAGATTTTATCGGTTTTTGTTAAATATATCCAAAACTATGAGGTTTAGCACAAAAAGTACTAACTACTAAAATAATCTAAATTAAATTCTCAACAAAAAGTACTAAGTACGTAATATTGATAAAGTGAACGGTTTTCGAGTTTTGGACTGTCAAAAGGACAGGTTTTGCTACTGTTATAACGTCATAACCTATGGGAGATAACAGAAATGACATAAAAATAAAAGGTTAAAGGTGGAAAAGGGTGTCAAAAAAGGATTTTTAGGCCGTGAGAGACAGTCCCTGAAAAAATACGTTGGCAGAAGAGGTTGCCAAATAGCAGATTTTATCGGTTTTTGTTAAATATCTTCAAAACTATGAGGTTTAGCACAAAGAGTACTAAGTACTAAAATAATCTAAATTAAATTCTCAACAAAAAGTACTAATACGTAATATTGATAAAGTGAACGGTTTTCGAGTTATGGACTGTCAAAAGGACAGGTTTTGCTACTGTTATAACGTCATAACCTAACACTTGACCACCATGGGAGATAACAGAAATGATAAAAATAAAAGGAATAAGGTGGAAGAGGGAGTCAAAAATGGATTTTTAGGCCGTGAAGTCCCTGAAAAAATAGGTTAGCAGTGGTGGTTGTCAAAAAGCAGATTTTATCAGTTTTTGCTAAATATCTTCAAAACTATGAGCTTTAGCACAAAGAGTACTAAGTACTAAAATAATCTAAATTAAATTTTCAACAAAAAGTACTAAGTACGTAATATTGATAAAGTGAACGGTTTCCGAGATTTGGACTGTCAAAAATTTGGACAGGTTTTGCTACTGTTATACGCCATAACCTAACACTGGACCACCATGGGAGATAACAGAAATGATAAAAATAAAAGGTTTAAAGTGGAAAAGGGTGTCAAAAAAGGATTTTTAGGCCGTGAGAGACAGTCCCTGAAAAAATACGTTGGCAGAAGAGGTTGTCAAAAAGCAGATTTTAACGGTTTTTGTTAAATATCTCCAAAACTATGAGGTTTAGCACAAAGAGTACTAAGTACTAAAATAATCTACATTAAATTCCCAACAAAAAGTATTAAGTACATAATCTTGTTAAAGTAAGCAGTTTTCGAGTTACGAACTGTCAAAAAAAATGATTGCAGAGGTTGCCAAAAAGCAGGTTTTATCGGTTTTTGTTAAATATCTCCAAAACTATGAGGTTTAGCACAAAGAGTACTAAGTATTAAAATAATCTAAATTGAATTCTCAACAAAAGTACTAAGTACGTAATATTGATAAAGTGAACGGTTTCCGAGTTTTGGACAAAAATTTGATTGGACAGGTTTTGCTAATGTTATAACGTCATAACCTAACACTGGACCACCATAAAAGGTTAAAGGTGGAAAAGGGTGTCAAAAAAGGATTTTTAGTCCCTGAAAAAATAGGTTTCCAAAGAAAAAAAAGTCACAACAAAAAACCAATATTTTTGTAATAAATAGAAATATTTATAATTTTTTATTAATTAAATTCAATTAAATCCTATAAAACATTTACACAGTTTAGATTTTCTTCTTAAAACCTTTTTTATCCTTTATGTCTTTGGACTTTTAAAACACCATTTTTTCTCCATTATTCTTGAAAAATCGTTGAACAATTTTAACTATACAATTATTATTTTCCGCCTAAATAGTGTAAATATACAATTTCTGTCGAAAATGAAATAAAAAATTCAGTTTTCTATTAATTTTTGTGTTATAATTTTTTTTTAACATTTAAAAATGAATACTATAAGCAGTGAGGTCAAGCTTATGGAATAGAATGGCCAATTTTAGGCAGGCAATGTATTTTTCCATATATTTTTGTTTAATTTTAAACCCCTACTTTGGTATTTACAATATATAAATATTATATTTATATTTGTCTTTTATAAGAGCACAAAGATACAAAAGATGTATTTGTATATAACAAATTTTTATTATTTTATCTAAGAGCCCTTTTTTTTTCAAATACTTTGGCCAAGTTCTTTTTTTTTTGTTTTTATTTTTATTATTTTTTTTTAGGAAAAAAAAACGCCAAATCACAGGCGTCATCTACGTCTAGTCCTCACCACCTCAAGACTTAACTATAATAATATTTAATATAATACACAGAGGTGGAAAATTTTGCCGAAAAAAAAAAGTTCACAAATACACAAAAATTGAACTAGGGTCCCTTATAATCTAAATTTTGTTCAGATCATACAGTTTTTATTTTGACTAAAAATCACTCTAAACTCCTGAGATCCCCATTAGCTAGAGTTCAACAAATATCACTTCAACTTTCAAGGTGTAGCACACACGATTTAACTATTCGATTGTTTATTTATTTAATTTAATTTAAATATAATATATATTTTTAATAATATATCTTCCTTTTGTTTCCATATTAAGAGGTAGGTTTAAAAAGTTTCTCGCGACAAGTCGGTCGTTGAATAAAAAAAAAAGACGAAAATATTCCGTAAGGGGGGAAAAAGATAAATTAAACGCGGCTAGAGTAGATCACGAGGAGGCGAACTTCCCGGTTTTCGGGTGTCGGTCAGGCACGGGACCATCGTGAGGGCGGAGAGGCGCTGCCGAGATCGCGGAACTGCCACTGGAGGTACCTGCGTCGGTGGGTACCTGAAAGTTTAAATTTATAAATGAGGAAATTGGTTTAAATGATGAATATTTACCTGTGGGGGTGTAGGTGAGGCCAATCGGCAGGTACGGTCGTTGCTCGATACGGCGGCAACGTTTCCCCTTCGAAAACAGTTCGATTCGGCGGGGCTCGGATACATTTCTGGTAAATTTCGCTCTCCTGAAAACAAAAACAAATATATTAAAAAATGCGTCAAAATTCAGAATCTGTTAGTTTTAATATTCACGAATATGAGCACTTTTGATACTCGTGAATGTGGGAAGTGCTCATATTCGCGTGTATCGAAAGTTCTCATATTCACGAGTATCGAAAGTGCTCATATTCGCGAATATCGAAAGGGCACATACTGGCACATACTGAAAGTGCACATACTCGTGATTGTGGGAAGTGCTCATATTCGCGTGTATCGAAAGTTCCCATATTCACGAGTATCGAAAGTGCTCTTATTCGCGAATATCGAAAGGGCACATACTGAAAGTGCACATACTCGTGATTGTGGAAAGTGCTCATATTCGCGAATGTCAAAACTCCTTATATTCACGAATATCGAACGTTCTTGAATGGGCGAATATCGCAAGTTCTCAAAATCACGAAAATCGAAAATGCCCACATTCACGAATATCGAAAATGCCCATATTCACGAATATCAGAAGTGCCCATAATCACGAAAATCGAAATTGCTCATATTGACGAATATAGAAAGGGCTCTTATTCACGGATATCGAAGGTTCTTGAATGGGCTAATATCGCAAGTTCTTACAATCACGAATTCCGAAAGTTCTTATATTCACGAATATCGAAAGTTCTCATAATTACGGATACCAAAAGTGCTCATATTCACGAATATCGAAAGTTCTCATAGTCACGAATATCGGAAGTGCTCATATTCGTGAAGAACTTTCAATATTCGCATACTCGCACTTTTGATACTCGTGAATGTGGGAAGTGCTCGTATACGCTTGTATCGAAAGCTCTCATATTTACGAGTATCGAAAGGGCTAATATTCGCGAATATCGAAAGTGTTGTACTCATGAATATCGAAAGTTCTCATAGTCACGAATATCGGAAGTGCTCATATTCGTGAAGAACTTTCAATATTCGCATACTCGCACTTTTGATACTCGTGAATGTGGGAAGTGCTCATATTCGCGTGTATCGAAAGTTCTCATATTCACGAGTATCGAAAGGGCTAATATTCGCGAATATCGAAAGTGTTGTACTCATGAATATCGATAGTTCTCATAGTCACGAATATCCGAAGTGCTTATATTCGTGAATAAGAGAACTTTCAATATTCGCGAATATTCGCACTTTTGGTACTCGTGAATGCGGGAAGTGCGAGTATTCGCGTGTATCGAAAGTTCTCATATTCACGAATATCGAAAGTGCCCATAATCGCGAATATCGAAAGTGCTCATATTCGCGAATATCAAAAGTGCTCATATTCACGAATATCAAAAAGTCTCCTATTTACGAACAACGTATATTCTTATTTTGGGGAATATCAGAAGTTCTCATAATCACGGATATCGGAAGTGCTCATATTGGTAAATAAGAGATCTTTCAATATTCGCGAGTAAGAGAGCTTTCAATATTCGCGAATATAAGCACTTTTGATACTCGTGAATGGGAGAAGTGCTCATATTTGCGTACATTCAAAGTTCTCTGATCCACCAAAATCGGACGTAGGTAGGTACTCATATTCGCGAATATCGAAAGTGCAACATAATGGAAAATACTGAAAGTGCACATTTTCGAGATTGTAGGAAGTGCTCATATTCGCTAATGACGAAAGTTCTTATATTGTCGATAGTGCTTCATATTCACGTGTATCGAAAGTGCTCATATTCACGAGCATTGAAAAGTGCTCATATCTGCGAATATCAAAAGTTCTCATATTCATGAATATCGAAAGTCCACATACTCGTGAATATCAAAAAGGGCTGTTATTTACGAATATTCAAAGTTCTCTTATCCCACCAAAATCGAACGTTTTCTTATTCGCGAATATCGAAAGTGCACATTCTGGCAAATACTGAAAGTGCATATATTCGTGACAGTGGAAGTGCTCATATTCGCGAATGTCGAAAGGGCTCATATTCGTGAATGTCGAAAGTCCTTATATTCACGAATATCGAAAGATCTTATATTCACGAATATCGAAAGTTCTTATATTCACGAATATCGAAAGTTCTTATATTCACGAGTATCGAAAGTTCTTATATTCACGAATATAGAAAGTTCTCACATTCAGGAATATCGAAAGTTCTCACATTCACGAATATCGACAGTTCTCACATCCACGAATACCGAAAGTTCTTATATTCACGATAACCAAAAGTTCTCATATTCACGAATACCGAAAGTTCTCATATTCACGAATATCGAAAGTTCTTATATTCACGAATATCGAAAGTTCTTATATTCACGAATATCGAAAGTTCTCATATTCAAGAATATCGAAAGTTCTCATATTCACGAATAACGAAAGCTCTCATATTCAAGAATATCGAAAGTTCTCATATTCACGAATAACGAAAGTTCTCATATTCACGAATATCAAAAGTTCTTATATTCATGAATATCGAAAGTTCTTTTATTCACGAACATCGAAAGTTCTTATATTCACGAATATCAAAAGTTCTTATATTCACGAATATCGAAAGTGCCCATAATCACGAGCATTGAAAAGTGCTCATATCTGCAAATATCAAAAGTTCTCATATTCATGAATATCGAAAGTCCACATACTCGTGAATATCAAAAAGGGCTGTTATTTACGAATATTCAAAGTTCTCTTATCCCACCAAAATCGAACGTTTTCTTATTCGCGAATATCGAAAGTGCACATTCTGGCAAATACTGAAAGTGCATATATTCGTGACAGTGGAAGTGCTCATATTCGCGAATGTCGAAAGGGCTCATATTCGTGAATGTCGAAAGTCCTTATATTCACGAATATCGAAAGATCTTATATTCACGAATATCGAAAGTTCTTATATTCACGAATATCGAAAGTTCTTATATTCACGAGTATCGAAAGTTCTTATATTCACGAATATAGAAAGTTCTCACATTCAGGAATATCGAAAGTTCTCACATTCACGAATATCGACAGTTCTCACATCCACGAATACCGAAAGTTCTTATATTCACGATAACCAAAGTTCTCATATTCACGAATACCGAAAGTTCTCATATTCACGAATATCGAAAGTTCTTATATTCACGAATATCGAAAGTTCTCATATTCAAGAATATCGAAAGTTCTCATATTCACGAATAACGAAAGCTCTCATATTCAAGAATATCGAAAGTTCTCATATTCACGAATAACGAAAGTTCTCATATTCACGAATATCAAAGTTCTTATATTCATGAATATCGAAAGTTCTTTTATTCACGAACATCGAAAGTTCTTATATTCACGAATATCAAAAGTTCTTATATTCACGAATATCGAAAGTGCCCATAATCACGAATATCGAAAGTTCTCACAATTAAGACGTGAAATAGTTACCTGATCATTGTCTCTGATATGTAGCCTGGTCGAAGAGCCATAAGGGATCTCCTCGCCATCAGGTAGAGGTATCGAAGGCGGGAGGTCGAGGGCTAGGTCCGTCGTGACCGAGTGGAGCCTAACTTGGCGGTCCCTCTCCGCCCCCAGTCCTCCCCCGCCCCCTCCCCCTGGCACTGCTAGCATCTGTAATCAAAAAAACAACCATCAGTTTTTGGAAATTCACAAAAAATACATATTATAATCTAAAAATAAGTTTAATGAACTATAGGTCCGTCGTGATATTCACAGTTTCTACATCCCAATGCCATGGCAACATGGCTAAAGCCTCCGGATAGGCAGATACTCCCCAAAATTGGATGAGAGGAGCCATGACGTCTAAAAAAAGCAAAAATCAAGCAATAGGATGGAATCCTTCAGGGTCACCTCCTACCGTGCGGCTGAAAATTTTAATTTTTCAGGTCCTCAAAGAATCTTATTGTAATACCCTCCACGTTCATTTTAAGGGGATATGGGTTTTAAATTGGTTGCTTTGTACATATTTCATTGTGAGCAACGGCTTTCGGTTTTTCCCTTCTATCTTGGAAACCGTCGCTCAAAACGAAAAAAATGTCCGAAGTAAAAATTGTAGCTACGAAAATTTACTACATAAAATATCTTATTAGTTTTTTCCGTCAGAGCAATATTTTAGGAGATATGAAGGTTTTAAGTTTTCAGACAGGCTCTGTAGGATTATTAGTTTTAACCTCATAACTCCTTAAATATTGCTCTTACGCAAATAATAAATAAAGGAATTTTTGTAGGAAATCTTTGTACCTACAACTTTTACTTAGGAAATTTTTTCGTTTTGAGCGCCGGTTTCCGATATAGAAGGGAAAAACCGAAAACCGTTGCTCACAACGAAAAATTTGCAAAGCAACTCACTTAAGAACCCTCATATCTCCTTAAGTATTACTCTGACAAAAAAACCAATGAAGTCTTTTTTGTAGGAAATTTCCGTAGCTACGACTTTTACTTAGGACGTTTTTTCGTTTTGAGCGACGGTTTCCGAGATAGAAGGGAAAAACCGAAAACCGTTGTTAACAACGAAAAATTTGCAAAGCAACTCACTTAAAAACCATCATACCTCCTTAAGCTTTGATGTACTGCGTACATCAAATTGTTTATAGTAGGCAGAAATTTGGGCTGATCACGCCCGTTCCGTGTGGTTTGGATGGGCGAAAGCATTTTTTTTTATCGTATTTAATTTTTTAGAGATAAAAAGTTTAGAATGTCTTGTATGAGTTAAAAGGAAGGTTCCCCAGTGACCCAATTGTATAAAAGCAAGTCGCGTGCTGGTTAGTTCTTAAGAGAGAGGGGCAAAAAAAAACGCGATCGTATTAAAGGAAAATAAAAAGTAGACTATTTTTATATCGGGGAAGACTTATATGGTGGCGGGGGGTGTTGTGAGAGTGAAGAGAGTGAGAAGGCCTATACGAGGAGTACGTCGAGAGGCACCCCCAGCCCCGTATTGATCCGTAAAAGGGACAAACCCCTTTCCCTTCCACCGCCAGATTCACGCCCCCTTCCCCGGTCAATGCCACCATCACCCGTCCCCCGGCCACCCCGCGCTTTCCCTTTCACCAGTGAAAGGCAACCCTGGCCCCGGTTCGGCTCCGTTCGGCCGCCCCCGCCCTCACAACCCCCAACACTCTCCCTTACACCCTTTCCTAGTTCCCTAGACACTTTTTGACCTAAATTTTACGTTCGACGTCATTTTTCAAAGCCACCCCTTTACCTCCGGAGACTCCGACGACGCGTACGTACTCGCGTGACGTCATACTTCCCAAAAACCAAAATTTTCGGATAAATACTGTCAGCAAAAGTTGTTGTAAATCTTATTACCTTTAAAATGAGACCTGTACGGACCCGATCGGATTATTCGTTCTCGAATTATGGCATCGAATGTATGGAAAAATGTGATGTTTTGAACATCGAAAATTTTGGTTTTACTCAATGTCAATTTTGGACAAAACCATTACAGACAGCTGATTTACACTGTGAGCAAATGTTGTAGTAAATATTTTAAACTTTAAAATGAGACCTGTACGGACCCGATCGGATTATTCGTTCTCGAGTTATGGCTTCGAATGTATGGAAAATACGTTTTTGAACATCGAAAATTTTGGTTTTATTCAATGTTTGGACAAAACCATTATAGACAGCTGATTTACACAGTGAGCAAAAATTGCTATTAAATCTTGTTATCTTTAAAATGAGACCAGAACGGACCCGATCGGATTATTCATTCTCGAGTTATGGCTTCGAATGTACCGAAAAACGTAATGTTTTTGAACATCGAAAATTTTGGGTTTTATTCAATGTCGATTTTGGACAAAACTATTATAGACAGCTGATTTACGCTGTGAGCAAAAGTTGTTGTAAATCTTATTACCTTTTCAATGAGACCAAAACGGACCCGATCGGATTATTCGTTCTCGAATTAAGGCTTCGAATGTAAGGAAAAACGTGATTTTTTTTTAATATCGAAATCTTTGGTTTTACTCAATGTCGATTCTTGACAAAACCATTATAGATAGCTGATTTACGCAGTAAACAAAAGTTGTTGTAAATCTTTTTAGCTTTCAAATGAAACCAGAACGGACCCGATCGGATTATTCGTTCTCGAGTTATGACTTCGAATGTACAAAAAAACGAAATGAAAACGATGAAAACGTGCGAGTTTATCGATTCGCGTGGACTCTACAGCATTTAAAAATAGTAGGATCAACTATTTCATTATTAAACTTGGCTAAAATATAATCGGAAATTGCCGATTGGCGCATTTTGAATGCACGTGCAAGTTTCTTGAGAGGAAGAAGGGAAGAAACGGGGGAAAAAATGTAGGATCGGCATTGTGATTTATTCCGGAACGCTATGCGGGTTTTTAGCCTACCCGAAGCGCCGTATTTTCAATAGAAAAATTCTCAACATGCATCCTCCCAATTTAAAACTGAAAAACTCAAAATTGAAGGGCGTAAAAAAGCAAAATACGCAAACACCTCAATTTTGTTAAATATCTCAAAACTATGAGGTTTAGCACAAAAAGTATAAGTACAAAAATAATCGACATTAAATTTCCGACAAAACGTATTCTGCACATAATCTTGATACAGTGAACGGTTTCGGAGTTACGGACTGTCAAAAGTCTTGGCGGAGGAGGGTGTCAAAAAGCGCATTTTATCGGTTTTTGTTGAATATCTCAAAAACCACGAGGTTTAGCATAAAAGTATTAAGTACAAAAATATTAAACATTAAATTTCAAACAAAAAGTGCTTAGCACACAACCTTGATAAAGTGACCGGTTTCGGTGTTACGGACCGTCAAAAAACGCCATTTTTTGTCCGTTCATAACTAGAAAACTATTTACTTTATCAAGGATATGCTAAACAATTTTCATTGTAAATTTAATGTAGATTATTTTTGTACTTAATAGTTTTGCGGTAAACCTCATAGTTTCCTTGATATTTGATAAAAACTGCTTTTTGACACCCTTCAACTGATAAGGCAGTAGGCCCTTTAGCTAAAATTAAAAGGTGAAGGGTGTCAAAAGCGTTTTTTTATACGTTTTAGCAAATATCTCAAAAACTATGAGGTTTAACAAAAAGTATTAAGTACAAAAATATTTAAAATTAAATTATAAACAAAAAGTATTAGTACGTAATACTGATTAAGTGAACGGTTTCGGAGTTACGGACCGTCAAAAAAGGCCATTTTAAAATTACTTTGTCCGCTCATAACTCGAAACTATTTAGTTTATCAAGGATATATGCTAAACACTTTTTATTGTAAATGTAATGTAGATAATTTTTGTACTTAATAATTTTTTCGCTAAACCTCATAGTTTCCTAGATATTTGATAAAAACTGCATTTTGACACCCTTCAACTGATAAGGCTGTTGGCCCTTTAGCTAAAACAAAAAATTGAAGGGTGTCAAAAAGCGTTTTTTTATACGTTTTAGCAAATATCTCAAAAACTATGAGGTTTAGCACAAAAATTATAAGTACAAAATAATCTACATTACATTTCCAACAAAATGTATTTTGCACATAATCTTGGTAAAGTGAACGGTTTCGGAGTTACGGACCGTCAAAAACGGCCATTTTAAAATTACTTTGTCCGTTCATAACTCGGAAATTGTTTACTTTATCAAGGATATATGCTAAACAATTTTTATTGTAAATTTAATGTAAATAATTTTTGTACTTAATAATTTTTGCGCTAAACCTCATAGTTTCCGAGATATTTGATAAAAACTGCTTTTTGACACCCTTCAACTGATAAGGCTGTAGGCCCTTTAGCTAAAACTGAAAATTGAAGGGTGTCAAAAGCGTTTTTTTATACGTTTTAGCAAATATCTAAAAAAGAGGTTTAGCACAAAAATTATTAAGTACAAAAATAATCTACATTAATTTCCAACAAAAATTTGCACATAATCTTAGTAAAGTGAACGGTTTCGGAGTTACGGACCATCAAAAGGCCATTTTAAAATTACTTTGTCCGTTCATAACTCGAAATTATTTTTATTGTAAATTTAATGTAATAATTTTTGTACTTAGTTTTGCGCTAAACCTCATAGTTTCCGATATTTGATAAAAACCTTTTTGACACCCTTTAACTTGATTAGGCAGAGGTTTTGAATTATTTAATAAAAGTTTAATTATTATAAACTAAAAAAATGGATTTAAAATTTTTCTCTTTTAAATAGATTTTTAGTCACGAATCCATAACATTAATTTTCCTCCCCAACCCGCAATTTTTAATACTAATTGCCCCCTTCTCATTTTTTTCCTTAGTCACGCAAATTCACGATTATTCAAACCGTTTTAAAAAAAAGGAATTAGATTAAAAACTAAAGAGAGACAGAGAAAAAGTGGAATATATTTTATAAAAATTAAACGCTAAAAATAGGTTTTAATACGATTTTCACCATTTCGTTCACGCGAATCAGCGATCGGCCTTTTCTGAGAGAAAAAAAAATTAATAAATTTTATAATTTAATAAAAATTTAATGTTTTTACGTTTTATATTTTTTTATTGGGTTAACAAAAAAGGGGAATAATTTCGAGGGAAAACGTCGAAAGTGTCTCGTCAGTCTCTCCGCCTTTTCTTGTAGCCTCCGGAAAGGCGAATTTATCGAAACAGCACTTTTTTAAATGAATTTTATTTAAATAAAATCTTTTCTTTTTGTTTAATAATTTTTGTGGTTTTTCCCTTTTTGTTAAGGAGGTTTTTTTTCTGGCCCTCAAAACGGGCTTAATTAACCGATCGCTTGATCCTTCCCAACTTGGGTTCCTTTACACGATAACCTCCCTAATTGCCTTTCCGACGTCCATAACTTAATCCTCGAATAATGAAAATCTACGGAGAGAAGTCTAGCTAAAAACCGAATTCCTATACTGTCCATAAAAGGTTGTTCAATTTTAAGGAAAAGTGGCAAAAGCTTTTCATAGGTTTTTGTTAAATATCTCCAAAACTATGAGGTTTAGCCAAAAAAGTATTTTGTACAAAAAATAACCTACATTAAATTTACAAAAAAACGTATAAGTACATAATTGATAAAGTGAGCGGTTTCGGAGTTACGGACTATCAAAAGTCTTGGCGGAGGAGGATGTCAAAAAGCGGATTTTCATCGGTTTTGCTAATATCTCAAAAAGTATGAGGTTTATCACAAAATAATAAGTACAAAAATAATTTTAATTAAATTTACAACCAAAAATATGAGTGCGTAATATTGATAAAGTGAATGGTTTTAGAGTTACGGACTGTCAAAAAACGTTGGCGGAGGAAGTTGTGAAAAAGCAGATTTTATGTTTTGTTGAATATCTTCCAAAACTATAGGTTTAGCACAAAGAGTACTAAGTACGAAAATAATCTAATTAAATTCTCAACAAAAAGTACTAAACACGTAATATTGATAAACTGAACGGTTTCCGAGTTTTGGACTGTCAAAAGGACAGGTTTTCCTACTGTTATAACGTCATAACCTAACACTGGACCACCATGGGAGATAACAGGAGGTTGTCAAAAAGCAGATTTTATCGGTTTTTGTTAAATATCTCCAAAACTATGAGGTTTAGCACAATGAGTACTAAGTACAAAACTATTTTACATTAAATTTACAACAAAAAGTATAAGTATATAATCTTGGTAAAGTGAATAGTTTTTGAATTACGGACTGTCATAAAACGTTGCCGGAGTAGATTGTAAAAAAGCAGATTTTAACGGTTTTTTTAAAATATCTCCAGAACTATGAGGTTTAGCACAAAAGTATTTAGTACAAAAATAACGTAAATTAAATGTACAACAAAAAGTAATAAGTAAATATCTGGTAAAGTGAAGTTTTTGAGTTACGGACTGTCATAAAAACGTTGGCGGAGGAGGTTGTAAATAAGCAAATTTTATCGGTTTTTGTAAATATCTACAAAACTATGAGGTTAGCACAAAGAGTACAAATACAAAAATAATCTAAATTAAATTCTCAACAAAAAGTATTAAGTACATAATATTGGTAAAGTGAACGGTTTCCTAGTTGTCAAAATTGGATAGGGCAGGTTTCGCTTGGTATAACGTCATAACCTGATACCACCATGAATTAGGGAGATACAGAAATGATGAAAAAGAAAAGAAAAACAACATGCCTGATCTTCCATGAGCTCGGACTTTCATACAACTGGAGACCTGAGGAAGGACCCTTGGACCGTAAGATTAGCCACCCTCCCCTAAATTTTTAAATGATTTAACTCGTTTGTGATGGACAACCGGTTTTTCTCACCCTTTTCTATTTTGAACCCTCATTGTCAGATTGTGGTGGGGGGAGAGATAGGGGAACATTTTTTTTTCGGACACGTCCATCAAAACCACTTGTCGCCTTTTCATCCCCTCAGGATAAATCAATTGTCAAAATTCGTTAAACGGTTTTCTTCTTACGTAGTAAGGCATTAAGTATTAATGCAAAAAGTATTAAGTACATAATAGCTTTGTACCAACTGTAGTTGAAACAATTGGAGCATGCGCAGAAGGATTTGGACTTCAGATTTGACCAACGATTCAAGACAATTTTGTTGTCCAAATCCTTCTGCGCATGCTCCAGGAGTTTCAAATCAGTTTTGATCGGAATTGGACAACAAAATGATGTCGTTGAATCGTTGGTCAAATCTGAGTCCAAATCTTCTGCGCATGCTCCAGTTTCAAATCAGTTTCAACTGCGGTTGGAACAAAACTAATATTTGTAAAGTGAACGGTTTCCGAGGTTGTCAAACGTAGGATTGGGAAGGTTTGCTTGGTTAACGATAACCTGATACCACCATGCTTGAAAAATTAATTCGATTAATAATTATGATAAGTAAAGTAAGATTTTGAGATTTAAAAAACGAAAAACGAGCGTCCTACGCCTCTTGTCTAGATGCCAGAAATTGTGCCAGAAATTTTGTTATCACCACGTGGTTCTCTGCCATTTTTGGCATTTTTTTAATCACAAAATTAGCTTAAACGCAGTTTGAAACTGGTTAAAACTGGCATGCGCAGAAGGATTTGGACGTCAAATTAGACGTTATGACTTCAGATTTTACGGAAAACGATTTGAACGTCCAAATTGACGTCTAAATCCTTCTGCGCATGCTAGGAGTTTCAAACTGTCGAGGTAGAGCGTCCTACGCCTCTTTCTAGATGCCAGAAATTGTGCTAATCTCGTTATCACCACGTGGTTCTCTGCCATTTTTTTTAAAACAAAAATAGCTTAAGCAGTTTGAAAACTGGTTGGAAACTTCTAGAGTACAATGAGTACTAAGTACAAAAATAATTTACATTAAATTTACAACAAAAAGTATTAAGTATATAATCTTGGTAAAGTGAAAAGTTTTGGAATTACGGACTGTCAAAAAAACGTGCCGGAGGAGATTGTAAAAAAGCAGATTTAACGGTTTTCTTAAAATATCTCCAGAACTATGAGGTTTAGCACAAAAGTATTTAGTACAAAAATAAACACGTTGGCGGAGGAGGTTGTAAATAAGCAAATTTATCGGTTTTTGTTAAATATCTACAAAAATATGAGGTTTAGCACAAAGAGTACTAAGTACAAAAATAATCTAAATTAAATTCCCAACAAAAAGTACTAAATACGTAATATGATAAAGTGAACGGTTTCCGAGTTTTGGACTGTCAAAAGGACAGGTTTTGCTACTGTTTAACGTCATAACCTAACACTGGACCACCATGGGAGATAACAGGAGGTTGTCAAAAAGCAGATTTTATCGGTTTTTGTTAAATATCTCCAAAACTATGTGGTTTAGCACAATGAGTAAGTACAAAAATAATTTACAATAAATTTACAACAAAAAGTATTAAGTATAGAATCTTGGTAAAGTGAATAGTTTTTGAATTACGGACTGTCAAAAAAACGTTGCCGGAGGAGGTTGTAAAAAAGCAGATTTTAACGGTTTTTGTTAAATATCTACAAAACTATGAGGTTTAGCACAAAGAGTACTAAGTACAAAAATAATCTAAATTAAATTCTCAACAAAAAGTATTAAGTACATATAACGGTAAAGTGAACGGTTTCCGAGTTGTCAAAAAATTGAGTAGGTTTCTGGAGACCTTGAGGAAGGACCCTTGGACCGTAGATTAGCCACCCTCCCCTAAAATTTTTAAAATGATTTAACTCGTTTGTGATGGACAACCGGTTTTTCTCACCCTTTTCTATTTTGAACCCTCATTGTCAGATTGTGGGGGGGGAGAGATAGGGGAACAGTTTTTTTCGGACACGTCCATCAAAACCACTTGTCGCCTTTTCATTCCCTCAGGATAAATCAATTGTCAAAATTCGTTAAACGGTTTTCTTCTTACATAGTAAGGTATTAAGTATTAATGCAAAAAGTATTAAACACATAATAGCTTTGTACCAACTGTAGTTTGAAACTATTGGAGCATGCGCAGAAGGATTTGGACTTCAGATTTGACCAACGATTCAGACGACGTCAATTTTGTTGTCCAAATCCTTCTGCGCATGCTCCAGGAGTTTCAAACTGCGGTTGGAACAAAACTAATATTAGTAAAGTGAACGGTTACCAAGTTGTCAAACTCGGATTGGGCAGGTTTTGCTAGGTTATAACGTCATAACCTGAACCACCATGCATGAAAAATTAATAACGATTAATAATTAAGATAAGTAAAGTACGATTTTGAGATTTAAAAAACAAAAAACGAGCGTCCTACGCCTCTTGTCTAGATGCCAGAAATTGTGCCAGAAATCTCGTTATCACCACGTGGTTCTACTCTCTGCCATTTCTTTCAGGCAATTTTTAATCAAAAATTGGCTTAACCGCAGTTTGAAACTGGTTGGAAACTTCTGGAGCATGCGCAGAAGGATTTGGACGTCAAATTAGACGTTAGATGACTTCAGATTTGACGGACAAACGATTTGGACGTCTAATTTGACGTCTAAATCCTTCTGCGCATGCTACAGGAGTTTCAAACTGTCGAAGTAGAGCGTCCTCCTCCTCTTGTCTAGATGCCAGAATTGTGCCAGAAATTTCGTTATCACCACGTGGTTCTCTGCCATTTTTTTCAGGCATTTTTTAATCACAAAAATCAGCTTAACCGCAGTTTGAAACTTCTGGAGCATGCGCAGAAGGATTTGGACGTCAAATTAGACGTTAGATGACTTCAGATTTGACGGAAAAACGATTTGAACGTCTAATTTGACGTCCAAACCCTTCACTATCGAAATCCTAGAGCAAATATAAGAAAATTTGAAGATTAAATAAATTGTTAATGTCCTACTGTAAAGGGAAACATAAACATAGATTTTAGTTTCTACAATAAGATCAAAGTAATAAAAGTATTTATGAGGGGGAATTTACTATTTGAACGACGTAAAAATAAAATAAAGGTGGGGTTTAAAATCGATGTTTTAGGGGCGGCGGTAGTGTCGTCGTGGCGCCAATTATTTGTGTAAAATTCGTTAAGGTCGAGGAACAGTTCCAGGAGCGGTTCTATTCACTGGGATCGCCTCCCCTTTTTTACCCCTCCCAACAAAAGCGATTGTTCAGTCAAAACTCGTTTTTCGGATGAAGGATTAAATTTCAGATAAACGTCCCCAATTTATATAACGGATGTTTTGTCCTATTCAACATGAGAAATTTAGCGCCATCATTTGAGGGGAACCGTTTACTTAACCGAGATTATGTGCTTAACACTTTTTATAGGAAATTTAATGTAGATTATTTTTGTAATTAATACTTTTTGTGCTAAACCTCATGGTGTTTGAGATATTCAACAAAAACCAATAAAATCCGCTTTTGACACCTTTCGTCCGCCGAGACTTTTGATAGTCCGTAACTCCGAAACCAATCATTTAACGAAGATTATGTGCTTAACACTTTTTGTCGGAATTTTAATGTAGATTGTTTTTGTATTTAGTACTTTTTGCGCTAAACCTCATGATTTTTGAGATATTTAACAAAAACAGGTAAAATCCGCTTTTTAACACCCTTCTCCGCCAAGACTTTTGACGGTCCGAAACTCCGAAACCGATCATTTCAGCAAAGTTATGCACTAAACAATTTTTGTTCAAAATTGAATTTGGAACATTGTTGTACTTAATAAATTTTGCGCTAAACCTAATAGTTTTCGAGATATTTGATAAAACTGACATAATTATGAAAAATCTGAAGTCATGTACCGCTAGTCCATTTAGAAGATTGAAAGCGATTGAAAATGCCTTGTAATTTAATTCTAGAAGAAAGGAGAAAAAAAACTGCAGTTCTACTGCTTATTATTTTAAACATCGCTTACACGAGTTTTCTTTAAATTCCAGCCTTCAAGGATAATTACGGCCTACGGAGTGTAGGAAATAAGAAGAAGAAAAAAAAATGAATAAAAAGGCCACACCCTTGAAAATACATGCACTCTCCGTACGATTTGATTAAAAGGAGAGGAGGGAAAAACCCGGCGTCCGACCGCCCACCGCGTACGAGTCGGTTCAAAGGACTTTTCTGTCACAGCTTTTGCATCACAATTAATCCCCCGCACTCACACCCTTCAGGCGACCCAGAGAATCTTAAATTGCACTCTCATTGTTAACGTAAGCCCATTAAAAACCTCTTCTCTTCAATCCAAGGAACTCGGTTTTCAAAGAAACTGATCCAAACTGATCAATAAGTGATTCAAAAGGATCAGTTATTTCGTTATTTTTCATCCCGTGAGCGTTCACAGCCTTTTAGATCTTAAATTGCACCCTCATTGTCAACGTAAGCACATTAAAACCTCTTCTTCTCAATCCAAAGAACTCGGTTTTCCAAGAAACTGATCCAAACAGATCAATACGTGATTGAAAAGGATCAGTTATTTCGTTATTTTCCATCCTGTGGAGGCTCTCAGCATTTTAGGTCCTAAGTTGCAATCTCATTGTCAACGTAAGCCCATAAAAAAAAAAACCTCTTCTCCTCAACCCAAAGAACTCGGTTTTCCAAGAAACTGATCCCAACTGATCAATAAGTGATTTAAAAGGATCAGTTATTTCGTTATTTTCCATCATGTGGGCGTTCACAGCCTTTTAGATCTTCAATTACTCCCTCATTGTCAACGTAAGCCCATTAAAACCTCTCCCCTTAATCCAAAGAACTCCGTTTTTCAAGAAACTGATCCAAACTGATCAATAAGAGATTCAAAAGGATCAGTTATTTTCTATCATGTGGGCGTCACAGCCTTTTAGATCTTAAATTGCACCCTCATCGTCAACGTAAGCCCATTAAAACCTCTTCTCCTCAATCCAAAGCAGTCGGAAGACGGTTTTCAAAGAAATTGATCCAAAAAGTCTTGGCGGAGGAGGGTGTCAAAAAGCGGATTTTATCGGTTTTTGTTAAATATCTCAAAAACCATAAGGTATAGCACAAAAAGTATAAAGTACTAAAATAATCTACATTAAATTTTATACAAAAAGTGTTAAGCACATAATCTAGGTAAAGTAAGCGGTTTCTGATAAAATCGTGTTTCTTTGCTAAAAAAGCTGGAAATCCCAAAAATCCTGTAAAAACTACCATTTATTTCCTAAATACAAAAAAAGTCATCTTTATATCCTAAATTATTCAAAATCTCGTCCAAAATAGCACGAAAAAGGACATAACATATTATTTTTATTCATGGGGCTATAAACAGAATTTTATCTGAGAGGTCCGTAAAAACCGAAATCGACACAAATTTTTTTAGTATAAAAAAAAACAATTCGCGAAAGAAAATTTGACGCCCACCGACTTGAAAATTCCTTCGCTAAATATAACAAAGATTTTTCGTCTGTTTAAAATAAAATTGCGCGCGCGGAGAGGGAGGGGAAAAAATTCGAACTTGTAATAAAAGAAGGGAGGAAAAATATTCGGAATATAAACCGTGAAAGCGCATCCTACGACTAATTGTGTCTTTAAATAGTTGGGAGGTCTAAATTTAGCGATTCTGCCGCTAGTAATGCCCCCGTCCTGTTTAAGAATAACATTCGATTTACGACTGTTTATACACGAATTCTACGTTAGTTTTACGTCCGAATTTATTCGTGACGATATCCAAATCTCTTTTTTTTTTTCTTTTTTTTATTTCCCCATTCGTCTCTTTTATGTCCCTTTATATTCGTTTGATCTAAAAGGTTGTGGGCGTTCACAGGATGGAAAATAACGAAATATCTGATCCTTTTGAATCACGTATTGAACAGTTTATTTGGATCAGTTTCTTGGAAAAACGTCTTCCGAGTTCTTGGGATTGAGGAGAGGAGGTTTTAATGGGCTTACGTTGACAATGAGGGTGCAATTTAAGATTTAAAAGGCTGTGAACGGCCACAGGATCAAAAATAACGAAATAACTGATCCTTTTAAATCACTATTGATCAGTTTATTTGGATCAGTTTTTTAGAAAACCGTCTTGCGAGTTCTAGGTAGAGGAGACATGATGAGAAATAACGATATATCTGATCCTTTTGAATCACTTATTGATCAGTTTGGTTCAGTTTCTTGGAACCGTCTTCCGAGTTATTTGGATTGAGTAGAAGAGGTTTTGCTTACGTTGACAATGAGAATGCAATTAAGATCTAAAAGGCTGTGAACGCCCTCATGATAGAAAATAACAAATAACTGATCCTTTTGAATCACTTATTGATCAGGTTGGATCAGTTTCTTGGAAAACCATCTTCCGAGTTCTTTGGATTGAGGGGGAGAGATTTTAATGGGCTTACGTTGACAATGAGGGTGCAATTTAAGATCTAAAAGGCTGTGAACGGCCACAGGATGAAAAATAACGAAATATCTGATACTTAAAGAACAGTTTATTTGGATCAGTTTCTTGGAAAACCGTCTCCCGAGTTCTTTGGATTGAGGAGAAGAGGTTTTGATGGGCTTACGATAACAATGAGGGTGAAATAGAGAGAGTCCTTGACCACTGACCCACGCGAATAATCGGCTTCGTCCATATATTTCTTTTGGAGAAACATAAATTAACGCCGTAAATCCGTTGAAACCCAGGAAAAAAAAAACTATTGGATTCAAGGATTTTTTTTTTCATGAAAAATTGATTGCGTCCCACTTTATTTCAGCATTCTGACTAAAAAACTTCCAATTATTAAAAAAAAACCATTTTCGACGGATGTGAAAAACCCAATTTGAATGCAAAATTACGAGAAATTAACAAATTTTCATTTTTACGAGATAGGGAAATTGGATTAAAAAAGATAATTGGGTAAATACGATTGGGAAAATTAAAAATAAATAAAATAGTCGAAAAGAGAGTGTGACGTTGGGATGTGAGGGTGTGAAGGGTCCCGGGGACGGTTGTTCTTCTTTACCTTCCGGTGTACTCGACGCAATAATCAGAAAATGGTTCACCTGATGAGACCTATTAGGACGAAACCGGTCGTCTAATTTAGGAAGCAAAAGCTTTTTTTTTTGTTCTATAGGAACATTTTCCTCGGCGAATTTTTTACCCCGCCAGGAAATGTTTTCCCGTCTTCCGTCTCCATGGAAACTTCCCAACATCTCCCCCCCCCCCCCGCCACCTAACGCGTACACGTGCAGACACTAAAAATCCCTCGAAGGAGGAAAAAAAGGATCTTTTTTTAAATGACGATTGAATAAAATTTGAAAAGGAAGACATAAAAAGAGAAGGGAGGAAAAAATTTTGTCATAATTGAATGGTAAATAACTTATTGACTTTCTTAAAGAAAAGGTTATTGTATTACCGCCCATGTACGGTTCTTGGGAGGTTGTCAGTGTTGCCGTCCATCCGTAAAAAAAAATCTATAGTAGGGACCGTTCGGGTCCGTTTATCGGGTGTTCGGGCGTTTTAACACCTTTTTAGGTAATAATACTCGATTTGCTGGTTTAGCAACATCCGTTTATTGGTGCTCGGGCGTTTTAACACCTTTTTAGGTAATATTCCTCGACTTTTCTGGTTTAGAAACATCCGTTTTATCGGGTGTTCGGGCGTTTTAACACCTTTTTTGGTAATATTCCTCGACTTTTCTGGTTTAGAAACATCCGTTTTATCGGGTGTTCGGGCGTTTTAACACCTTTTTTGGTAATATTCCTCGACTTTTCTGGCTTGAAAACCTCCTTTCAACGGATGTTTTTAAATCAGACTATCGAGGAATTTTACCTAAAAAGGTTTAAACGCCTTATAATCCGATCAAAAGGAAGTTTTTAACGGAACACCCGATATAGATGCTCTAAGAAGTCGGGAATCGTCGATTTGGACAAAACCATTATAGACAGCTGATTTATACTGTAAACAAAATTTGTTGTAAATCTTTATAAATTTAAAATGAGACCTGTACGGACCGGATCGGATGATTCGTTCTTGAGTTATAGCTTAAAACATACTGAAAAACGCGATGTTTTATTGAGTATGTGTTTGTGGTTTTATTCAAGGTCGATTTTGGACAAAAACCATTATAGACAGCTGATTTACACAGTTATTAAAAGTTGCTGAACATCCTTCTACCTATAAATGAGACCAGGACGGACCCGATAGGATTATTCGTTCTTGATTTATAGCTTCGAATGTACGGAAAACGCGATGTTTTTGAATATTTTAGATTTTTTGTTTTACTCTAGGTCGATTTTGGACAATACCATTATAGACAGCTGATTTATACTGTAAGCAAAAGTTGTTGTAAATATTTTTAAATTTAAAATGAGACCTGTACGGACCCGACCGGATTATTCGTTCTTGGTTTATACCTTCAAATGTACGAAAAAACGCGATGTTTTATTGAGTATGGGAAATTTTTGGTTTTACTCAATGTCAATTTTGGACAATACCATTATAGACAGCTGATTTACACAGTTAGCAAATGTTGCTGTACATTATATTACCTTTAAAATGAGACCAGGACGGACTCGATTGGATTATTTGTTCTCAAGTTATAGCTTCAAATGTACGGAAAAACGCGATGTTTTATTGAATATCAAAAATTTTTACTCAAGGTCGATTTTGGACAATACCATTATAGACAGCTGATTTATACTGTAAGCAAAAGTTGTTCAAAATATTTTTAAATTTAAAATGAGACCTGTACGGACCCGATCGCATTATTCGTTCTTGGTTTATAGCTTCAAACGTACGGAAAAACGCGAAGTTTTATTGAGTATGGTAAAGTGTTTTTATTAAATGTCGATTTTGGACAAAACCATTATAGACAGCTGATTTACACAGTTAGCAAATGTTGCTGTACATCCTTTTACCTTTAAAATGAGACCAGAACGGACTCGATCGGATCATTTGTTCTCATGTTATAGCTTCAAATGTACGAAAAAACGCGATGTTTTATTGAATATCAAAAATTTTTACTCAAGGTCGACTTTGGACAATACCATTATAGATAGCTGATTTACACATTTAGCAAAAGGAGTTGAAAATCCTTTTATCTTTAAAATGAGACCAAAACGGACTCAATCGGATTATTTGTTTTCAAGTTATAGCTTCAAATGTACGGAGAAACGCGATGTTTGATTGAATATCAAAAATTTTTGGTTTTACTCAAGGTCGATTTTGGACAATACTATTATAGACAGCTGATTTACACTGTTAGCAAAAGTTGTTGAAAATCTTTTTAGCTTTCAAATGAGACCAGAACGGTCTCGATCAGATAATTTGTTCTCGAGTTATAGCTTCAAAAAGGAGAAAAACCGCGAGACAAGGAAGTAATAAGACGCCATTTCCACTATTTTTACCTATTTCACGGCCGCCTACTCGTAATTTTTTTCCCCTTGGGATTTGAAGTCTCGCGGACCTTTCGACGCTGAATCATCGTCTTCTCTGGGTCGGACCGATATCGAGTATAAAAAAAAAAAATAAAAAAGAAGGCGGGAGTGAAAAGTCCCCTCCAAACGGGCGAAGACGGGATGAGGAGGAGGAAAAAACGGCCGAGAGAAAGAGAAGGAAAGAGAGGAAGAAGAAGAAGAAAAAATGATGGGGAGGGGAAGGGTTTCTATGTCGACTGGCATCCGAAGGCCAGTGAACTTTCTCAGAGAGACGTTTCGTTCAAAACGAGGCCTAAAAAGATCAACAATCTCGCCAACGCTTTACGATCCTTTCCGAGGATGCCAATTTTTTTCTTCTCCCTTCATGATAAAAGCCGAAATATTTTAACATATTTCACATTTCAAACAATGTAAATTTCTAATTAAATTAAAGAAGTTATTGTGATACCCTTGACGTCGGGTTTTTGAGGGTCTTCCAGACCCCGGAGGGTCAAATCGAGTCTCTGTTATACTTCCCCTCCCTTATACTTCCCCCTCCTTTATACTAGATCTTTACCGATCTCAACATTGTCTGTGGTGCCGTCCGTCCGTCCGTAGCATTTTTTTCCGGAACACTTTTACCTTTTCACCAATTACTCCTTATATTTTTAAGAATTTTTGGTGTAAAAAATTATCATTTTTTAAATATTAATTATCATTTTAGTAGGGAGAAATTTCATACTTCTACGCCTAAAGAGAGGGACCTCTCTAACGCAAAAATCCCATTATTTCTTCCTTGATACTTTTGACAAATTAAACTTTAAAAAATTTTCAAAAAACACAAACTCGGAAAATTTTTCGGAAAAACAAAACTCGGAAAAAGTCTAAGAAAATTTTCAGGAAAAAAACTCGGAAAATTTTTGAAAAAAACAAAAAACTCTGGAAAATTTTTGAAAAAAAAAACAAAACTCGGAAAAAATCTAAGAAAATTTTTCGGAAAAAAAACTCGGAAAATTGTCTGGAAAAAAAACTCGGAAAATTTAAAAAAAAAAAACAGAAATTTTATCAAAAATAAAAAAACTCGGAAAATTTTTGAAAAAAAAAACTCGGAAAATTAAAAAAAAAAAAAAAAGAGAAAATTTCATCAAAAACGTTAGAAAATTTTTCGAAAAAATAAACTTGGAAATTTTTTCGAAAAAAAAACTTTCCCCCTCAGTTATGCTTTTCCTCCCTTATACTTCCCCTCCATTATACTTTCCCTACCTTATATATACCCATCCGTTATACTTTCGTTCCCTAATATACTTCCCCCTCTGTTATACTTCCCCCATATACTTCTTCCTCCGTGGTACGTCCCCTCCGTTATACTTCCCCCTCCGCTATACTTCCTCTCCCATATACTTCCTCCTCCGTGGTACGTCCATTCCGTTATACTTCCCCTCTTTTATACTTCCACCTCCGTTATACTTCCCCTCCTATATTTTTACTTCTCATTAAGGAAGTTTTCGTTGGAAGCTCTTCAAACCAGTACTTTTTATGAGGGCCAATATGACTATTCCCGATTTTTAGGGTTTACAATTTTAAAATAAAAATGCCGTTCAACCCATTGGAAAAAGAAAAAGAAGTAAATTGACGGAGATAAAAAAAATTGAGGAGATCGTTTCTAAGCTGAAAGACCTTCGGGGTGCACATGCAAGTAATTATTGCGTCACTTGTCTGGAATAAATCATTGCGACACTCCCGCTCCTCTCCCACTTCGAATCCCGCGACAAAGTACGAACCAAGGACGGAGCCCGAATGTCAACCCGATAACCGACGTTTCTCTCTCTGTCTTTCAAAATTGTTTTTTCTTTCAAAACTACATTTTTCAACCTTAGGAAATCGGAATTTACAAAAAATTATTCTTATTTTTACTTCATTTTACCTTTAAATGAGTACGGACCCAATCGGATTATTCTTTCTCAAGATACAGCTTTGAATGTACAGGAAAAACGCGATGTTTTATAGAATATTGTAAATTTTTGGACTCAAGGTCGATTTTGGACCAAACTATTATAGATAGCTGATTTAAACTGTTTGCAGACATTGTAGTAAATCTTTTTACCTTTCAAATGAGACCAATACGGACTCGATCGGATTATTCGTTAACGAGTTATAGCTTCAAATGTACGGAAAAACGCGATGTTTTTAAATATCACCGATTTTTGGTTTTATTCAAAGTCGATTTTGGACAAAAACTATTATAGATAGCTGATTTAAACTGTTAGCAAATGTTGTTGTACATCTTTTTACTTTTAAAAAGAGACCAGTACGGACCCAATCAGATTATTCGTTCTTGATTTATGGCAACGAATATACGGAAAAACGCGATGTTTCATTTAGTATGGGAAATTTGTGTTTTTTCTCAATGTTGATTTTGTAACAAAACCAATATAGATAGCTGATTTAAACAGTTAACAAATGTTGTTTTACGTCCTTTTAGCTTTAAAAGGAGACCAGTACGGACTCGATTGGATTATTCGTTCTTGATTTATAGCTTCAAATGTACGGAAAAACGCGATGTTTTTGAATATTGATTTTTGGTTTTATTCAAGGTCGATTTTGGACAAAACTATTGTAGACAGCTGATTTACACAATTAGCAAAAGTAGTTGAAAATCCTTTGACCTTTAAAATGAGACCAGTACGGACCCGATCGGATTATTCGTTCTTGTTTTATGGCTTCGAATGTACGGAAAAACACGATGTTTTTGAATATTGATTTTTTGTTTTACTCAAAGTCGATTTTGGGCAAAACTATCGTAGATAGCTGATTTACACAGTTACCGAATTTTGTTGTACGTTCTTTTACCTTTAAAATGAGACCAGTACGGACTCGATCGGATTATTCGTTCTCGAGTTACAGCTTCAAACAGAAAAACGCGATGTTGAAAACTTTTGGTTTTACTCAAGGTCGATTTTGGACTAAATCCTTTATAGACAGCTGATTAATACGGTTAAGAAATGTTGTAGGAAATCGTTTTACCTTTAAAATGAGACCAGTACGGACCCGATCGGATAATCCGTTCTTGATTTATAGGTTCGAATGTACGGAAAACGCGAAATGTAGGTAGTTATTTTCCTTTTTTTCAATCGAAAATTCGTTCTTTATGTCTAGATTTTTGCTTAATTTGGACTTTTTTTTCCCCCTTTTCTCTTCCAAATAAAAGGGACTCCTTGTAAATTAGTCGTCCCTTGTCAACCGTTGTCAATTTGCCCATTCTTCCAACCGTCCAGAGGGTTGAAATCCGTTCCTTCATTAAAACCTGCAAACCTAGCAGATTCGGAGAGCAGAGGGGGAAAAAAACCCTTTTTCTCTATAGCTCTAAAATTAAAATGGTTTTTTAAAAAAATAAATACTCCGGGACATTCTGCAAGTCATTATGTAATTGTGTGCTGTAAGAAAGGTCACGGCCTGGGCCGAGAAGATGATCCGTAATGGCCTCAAATGAGGATGCATATTTGGCATCGAGTCAAAATACAAGAAAATATGTCCTCGGGGGGGAAAAAAAATCGAAGAGGCAAGAATGATTGAAGATAGTTCAGCGAAGCCGCTGCAAAATATCGTTGGTTTCTTGAAACCGAAAACTGGGACAGATTGGGGCAGTATAACGGAGGGGGAAGTATATGGGAGGGGAAGTATATGGGAGGGGAAGTATCAGGGAGGGGAAGTATAAGAGAGGGGAAGCACAAGGGAGGGGAAGTATAAGAGAGGGAAGTATAACGGAGGGTGAGGTATAACGGAGGGTGAGGTATAACGGAGGGGAAGTATAACGGAGAGGGAAGTAAGACGGAGGGGAAGTATAACGGAGAGGGAAGTATAATGGAGGGAAGTATAACGGAGAGGGAAGTATGACGGAGGGGGAAGTATAATGGAGGGGAAGTATAACGGCGAGTGAGGTATAACGGAGGGGAAGTTTTTTTTTTTTTTTTTTCAAGAAATTTTCTAGTTTTTTTTCGAAATATTTTCCAAGTTTTTTTTTCAAGAAATTTTCTAGGTTTTTTTTTGTTTTTTTTTTCCCAAATTTTCCAAGTTTTGTTTTTTTCCCCAATTTTTCCAAGTTTTGTTTTTTCCCCAAATTTTCCGAGTTTTTAGTTTTTTTTTCTAAGATTTTTTCCGAAAAATTTTCCGAGTTTTTTGTTGCTTTCCAAAATTTCCGAGTTTTTTGTTTTTCGAAAAATTTTCCAATTTTTTTTTTCAAGAAATTTTCTACGTATTTTTTTGTTTTTTCCCCAAATTTTTCCAAGTTTTGTTTTTTTTCCAAAAATTTTCTAAGATTTTTCCGACAAATTTTCCGAGTTTTTTTGTTGTTTTCCAAAAATTTTCCGAGTTTTTGGTTTTTCGAAAAATTTTCTGTTTTTTTTTTTAGTCAAAAGCATCGAGGTAGAAATAATGGGATTTTTGCGCAAAAGAGGTCCCTCTCGTAAGGCGTAGAAGTATGAAATTTTTCCCTACGGTTTCTCGAAACCGAAAACTGGGTCAGATTGGGGAAGTATAACGAAGGGGGAAGTATAATGGAGGGGAAGTATAAGGGAGGGAAGTATAACGGAAAATCATTGGTTTCTTGAAACCGAAAACTGGGACAGTTTGGGGAAGTATAACGGAGGGGAAAGTATATGGGAGGGGAAGAATAAGGGAGGGGAAGTATACCGGAAAATCATTGGTTTCTTGAAACCGAAAACCGGGACAGATTGGGGAAGTATAACGGAGGGGAAAAGTATATAGGAGGGAAGTATAACGGAGGGGAAGTATAACGGAAAATCATTGGTTTCTTGAAACCGAAAACTGGAACAGTTAGGGAAGTATAACGGAGGGAAAAGTATATAGGAGGGTAAGTATAACGGAGGGGAAGTATAACGGAAAAGCATTGGTTTCTTGAAACCGAAAACTGGAACAGATTTTATCGGAACCATTTTCCGTTGTGGTCATTCCAAGGATTTTCCCTTAAAAAAAAGACGGAATATCGAGGGCAAAGTCGATAGTAGAAAAACGTCGTTACGACATCCGTCTAGACTGGAAGATTGCACAACTGCACAATGCACATGTCACGGATGGACTCCTCACGTCAGCCACAAGGTCTTTTTTTATAGCCTCTTCCCACCTTGTCGGCAAACGTTCGATTAAGCAGGAATTTTTGAGAAAATATTTCCGACATATTTAAAAAAAATTGAGGACAGTGTCCACCTAGTACCGAGTCAAATTGTACACGTGTCCAGGTCAACCGTTGGATCGATATAGATCATGCGCAAAAGCGCTCCCGGGGAATTTAAAAGGGATTGTGTTTAGAGAGCCGTCCCCGCCGCCGCCGCCGCCACCCCACGTGCCGCTCCACTTCCCGTCCCACCCGTCGACCCCTTTTTCCCGCGAAGTGAAAGTATAACAGTTTACTATCTTCTTACCCTTCCCTTTCGCTTAGCAGGGAATTCTTTTTGCTAACGAGCAAATGGTTTTAGAAAATTTAAGCAGACGCAGAGCCCCAGTCTGCTCGCACGGCGATGCACATCCATCAGGTGATAGATCCGCGAACCAAGGCCATATACAGCGTTGTGCTCGTGGGTAATCAGTTGGCTGGCTTTTTCCTCCAGTAGTACGAAATGGCATTGAATTCTTGCTTTTGGTGATTTTTGGTCGGCGGGTCAAAACGTTAGGACCGCTTGTCTGGAGTTTCGTTGTGGGGTGTTTATCCGATGTAAGTCTTAGCAGGGGAGTGAAGTGGGGAATGGTGGATCAATAGGATAGGCCTAGGGCGCAGATACATCAGCGGGGGGAAGCGGACTCTCCGCCGGGGTTGGGAAACACACGCTTCTCCGAGTGAGAGGGAAAAGACACCCCCTCCCAGCATTTGTGCGGAGTGGGGCCGACGGGAGACTCATTCACAAAGACCATTCATGTAGGCGAGGGGGTCTGAACCGTGAAGGGGGTTTGTAAAGGGGCTGAGGGCTTGACTCATCCCTTTTTCATGAAAAAAACAAGTCAAATAGGTTGTGGAATCTCCGATCACCCCAAAAACTCAAAGTCAATAAATAGCTGCATTGACAGCAAAAATGAGATATCCGATGATTCAACACAATCGGAGTCATCACTAGAAACACGGTAGCGTTCCGCCCAGCAGAACTTGTTAAGTTGTCAGCACTGGGTATGAAGGTAGTCGGTCATGCCAGTTTTTTGGGCTAAACTCCCGCAATTTCCATCGCATCTTCACCAAATCAATGAATACTCCTAATTATGGCAGAGTAGGCAAAAAATGGGCTGTTCACCCCCGTTCTGTGCGATCTGCCTGGGCGAAGACCCTTATCGATGGGAAGGATGAAAATTTCCTGAGAGCTCCCGTCGCTGCAGACTAAAAATGGGTAAATTTAGATGATTATAGCTTCCACGGAAAATGGGACGTTCTTAGGTAGATTTTTTTTAATATGGAAAATTTGTGGATTTTGGGCAAAACCATTATAGATAGCTGATTTACACAGTTAGTAAAAGTTGTTGTAAATCTTTTTAGCTTTAAAATGAGACCAGTACGGACCCGATCGGATTATTAGTTCTCGAGTTATAGCTTAAAATATACTGAAAAAACGCGATGTTTATTGTGTATGTGTTTGTGGTTTTATTCAAGGTCGATTTTGGACAAAAACTATTATAGAGAGCTGATTTAAAGTGTTAGCAAAAGTTGTTGAAAATCTTTTTAGCTTTCAAATGAGACCAGTACGGACCTGATCGGATTATTTGTTCTTGAGTTATAGCTTAAAACGTACAGAAAAACGCGATGTCGATTTTGTGACAAAACCGTTATAGATAGCTGATTTACTCAGTTAGCAAATGTTGTTGTACATCCTTTTACCCTTAAAATGAGACCAGTACGGACTCGATAGGATTATTCGTTCTCGAGTTATAACTTAAAACATACTGAAAAACGCGATATTTAATCGAGTATGTGTTTGTGGTTTTATTCAAGGTCGACTTTGGACAAAATCTATTACAGATAGCTGATTTACACAGTAAACAAATGTTGCTGTAAATCTTTTTATCTTTAAAATGAGACGAGTACGGACCCGATCGGATTATTTGTTCTCGAGTTACAGCTTCAAACGTTTGGAAAAACGCGATGTTTTATTATGTGTTTGTGGTTTTACTCAATGTCGATTTTGTGACAAAACTGTTATAGACAGCTGATTGACACTGTTAGCAAACGTTGTTGCAAATCTTTTTAGCTTTCAAATGAGACCAGTACGAACCCGATAGGATTATGTGTTCTCGAGTTACATTTTCAAACGTATGGAAAAACGAGATGTTTCATTGAGTATGTTTTTGTGGTTTTACTCAATGTTGATTTTGTGACAAAACCGTTACAGACAGCTGATCTACACAGTTAGTAAAAGTTTTTCTAAATCTTTTCCCCTTTAAAATAAGACCAAAACGGACCCAATCGGATCATTCGTTCTCGATTTATAGCTTCGAATGTATAGAAGAATGGATTGTTTTTTTTGTTAAGGCCTCCTTGTCTTTTAGAGGTTACGGAAGGGGGTCAATACGTCTGGCTCAGCCAACCCAATTACATTTTGTTAATTGACCAAAGCGTCGAATACTAACGGTTCGTTAAATTGCACTTTTATTTAAAAACCTCCCCACTTTTCTCCAAAAAAAATTTTAAAAACTCACGTAGCTCCAAAAAGAAAGAATCCACAACTTACCTGCAAAAATAAATAAATAATTAATTATAATTAATTAAAGAAGTAAAAAAAATGAAATTCCAAGGGTTCTATTGCAGCGGAGACTTGCACTTCGGCCAAAATCCATTTCTAGATTCAACTCCCTAAGTAAACATTCTTAAGCATTGACGTCCCCACCTCAAGTGGGGAAACTAATCAAAATATTTACTTTTAATTTTATTACTTTAGAAAATTAAAAATAAATATTTAAAAAAAAGCGTAGGTTAATTTCTTAATTTTTTATGTGGTAAAACACACATAAACTGAGTCGACAATAAATTTAATCTTTCTCCTAAATTTTAAGCAAGGACAGATAAAACATTTTTCTCGCATTTAAATATTTACAGTCTAATGTTTTATCTGATTAAATAATTGCGCTTTAGGATATTTTAAAATAGTTTTTTTATTGTAAAAATAATGAGGAGGAAAACGCCATTAATCAGAGGGTAAAAGGGAGTCTTCTCCGTTGGAAATTTTCAAAAACCGAAAACTGGGACAGATTGGGGAAGTATAAGGGAGGGGAAGTATAACGGAGGGGAAGTATAACAGAGGGGGAAGTATAACGGAGGGTGAGGTATAACGGAGGGGGGGGGGGGTGGAGTTTTTTCCAAAATATTTTCTACGGTTTTTTTTCTAACATATTTTATTTATTTTTTTTCCAAAAAATCTTCGGATTTCTTGGAAAAAAGAGGTAGAAAATCCTAAAAATTGGGTAAAAAGGGATTTTTTTCGGCTCAAAAAGAGCAGGAATTGCTTAAAATTGGGGAAATATAGAGAGAGGAAATATAGAGGAGAAAAGTACTAGTTTGGAGAGCTTCTAACGAAAAATTCCTTAAAGAGAAGTAACAATTTAGGAGGGGGAAGTATAACAGAGGGGGAAGTATAAGGAGGGGAAGTATAACGAAGGGGGAAGTACAAAGGGGGGAGGAATCCTAAAAATCGAGTAAAAAGGGATTTTTTTTGGGCTCAAAAAGAGCAGAAATCGCTTAAAGTTGGGAAAATATAGAGGAGAAAACTGTTTTGAAGAGCTTCCAACAAAAACTTCCTTAAAGAGAAGTAACAATTTAGGAGGGGGAAGTATAAGTATAAGGAAGTATGGAGGGAGAAATATAAGGGAGGGGAAGTATAGCAGAGAGGAAATTAAAAAGAGCGAGAAAAACGACTGGACTAAGGGAAAGTACTGGTTTGAAGAGCTTCCAACGAAAACTTCCTTAAAGAGAAGTCACAGTATAGGAGGGGAAGTATAACGGAGGGGGAGGTATAAGTCAGGGGAAGTATAAGGGAGGGGAAGTTTTTTTAGTCAAAAAATTTTCCAAGTTTTCTTTATTTTTTTGTCAAAAAATTTTCCAAGTTTTCTTTTTTTTTTTCGAAAAATTTTCCAAGTTTGTTTTTCCGAAATTTCCTAAGTTTTTTCAAGAAATTTTCTAAGATTTTTTTGTTTTTGAAAAATTTCCTTTTTTTTAATTTTCCGAGTTTTTTTTTTTTTTCGAAAATTTCCAAGTTTTTTTTTTTCGAAAAATTTTCCATTTTTTTTTTCGAAAAATTTTCCATTTTTTTTCGAAAAATTTTCTGGGTTTTCTTTTTTAAATTGACGCTTTTTTTTCTGAAAATTTTTTACGTTCTTTTTTTCGTAATTTTTTTGTGTGTGAGTGTCAAGGTATGGGCTCTTTGGCCTATGGATGTGCCTCTCGTAATGGGTAGAAGTATGAAATTTCTCCCTACTAAAAAAACTAGGTGGAAATAATGGGCTCTTTGGCCTGGGGATGTGCCTCTCGTAATGGGTAGAAGTATGAAATTTCCCCCTACTAAAAAAACAAGATAGAAATAATGGGCTCTTTGGCCTAGGGATGTGCCTCTCGTAATGGGTAGAAGTATGAAATTTCTCCCTACTAAAAAAACAAGGTAGAAATAATGGGCTCTTTGGCCCAGAGATGTGCCTCTCGTAACGGGTGGAAGTATGAAATTTCTCCCTACTAAATAAAATGATAAAAAAAAATGACAATTTTTTTTCTTCAAAAATTCGTAAAAAATATAAGGAGTCTTTGGTGAAAATTTGGTGAAAATCGGACGAACGGTTCGGCCGCAGCGAATTTTTTAAAATTTCAAACAGACATACCTCCGCCATTTTTTCGGAATTCAAAAATCGCCCTGTTCACCGACTAAAGAAAATTTGGTGAAAATCGATTGAAAACTGTGGCCGTAAAGTGTTCCAGAAAAAATGCTACGGCCGGCCGGCACCACAGACAAAGTTGAGATTGGTAAAGATTCGATTTGACCCTCCGGGGTCTGAAAGACCCCAATAAACCCGGAGGGTATCACAATAACTTCTTTAAGCAAGTTAAAAAGAGCAAAAACGACTGAATTTAGAGAAAAAGGCGTATTTTATCAAGTTTTAGATTTTGCTCCCAATTTACAAAAAATTTATTGTAGTTAAGAAATAACTTTCCAATCATTTTGTCTAGGATAAACCATCATAAATTAAAATACAAACATGTTTTATCAAATTTAATAATAAAAATTGACTTTTTTCCTGATTTTCTACATTTTTGAGTAAAAAATCTTTTGTATTTAAGTAAATAAATGTATTTTAAAGCCGATTCAAAACAAAAAAAATTTAAAAACCAACAGTTTTCTCGCAAAATGGGAGCAAAAAAAATAATAAAAAACTTCGCAGTGGTATAACGGACCCTTGTAACTTAGTAATTTTAGGTAACTTCATTTTTTTTTATTAGCTAATAAAGTTCACTTAAGCCTCCAATTAAGAATCGGTTAATTATGAAATTGCAGTAAATTAACGAGAAACGGAGGGATATGTAATTAGGAGAGAGAAAAAAGGGTCCATTCCAAAAATAAAATAACCCGCGGGCGATTTATTAAACGATATTGGGGCGGTGATCGTCCTTGAACCTAAGCCCGAAACATTTTGGAAGTCTTTAGGTGGTTGGCCTTCCCGGCAAGGAGAAATCCTCGGGCGAAAACGAAAACGAACCGGCTAACGGGCTTCAAAAACTTCAGGATTATTTCTACTAGAAAAAATGAGCGGACTAGATCAAATTATTCACTGTGGCTATCGAAAATCGCCCACTTTTTACCCGGTACAATTTTTTTTCTGAGTTTATCGTTCGCTCAGACTCCGCCATCAATTATTTATTATCGAACGGTTATCTTGAGAACGTGATTTAACCGATTCGTAATGCAATTATCGACCCCACGTTTCCGACAAATGTTCTCTCCCACCATCCTGGACCTTCCGATTCCATAAATGAAGTTTTTTTTAATTAAAATTCAATCACGAAGTCGGATTACATTAATTAGCAAAAAGGTTGTCTCTACGCTTAAAATATTTTATTATTAATAATGTACATACCGAAAACGCAAGAAAATCTAGTAAAAAGGGTGGTTTCTGAAAACTTGGGGAAATCTCAATTCGATAAAAAAAGGCCGGAAAACGTAGAACACCCAAAATGATGAATTATTAACAGAAATTAAATTCTGAACAACTTTTGTTTTATTGATTTTTCACCTCAGAGCAACCGTTTTTGAGGTATCTCAAAAAAACCGATTTTTTTATTGGAGTCAGCGCTCTTAGACAAGCTTGACGAAGTCCCAAAGTACCCAAAAATTTGTTGAGTCTACTGATCAAAAGTATAAAATCAAATTTAAAAACCATTTAACAGCTAATTAATCGGACAAATAGTGGCCTAGGGAGCCCCAAAAAATCCTTTATTGTGACACCCAAAAATCTTGAAAAAACGGGGCTTTTACAGTCGAAAACATCCAAAAATTCTTCTTCCTTCACGGAAATTAAATTCTGAACAACTTTTGTTTTATTGATTTTTCTCCTCAGAGCAATCGTTTTTGAGGTATCTCAAAAAAACCGATTTTTTTATTGGTGTCAGCGCTCATAGAAAAGCATGACAAAGTCCCCCCGAATCCAAAGATTTGGTGAGTCCACTGATCAAAGAATTTAGAAGTACAAAACCAAATAAAAAAACCCACTTAACAGCTAATTAATCGGACAAATAGTGGCCTAGGGAGCCCCAAAAAATCCCAGATTTTCTCAGATTAAAAAAATATGACAATTTCATTAAATAAATTATGAATTCATTACGGAAATTAAATTCTGATCAACTTTTGTTTTATTGATTTTTCACCTCAGAGCAACCGTTTTTGAGGTATCTCAAAAAAACCGATTTTTTTTATTGGTGTCAGCGCTCAAAGACAAGCTTGACGAAGGTCCCCCCCGAATCCAAAGATTTGGTGAGTCCACTGATCAAAGAATTTAGAGGTACAAAACCATATAAAAAACTCATTTACAGGCCCAGGAAGCCCCAAAAAATCCTTTATTGTGACACCCAAAAATCTTGAAAAAAGCTGGCTTTTACAGTCGAAAACATCCAAAAATTCTTCTTCCTTCACGAAAATTAAATTCTGAACAACTTTTGTTTTATTGATTTTTCACCTCAGAGCAACCGTTTTTGAGGTATCTCAAAAAAACCGATTTTTTTATTGGTGTCAGCGCTCATACATAAGCATGACGAAGTCCCCCCGAATCCAAAGATTTGGTGAGTCCACAAATCAAAGAATTTAGAAGTACAAAACCAAATAAAAAACCCATTTACAGGCCCAGGGAGCCCCAAAAAACCCTTTATTGTGACGAAACTGTTAACGTTTTTTTATGTCAGAAGGGAAGGGGAGAGAAAAGAGGGTCGGGGGATCCCTGGCCGTCAGTTAGTCTGGCGAGCGAGCGAAACTAATATTAGAAAAGGTCCCTCTGAGCCAAATCATTCCAATCGCTCCGAAATACGAAAGACCTATCGTAGGTGTGTCCCGAAACTGATACACAAAAAAAATTTAAAAACACTTATCTTTATTAAGTGTAATAAAATTTAAGTGTTTTCATTATGCCACGTGGTAGGACTATTAATAAACTGCGTAGTTTAAAGAAATCCTACGTACATCACTTTGAGGGTGGTCAGGAATCAAAATTTGTTCCAACCGCAGTTTGAAACTGCTTTGAAACTCCTGGAGCATGCGCAGAAGGATGGTTTCGTACTTCTAAATTCTTCTATCAGTGGACTCCCCAAATCTGTGGATTCGGGGGGACTTCGTCATGCTTTTCTATGAGCGCTGACACCAATAAAAAAATCGGTTTTTTTGAGATACCTCAAAAACGGTTGCTCTGAGGTGAAAAATCAATAAAACAAAAGTTGTTCAGAATTTAATTTCCGTGAAGGATTCAACATTTTTGCAATGAAATTTTTTTTTAATCTAAGAAAATCTTAAGAAATCAAATTAGACGTTCAAATCGTTAGTACATCAAATCGGAAGTCATCTGACGTCAAATTAGACGTGCAAATCTTTCTGCGCATGCTCCAAGAGCTTAAAACCAGTTTCAAACTTCAGGAGCAAAGCTAATAAATTCTATAAGAATAATCTTAGACAATTTAAGCCTTAAAAGCCCCCCAAAAATAGAAAACGTTAAAAAAGACGTTCCTACGCCTAAAAAATCAAAATGCCTTAAAAAAGGGCGTTTTTTCTCCTGAAATTGGTTTTATTGACCCAAAAAAAAAAACAGATAAAAGGGTGTTTTTCATTGAAAAAATTGAGGAAAACTCCCAAAAATCAGGAAATAAGGTTTTTTCGGACGAAAAACTGAAGAAAACCCCGGAAAAATTAGGAAAATAAGGTTTTTTTGGACGAAAAATTGAAGAAAACCCCGGAAAAGTCAGGAAAATAAGGTTTTTTTCGGACGAAAAACTGAAGGAAACCCCGGAAAAATCAGGAAAATAGGGTTTTTTCGGACGAAAAACTGAAGGAAACCCCGGAAAAGTGGGAAAAATAAGGTTTTTTCGGACAAAAACTGAAGAAAACCCCGGAAAAGTCAGGAAAATAAGGTTTTTTCGGACGAAAAACTGAAGAAAACCCCGAAAAAATTGCCTGAATAGGGCGAAAAACGTCTAAATACCTTGGGTTTTCGAAAATATCCAAAAGATTTCGACGAAATATTATAAACCATCTTAAGTTCAAACGCACCAGGTTCTTTTTATTTATTTTTTTTTGTTCCCCACTCAGGTTTTCACACGATATCGCTCGCGTCTAGACTGTCGGAAAAAGAGGTTGCCCACTTGTCTTCACAACTAAATTGATAAGATAACCAAAAGACGGCTTCTACTAACCGTGTCAATAATATACAAAACCCTCCTCTCTTTTATTTCTAATCTATTGCGAAAAGTACTCAAAAATAACCGGTTATAGGTAAAAGCACTCAAAATAACCGGTTAAAGGTTGACTATTTGAATAATTTACAGTGAATTTAGTATACCCAAAATAACCTTAAATTAGGACCCTAAATATTGTTAATTAACAAAATTCAGTTTAACAATTTGTTATTTTACGGCACCCATGTGACGTATTTCGTACGTCACATTTTCGCATAAGTCGGTTCTTCAATAATAAAACGGGAAACATCAAATTTTGACGTTTCTTGACGTTCGCGTCGATATAGTGAATTTGAATATTGAACAGGTCTACCAACATAAAATGCTTTTTAATAAATAAACCGAGACGAAAATTAGATTATCGTCGTTTCATGATAACGGGTTGGGCGTTTCCAGACTTTACACAAGGATGAGTCAATCAAAGGGTAAATAATGTTTTTTTAATTCATCAAATAAATGAAGTAAATTGAGCCTTCAGTTTTTATCAAATATCTCGAAAACTATGAGGTTTACTGAAACAACTATTAAGTACAAAATATTTTAAATTAAATTTCCGATAAATGTTATTTAGATTATTCTGTTGCTAAAGTAGGCGCTTTTGGAGTTACAGACTGCCAAAAGTTGGTAGAGAAATGTGTCAAAATGTGTTTTCTATCGGTTTTTATCAATTATCTCGGAAACTACGAGGTTTAGCGTAAAGGTCATCAAGCACAAAAATAATCTACATTAAATTTTAAACTAAAAATGTTAAGTGCATAACCTAGATAAAGTGATTGGTTCGGAGTTACGGGCCGTCAAAGGTTTGACGAAAACATTTGATGTAATTTTTATAAAATTATATTAGATTTTAAATCATATCTCCTAAACTGTTAGTTTTACGAAAAAAATGTATAAGGCATTTTGTATAGAAAATTACATCAAAATAAATTTTTGAATTAGTGTTCATGTCGCTAGGACCAGTAGTTTTCGAGTTATTTGATGTTGTTTTAAATGTCATGAAACAATCGTGGCATTCCAAATCCCATCGGGAATCGTAGGATTCCAATTCCCATCGGGAACCGTAGGATTCCAATTCCCATCAATAATCGTAGGATTCCAATTCCACCAGGAATCTTGGGCTTCCAATTCCACCAGGTATCTAGGGCTTCCAATTCCACAAGGAATCTAGAGCTTCCAATTCCACCAGGAATCTTAGGCTTCCAATTCCACCAGGAACTTAGGATTCCAATTCCGAAAGGAATCGCATGATATGTTTTAAATGTTATTAAACAATTTTTTGATGGATTGTAACTCCGAAACTGTTGACTTTAGCAAGGTAATGTACAAACACTTTTTGTTGGGATATTGATGTAGATTCTTTTTGTACTTAATATTTTTCGTGCAAACCTCATAGTTTTTGTGATATTTAATAAAAACCGATAAAAAATGCTTTGTGATACCCTCTAGCCTATGTTGAGTAAAAAAAAACTTTCCCATCGGCTTTTGAAGCGACATTTCGTTTGTTTTAAATAATTAATTTCTCGAGAAAAAAAAACTGCGTCCACAATGTAAAGAATGCTCTATCACGGGTTATTTAGGGGTTTTACAGGACTAAAATTAGAGGTGGCTAAATGAATAACGTAGACTAAACAGAAACGCGATTGACCGGACGCGTTTTTCTCAGAAATAAGTCTCGTACGAATCCACCCGTTTACGCTCCACTCTGTATATAGATGAAGAAAAGAGGGGGGGGGGGGGGGATAGAAAAACACGAATACAATGAGTCAGACAGACGATCGCCGCTCGTCTAAAAATAGTCGTCATCGGTTGTTTACATTCCGGAAGATAACCCTTTGGCAGAGACGTAGTCGAAGAGGGTCAGACGGAAAGCATTAAAAAAAAATTATTTTTAATTCATTTCTTTAGGCCTTTAGGGCGCCCCCGCTATTCCAAAGGACGAAATCACCAGACAAAATAAACAAAATAAATCTCTCTTAAAAAAGGAAGAAAAAAAACACGTGAAGCCCATTTATAAATTAAAAATAAAAAGTCTCGAAAACAATTTTTCAAAACGCCAAAATGTTCTTCTTAGATTTGTCGAGTCAAAAAGCAATTTTCATCAGATTTTATGAAATATCTCGAAAACTATAAGGTTTACCGCAAAAAATATTAAGTACAAAAATAATCTACATTAAATTCCGAACAAAAGTGTTTAGTACATAACCTAGCTAAAGTGAACAGTTTTGAAGTTACGAACCATCAAAAAAATTTATCAAAATATTAGACATATCGTGAAATAACTCGAAAAACACAGGTCCTAGCGACATAAATACTAAGTACAAAATTAATCTTTATGAAATTTTCTTTAGAAAATGCTTTATACATTTTTGTCGTAAATCAAATAGTTTAGGAGATTTGGTCTAAAATCGATATAATTTTAAAAAATTACGTTTTTCGTCAAACCTTTGACGGTCCGTAACTCCAAAACCGTTCACTTTATCAAGGTTACGCACTTAACTTTTTTAGTTTAAAATGTAATGTAGAATATTTTTGTGTTTGATGACTTTTACGCTAAACCTCGTACTTTTCGAGATAATTGATAAAAACCCAAAAACTCGTTTTGACACCCTTCTCCACCAACTTTTGGGAGTCCGTAACTCTGAAATCATTCACTTTAGAAACAATGTGAACTAAATAAATTTTAATGGAAATCGGTTGTAGATTATTTTTGTACTTAATAGTTTTTGCTGTAAACCTCATAGTTTACAAGATATTCGATAAAAACAAGTTTTTAAATAGTTAAAATTCCGCCAGGAATCGTAGGCTTCCAATTCTGAAGGGAATCGTGGGATTCCAATTCTGAAGGGAGTCGTGGGATTCCAATTCTGAAGGAATCGTGGGATTCCAATTCTGAAGGAATCGTGGGATTCCAATTCCAGCAGGGATCGTGGGATTCCAGTTCCAGCAGGAATCGTGGGATTCCAGTTCCAGCAGGAATCGTGGGATTCCAGTTCCAGCAGGAATCGTGGGATTCCAGTTCCAGCAGGAATCGTAGGATTCCAATTCCAGCAGGAATCGTAGGATTCCAATTCCAGCAGGAATCGTAGGATTCCAATTCCCCTATTCTCGAAAACAAGAATAAAATCGTTTTATTTTTCAAAACGCCAAAATGTTTTTCCGCCTAGATTCCGCCAAAAAGCGTTTTTCATCAGTTTTTATAAAATATCTCAAAAACTATTAGGTTCACCGCAAAAAATATTAAGTACAAAAACAATCTAAATTAAATTCCAAACAAAAAGTGTTTAGTACATGACCTTGATAAAGTGAACAGTTTCGAAGTTGCGAGCCATCAAAAAATGTATCAAAATTTTAGACATATCGTGAAATAACTCGAAAACCACAGGTCCTAGCGACATAAATACTAAGTACAAAATAAATCTTTATGCGTTTTTCTATAGAAAATTCCATATACATTTTTTTCGTAAATCAAATAGTTTAGGAGATTTGCTCAAAAATCGATATAATTTTTAAAAACATAATATGTTTTTCGTCAAACCTTTGACGGTAACTCCGAAACCATTCACTTTATCAAGGTTATGCACTTAACTTTTTTAGTTTAAAATTTAATGTAGATTATTTTAGTCCTTGATGACTTATACGCTAAACCTAGTAGTTTTCGAGATAATTGATAAAAACAGATAGAAAACTCGTTTTGACACCCATCTCCAACTTTTGGCAGTCCGTAACTCATAAAGTATTCATTTTAGAAACATTATGAACTATATAACTTTTAATGGAAATCAGTTGTAGATTATTTTTGTACTTAATAGTTTTTGCTGTAAACCTCATAGTTTTCGAGATATTCGATAAAAATGTACCGGGAAAAAATAAAAATAAAATAATGAAAAAAATAAAAATTTAAACATACGGTAAAAGTATTTGGTTTTAAATAGTTGGTAGAACGCAGACTGAGAATCCACATGGAAAATCTAAAACAAATTTTTGTATTTTGAAGATTAAAAAAAGAAAAAGAAAAAATGAAATTGTCTGGGTTAAAGTGGCAGAATGCGAGGTCGAATATTGACGTAAGACGTCCTTGTCGGTTGCATTTTCTCCCCTTCTAGACGTCCCCCACCCCGGGAATCATTTTTTCTTATTCCGAGACTCAATGAGCCATCAATAGGGAGAAAAGTGCAGCCGTCATCCGGGCAAAACGAGCATCCATCAGCGAGTTTTTGAAAGGGTAAATATACAGTTTCTGTTTTAAGAAACTGACAAAACTGTTTAAGGAGACCACAGACTAAACATCGCCATTATTTTCGAATTTTTCGCTTCTCTCTTCACTTTTCTTAACAACGGGAAAACCAAAATTTGTGTGTTTTTCCTTCCATTGAGAACTCCGCTTAAAAAGAGCCTATAAATCATACTTTTCGATATTGTAAAAATGAAAAAATTTGAAAGACAATAAAAATCTGATTTACGATCTAACGGTTCTTTGCCAGAGGTTTTAAAATAGAGCCCTTAAACATCTTTCAATGTCACAAAATTAAACAATAAAAAAAATTAATGACCGTAAAATATGATGAAAAAAAGTTGTTCTTAAAATAAAAAATGGGTAAGGGAAAAAAGGAGCAGGTTCAGAGGGCAAAAGGAGCGTAACACTGGAATCACCAGAGGGGAATCGCAGCATTCCAATTCCGACGGGAATCGTAGGATTCCGATTCCGAAAGGATTCGTAGTGTTCCTATTCTGAGAGGAATCGTAGGATTCCAATTCAGAGAGGAATCGTTGTGTTCCAATTATGACAGGAACTGTCGGATTAAAATTTAGAAAGGAATCGTAGGGTTCCAATTCCGACAGGAACCATAGGAATCCAATTCCGAAGAGAATCGTAGGCTTCCAATTCTGAAAGGAATCGTAGGATTACAAATCCTATAGGAACCGTGGGATTCCAATTCCGATAGCAACCGTAGGAATTCGAAGGAAATCGTAGGCTTCCAATTCTGAAAGGAATAGTTGGATTCCAATTCCGATTCCCATTCCAACAGGAATCGTAGGATTCCAATTCAGAAAGGAATCGTAGGCTTTCATATTCCCGAAAACGTAATAGTAGGATTTCAATTCCCAACGGAATCGTAGGATTTCAATTTCGCCAGGAACCATAGGAATCGTAGGCTTCCAATTCTGAAAAGAACTGTAGGACTCCCATTCCGACAGGAACCATAGGAATCCAATTCCGAAGAGAATCGTAGGTTTCTGATTCCGCCAGGAATCGTAGGGTTCCAATTCTGAAAGGAATCGTAGGTTCCAATTCCAAAGAAATAGTAGGATTTCAATTCCCAAAGGAATCGTAGGATTTCAATTTCGCCAGGAAACATAGGAATCGTAGGATTCCAATTCTGAAAGGAATAGTTGGATTCCAATTCAGAATGAATTGTAGGCTTTCATATCCGCCAGGAATCGTAGGAATCGTAGGCTTCCAATTCTGAAAAGAACTGTAGGACTCCCATTCCGACAGGAACCATAGGAATCCAATTCCAAGAGAATCGTAGGTTTCTGATTCCGCCAGGAATCGTAGGCTTCCAATTCTGAAAGGAACTGTAGGATTCCCATTCCGACGGGAACCGCAGGATTGCAATTGAAACAGGAATCGTAGAGTTCCAATTCTGGAAGGAATCGTAGGCTTCCAATTCAGAAAGGAATCGTAGGCTTCCAATTCAGAAATTAATCGTAAGCTTCCCATTCTTAAAGGAATCGTAGGCATCCAATTCTGAAAGGAACTGTAGGATTCCCATTCCGACGGGAACCGCAGGATTCCAATTTAAACAGGAAGCGTAGAGTTCCAATTCTGGAAGGAATCGTAGGCTTCCAATTCAGAAAGGAATCGTAGGCTTCCAATTCAGAAAGGAATCGTAGGCTTCCAATTCTTAAAGGAATCGTAGGATTCCAATAGGAATCGTAGGGTTCCAATAGGAATCGTAGGCTTCCAATTCTGAAAGGAACTGTAGGATTCCCATTCCGACGGGAACCGCAGGATTCCAATTTAAACAGGAATCGTAGAGTTCCAATTCTGGAAGGAATCGTAGGATTCCAATTCAGAAAGGAACTGTAGGATTCCCATTCCGACAGGAACCATAGGAATCCCATTCTAGCCTCTGTACACAGCATCATTTGGTTTCGTAAGCATCTGATTCCGCCAGGAATCGTAGGCTTCCAATTCTGAAAGGAACTGTAGGATTCCTATTCCGACGGGAACCGCAAGATTCCAATTTCAACAGGAATCGTTCAGTTCCAATTTAAACAGGAATCGTTCAGTTCCAATTCTGAAAGGAATCGTGAGCTTCCAATTCAGAAAGGAATCGTAGGATTCCAATTCCGTTAAGAACCGTAGGATTCCAATTCCGATAAAAACCGTAGGATTCCAATTCCGATAAAAACCATAGGATTCCAATTCCGACAGGAATCTTACGATTCCAACTCCGATAGGAACCGTTGGGTTCCAATTCCGACAGGAATCGTAGGATTTCAATTCCGAGAGGAATCGTAGGCTTCCAATTCCGCCAGGAATCGTGAGCTTCCATTTCCACCATGAATCGTAGGCTTAATTCCACCAGGAATCGTACGATTTCAATTCCACTAGGAATCGTGCGATTCCAATTACACCAGGAATCGTAGGGTTCCGATTCCGACCTGAACCGTGGGATTCCTATTCCGACTGGAGTCATAGGATTCCAATTCCACCCTTGAAAGGATGGAATCCCAGTGTTTCTAAGGTAGGGCAAGACCGGGAGGCTCAAGAATGATACAAAATTCATAAGAAAAAATTTAGTTTTTGGTCACCACCGCCAGAGCAGCATTTAGCGAGTTTTTAGATATTTTGGAGTGATGAAAACATCCGGATTTGGAAGTTCGAAAATGAATGTACTTACGTGACTGTTGTGCCATGGGTGGGAGCGGCGGGCGGGCGGGCTAGGCTCCAGAGCCGGTCGGTTTTGGCAGTGGAGTTTGGAGTCCTAGGCCTTGCATCGTCCATCCACCCGACTTCCACTGACTGCCGCCTCCTTCCCAGGGATGAGGGCATTCGCTCCGACCATTACACACCTACACCACGCCTGAAAAAAAGAGAAAAAAACATCAATCAGGAATTGAAAAAAGTAATAAAACATTAAGTTAAGAAAGACTAGATGTAACCGGATTAAATCTGTTTTAATCCAATCTCGTGTAGGAGGCCATTATCTAATAAGATTCGAGATATTCAAATCCGCAATGCCTTTTTCACAAATGAAAATCTTTGGCAACACTGCTTATTTCCCGGGTTTTAAAATTGCGGAGGGGCCCGCTGACAATATGACGATTAAACGACTGTTTAACTGGCTATAAACTGATTTAATTAATGTTTAGATAAAAATATGACGTTTTAACGGCTGTTTAGATGGCGATATGACAATTTAACGACTGTTTAGCAGACACATGACGATTTAACGGCTTTCTGGCTGAAAATGCGACTATTTACAACAGTTTAGCGTTTTAAAATTGTGGAGGGGCCCTCTAACAATATGACGGTTTAACGACCGTTTAGCCAACTATATGCCGAATTGATTAATGTTTAGATAACAATATGACATTTTAACGTCTGTTTATATAACGTTTTGACGTTTTAACTGCTGTTTAGATGGCGATATGACGATTTAACGACTGTTTAGCAGACAGTGCGTCGAATTTACGACAGTTTAGCGTTTTAAAATTGTGGAGGGGTCCGTCGGCAATATGAGGATTTAACGACCGTTTAACCGACTATACGCTAATTTAATTAATGCTTAGATAAACATATGACGTTTTAACGACTGTTTGGATGGCGATATGACGATTTAACGACTGTTTAGCAGACAATATGACGATTAAATGGCTTTTTAGCGGACAGTGCGTCGAATTTACGACAGTTTAGCGTTTTAAAATTGCGGAGGGGCCCGTTGACAATATGAGGATTTAACGACCGTTTAACCGACTACAAGCTAATTTAATTAATGTTTAGATAACATATGACGTTTTAACGACTGTTTGGATGGCAATATGACGATTTAACGACTGTTTAGCAGACAATATGACGATTTAACGGCTTTTAGCTGACAATGCGACGATTTAACGACAGTTTAACCGACTATACGCTGATTTAATTAATGTTTAGATAACGATATGACGTTTTAACGACATTTTAGATGGCGATATGACGATTTAACGACTGTTTAGCAGACAATATGACGATTTAACGGCTTTTTAGCTGACAATGCGACGATTTAACGACAGTTTAACCGACTATACGCTGATTTAATTAACGTTTAGATAACGATATGACGTTTTAACGACTTTTTAGATGGCAATATGACGATTTAACGACTGTTTAGCAGACAATATGACGATATAACGGCTTTTTAGGTGACAATGCGACGATTTAACGACTGTTTAGCCTCTAATTTGATACTCTATCGACTCTAACAGACTTGTTCAATTTTCATGGTTCCAAAAACAAGAAAAAATTATGGTTTTTATTTAAATTTATCGAAAATAATATGTAACACTTGAGACATATTGTTAAATACGTATTTTGTTAATTTATTTTATCCTCCTTAACCCAAGGGCGTCTCAAAACGCGATGATTCCATTTTTTTTATTATCTAAATTAATATTATAAGGACCTCTTTTTAAAAATAATCAGTTGTTTACATGAATTCTCGTCTCAAACTCACTGACCTTTATTCTCCTATTTTAGGATTCTGATTAATTAAAAGAGATTTTTTTTTTAATTTCGCCATACATTAATTATTATTTGTGATTAAATATTGAGTTTAAAAAAAAATACCGCCTTTTTAGAAAATGAAACCAATTATAAATGATTGATGATTCTCCCCTTATGGAGATTTTTTTTGAAAAATTGGATATTTGACCATTTTATCCTAAAATTTGAGGCCAAAAAGTAGTAAAAGGGTCTCATATTTTTCACCTTAAGGGTCCCTTACACATTTTCTGTTATTTGCGAGAAAACTGATGGTTTTTGAATTTTTTTTCTTTTTAAATGGGCCATAGAATATTTTTTTTTCTTCAAAAATCATAAAACATAGAAAATCGGAATAAAAAGTTAAAATTTTGGTCATAATTTTTAGGATTAAAATTTTAAAAAATCGATAAAACGAGTTTGTACTTATATTAATGAATGTTTAATAAAGTTATACGCAAAGAAATTTTTATCCTAACTGCATTCAATTTTTTGTAAATTGGGAGCAAATTTAAAAACTACATAAAATTTCGGTTTTAAGCTTCGTTCCGATTGTTTTTCCTAGATTGTAGCACAATAAAATAGTTAAAACAACAGTTTTTCGCGAAATTAACCCTTAAAATCATTCAGAAATCACATTTTGGACGATTTCAATGGGAATATCATGTTTTATATGATTGAAATCGATTCTACACTTAGTTTTCTACTAATGTCACCTTTTAATTAAGGGTTTGGCATCACATTTTCATTTAAAAATAATAAAATTAGAGCTCATCTGAATTTTCAGTAAATCCTTTAATTTTAACTAAAATGCCAATTTTACGTTCAAAAAGAGAGGGTTGACCCTTTTTTTTTCGGTTAGGATTAAGCGACAGGGCGTGAAATTGGTGGACCTGAGCTGAAATACCCAGTATAACGGGCAGTAATCATTTATTGCGTTCAGAGATAATCGGATCGAGTCCAGCCTATCATCATTTGATCAATTTAAGTCATAACCGATGCTCGGAATGCAAAAAATTTAAGGGACACAAAAGGAATTTCAATTATTGATATCGCAGGATTCTGATTCTTAAAAGGATCGAGGGATTCCATTTCCCATAGGAATCACATGATTCCATATCCTACAAAAAACGCAAGATTCCATTTCCAACAGGAATCGCAGGATTCCATATCCTACAAGAAACGCAGGATTCCATTTCCAACAGGAATCGCAGGATTCCATTTCCCACAGGACTCGCAGGATTTCATATCCTACAAGACTAGATCTCAAAATTCCATTTCCTACAAGATAGTTCGCAGAATTCCAATTCCTACAAGAATCGCAGGATCTTCATTTCCTAAAGCGATCGCAGGATTCCCTTTCCAACAGGAATCGCAGAATTCCATATCCAACAAGAATAGATCTCAAAATTTCTTTTCCTACAAGAATGGATCGCAGGATTCCAATTCCTACAGGAATCGCAGGATTCCACTTCCTACAGGAATCGCAAAATTCCATTTCCTACAGGGAACGCAGGATTCCATTTCCTACAGGGACCGCAGGATTCTATTTCGTACAGGAATCGCAGGATTCCATTCCCTAAAGAATCAAAGGATTCACATAGTTATCACTGTTATCAGAATTCCATTTCCTACAAGAATATATCTCAAAATTCCATTTCCTACAAGAATGGATTGCAGGATTCCAATTCCTACAGGAATCGCAAAATTCCATTTCCTACAGGGAACGCAGGATTCCATTTCCTAAAGCGATCGCAGGATTCCCTTTCCTACAGAAATGGCAGAATTCCATTTCCTCCAAGAATAGATCTCCAACAAAAGATGATTAGATCTCAAAATGTTATTTCCTAAAAGATAGATCGCAGAATTCCAATTCCTAAAGGACAGGGGTCGTAGGATTCCATTTCCTACAGGGATCGCAGGATTCAATTTCCTACAGGAATCGCAGAATTCCATTCCCTAAAAGAATCAAAGGATTCACATAGTTATCACTGTTATCAGAATTCCATTTCCTACAAGAATACATCTCAGGATTCCAATTCCTACAGGAATCGCAAGATTCCATTTCCTTCAGGGAACGCAGGATTCCATTTCCCACAGGAATCGCTGAATTCCATTTCCAACAAGAATAGATCTCAAAATTCCATATCCTACAAGAACAGATCGCATGATTTCGATTCCTACAGGAATCGCAGGATTCCACTTCCTACAGGAATCTATTTCCTGCAGGGATCGCTGGATTCTATTTCCTACAGGAATCGCAGAATTCCATATCCTACAAGAAACGCAGGATTCCATTTCCAACAGGAATCGCAGGATTCCATTTCCCACAGGACTCGCAGGATTTCATATCCTACAAGACTAGATCTCAAAATTCCATTTCCTACAAGATAGTTCGCAGAATTCCAATTCCTACAAGAATCGCAGGATCTTCATTTCCTAAAGCGATCGCAGGATTCCCTTTCCAACAGGAATCGCAGAATTCCATATCCAACAAGAATAGATCTCAAAATTTCTTTTCCTACAAGAATGGATCGCAGGATTCCAATTCCTACAGGAATCGCAGGATTCCACTTCCTACAGGAATCGCAAAATTCCATTTCCTACAGGGAACGCAGGATTCCATTTCCTACAGGGACCGCAGGATTCTATTTCGTACAGGAATCGCAGGATTCCATTCCCTAAAAGAATCAAAGGATTCACATAGTTATCACTGTTATCAGAATTCCATTTCCTACAAGAATATATCTCAAAATTCCATTTCCTACAAGAATGGATTGCAGGATTCCAATTCCTACAGGAATCGCAAAATTCCATTTCCTACAGGGAACGCAGGATTCCATTTCCTAAAGCGATCGCAGGATTCCCTTTCCTACAGAAATGGCAGAATTCCATTTCCTCCAAGAATAGATCTCCAACAAAAAGATGATTAGATCTCAAAATGTTATTTCCTAAAAGATAGATCGCAGAATTCCAATTCCTAAAGGACAGGGTCGTAGGATTCCATTTCCTACAGGGATCGCAGGATTCAATTTCCTACAGGAATCGCAGAATTCCATTCCCTAAAAGAATCAAAGGATTCACATAGTTATCACTGTTATCAGAATTCCATTTCCTACAAGAATACATCTCAGGATTCCAATTCCTACAGGAATCGCAAGATTCCATTTCCTTCAGGGAACGCAGGATTCCATTTCCCACAGGAATCGCTGAATTCCATTTCCAACAAGAATAGATCTCAAAATTCCATATCCTACAAGAACAGATCGCATGATTTCGATTCCTACAGGAATCGCAGGATTCCACTTCCTACAGGAATCTATTTCCTGCAGGGATCGCTGGATTCTATTTCCTACAGGAATCGCAGAATTCCATTCCCCAAAGGAATCAAAGGATTCACATAGTTATCACTGTTATCAGAATTCCATTTCCTACAAAAATAGATCGCAGGATTCCAATTCGTACAGGACAGGAATCGCAAGATTCCATATCCTACAGGAATCGCAGGATTCCATTTCCTACTGGCATATCAGGATTCCAATTCCTACAGGAATCGCAGGATTCCAATCCCTACAGGAATCGCAGGATTCCAATCCCTACAGGAATCGCAGGATTCCATTTCCTACAGGAATCGCAGGATTCCATTTCCTACAGGAATCGCAGGATTCCATTTCCTACAAGAATAGATCTCAAAATTCCATTTCCTACAAGAATACATCGCAGGATTCCAATTCCTACAGGAATCGCAGGGTTCCATTTCCTAAAGCGATCGCAGAATACCCTTTCTTGCAGGAATCGCAGGATTCCACTTCCTACAGGACTCGCAGAATTCCTTATCCTACAAGAATAGATCTCAAAATTCTATTTCCTACTAAATAGATCGCTGAATTCCAATTCCTACAGGAATCGCAGGATTCCGTTTCCTACAGGAATCAAAGGATTCCATTCCCTAAAGGAATCAAAGGATTCACATATGTAGTTATCACTGTTATCAGAATTCCATTTCCTACAAAAATAGATCGCAGAATTCCCTTTGCCTACAGGAATCGCATGATTCCAATTCCTACAGGAATCTCAGGATTCCATTTTTTACTGGAAACGCAGAATTCCATTTCCTACAAGAATAGATCGCAGGAATCCAATTCCAACAGGAATCGCAGGATTTCATTTCCTAAAGGAATCAAAGGATTCACATAGTTATCACTGTAATCAGAATTCCATTTCCAAGAATAAATTTCAGGATTCTAATTCCTACAGGAATCGCAGGATTCCATTTCCTACAGGGATCACAGGATTCCATTTCCTACTGAAATCTCAGGATTCCATTTTTTACAGGAATCGCAGGATTCCATTTCCTACAAGAATAGATCTCAAAATTCCATTTCCTACAAGAATAGATCGCATGATTCCGATTCCTACAGGAATCGCAGGATTTCATTTCCTAGCAGAATCAAAGGATTCACGCAGTTATCACTGTTATCAGGATTCCCATTCCTACAAGTAAACCTACAGCCGGTAAAAATTCTTTAAAATTCCGTACCATTTTTTGTTTGGCAATGCGGAAAGCTGCCGCGTTCCCATCCTACTTTTATCGTCCTATTTCCTATCCTAAGATCAATTTTGAGCCAAAGAATATGAAGCCGAAATAATAAGCCATTGAGTAATAATTAAATCGATAAAAAAAATACATTTTTTTAAATCCTTACGAAACTTTTTAGTTTTTCATTTAAAAAAAAAATAAAAAATAGCGATTTCCAAGGCTTATCCCTTAACTTCTTGCCAACTTTAGGAATAGCCTCATTTGAATAGTTCAACAGCTCGGAAACTAAAAAAAAAAAATAGAGTTTTTAGTGGAAATTTTTGAAAAAGAAGATCGAAAATTTAAATTTGATTGTAAAAAGCTCTTGTTTATCTACGGTCAGGTTAAGGAAGGGAAACCTTCCATAACAAAAACATGTTTTTTTCGGCATCATAGAGAAAATGGAGGGAAAAAAAATTTTTGATAAAAAAATAATTTTTTTTTTCTCGCTCGCGTAGTGAATTAGAACAGGGGAGTTTTAAAAAAAGTTATATCTAAGTGTGTCGCTAAGACTAAAATACATTCGGGGAGCGTCAGGACCGATGGGAGAGGGCTTTTTTTAAACACGAACTGTATGTCTCTGTTATTTCCCTCCCTACTCGTCCCTCCCGCTCCAACACTTTTTCCAATAAATATTTTTTACCTTCCGTCACTTCTTCGTCCGTCTCGAAGAAATTTTTAGAGTATTTTAAAAAAACCAAAAAAGAAAAAAAAATTTAAAAAAGGCACAATATCACAGTCACTAAACTAAAGACACAATATGATGGTGTGGGGGTGTATTTTATATATATAATATATAAAAAATGTTTATATATTATAAATATATATTTGTCTTATCACACGGAGGGTTCGGAACTTAAATGAGCCAGTAGGAACACTAAAGAACGCTCGTTTGTTACTGAAAGTGGGTTCGGAACCCGACGGGAACGGTCCATCCCCACCACCGGCTCCGTTTTTGATCGCGGGGCGAGGTGGTGGGGATGAAAAAGGGGTGGAGGGGGGAGTCTGGATAGGCCGGGGATGAGGGATAAGTCTACCAACATAACAACACGTGCCTCCGTCCTGGGTTCAATAAACCTCGAAGCCTCCTTTTTTTCTTCTTCTATCTATCGTCCTACCAACCCCCCAAAAAAATTATTAAATATTAAATTATAATATATTAACCCTTCTTTACCATCATTTTTCTCCCTTAACTTTTTTTTCCAAATTATAACCAAATTTTTATTTTTCAAGTTTGTCCAAAAAATTCTTCAAAATTATAACATAAAAATAAATTAAATAATATTTAATTAATATATTATTTTATATTGGGGGAATAAATGGGCTTATGTGAGAACTTCAATTATTCCCCGAGAGGTGGTAGCACGTCCTAAGCGTAAACAAGGAGAACCCGACTTGGTCATATTTTTTTTTATTTTTTATAAGAGAAATGCGGTTTTTTGGGAGGGTCTTCCAGAGTTTGGGGGAGGAAAAATTTATTGTTGAGGTTGTCTTTCGTGCCGGCCGTATGTAGCCAGCTATTTTCCCCGGTTCACTTTCACTACAGAAATCCCCCCACCAAAAAAAAAAAAAAAAAAAAAAAAAATCGTCATGAGCTGACCTCGTCTGACCACTCAGATTGTCTCCACTATCTGTCCGACCTCTTCGCCCATCCAATATCCGCCCAAGAACTTTCCGACAATCCGCTCAATCCCCTCCGTCAATCCACTATCTGTCCACCCATTATCCGTCAATACTCTATCCGCCAATCCACTATCCATCATTCCACTATCTGTCAATCCACTATCTGCCCACCCATTATCCGTCAATTCACTATCCGCCAATCCACTATCCATCATTCCACTATCTTTCAATCCTCTATCCCTCCTTCCACTATCTGTCCATCCATTATCCTTCAATACACTATCCACCAATCCACTATCCGCCCACCCACTATCAGCCATTCCAATATCCGCCCACCCATTACCCGTCAATCAACTATCCGCCCACCCATTATCCGCCAATCCACTATCCATCATTCTACTATCTTTCAATCCTCTTTGCCTCCTTCCACTATCTGCCCATCCCTTAACCGTCAATCCATTATCCACCAATCTACCATCCGTCAATCCACCATCCGTCAATCCACTATCCGCCCACCCATTATCTTCTAATCCACTATTCGTCCATCCAACCATCTTCCTTCCACTCACCCATATCCCCCAATCTACTATCCATCATTCCACTATCTTTCAATCCTCTATTCCTCCTACCACTATCTGCCCATCCATTATCCGTCAATCCATTATCCACCAATCCACTATCCCTCCATACACTATCTTTCAATCTACTATCCATCCTTCCATCATCCGTCCATCCGTTATCCCTCAATCCATCCATCTATGGAGGGTAATGTAACACCTGCTGTTAGTGAAAATTGAAAAAATGTTCTAAATCCAAACTTTTCCCTAAAAGCCCCTGATCTCCTCTCCTCACCAAACTGTTTAATTTTATCTTTTTCTCCAAGAAGGTCTTTGTTTGTGCACATTATTTTGTAGTAAATAAATTATTGAAGACCAGTAGACGATAAAAAGTGGAGGAACCGTGTTTTTTCTCTCTCTTCTTATAATCCTCCCCGATAAGATAATCCTTCCATGTCTGCTGCCTTTATGCGGGGACGACTTTATATAGAAACTTGTTGAATCTTTTACTTTCACCTTGTATGAAAAAGGGCGAGAAGATGGACGTGAGAAGTGGGGGATCCGAAGGTAAAAATGTTAAGTAAGCGGTCAGAGAGCGTCGCTAGTTAGATAAGGGCCGAAAGCAATCTATGTCAAGTGGTCTGGATGTCGAATCGATACTTGCATCACGGCCTTCTCCACCTTATTTATGCACGTTGTAAACCGTAAAAAAAAGAAAAAAACTACTAAAAAAATACCATCAAGACTTCGCATACCAGAATAATGTTCAACTAGCCCCCCACCTTTTTTTTTAATTTTTTTTTTTCAAAGTTTATTTTCATTTTATTTTTTTTGGGGGGGCGATTTTTGTTTAGTCTAGGCGGTGAAAGTTGGGAGGGTTGCAAGTGGGTGGATTCAGGGTAGGAATCAGTCATCGCCCCTCCACTTTCATAACCCCCCCTCCTATCACCCCTCCCCACCCCCCTCCTAGTACCTAACCGAGGCCTAGGGTCATGTCTGGGTCACAGACGCTCAATTCACCCCTCTTCACTATTTCATCCTCGTAGAAAACATCCGACTATTTCTTCCTATTTTTTTTTTTTTTTATGTCCGGATTATTTTCTATATTTTTATGATTTTTCGGAAAAAAAAAAGTTTTTTGTATCTTAGTAAATGATTGTATTGTGAAGCCGAATCAAACAGTAATAATTTTGAAAAACGTACTGTTTCTCGCAAAATTGGAACAAATATTATGCCCTTCCCTTATCCTCTATCCGTCCACCCATTATCCGTCAATCCACTATCTACGAATCCACTATCCGTCAATCCGTTATTCGTCAATCCACTATCTACAAATCCACTATCCGTCCACCCATAATCCGTCAATACCCTATCCGTCAATCCACTATCTACAATCCCCTATCCGTCAATCCACTATCTACAATCCACTATCCGTCAATCCACTATCTACCAATCCACTATCCGTACACCAATTATCCGTCAATCCTTATTCGTCAATCCACTATCCGTACACCCATTATCCGTTAATCCACTATCCGTCAATCCACTATCTGTCAATCCTCATTCTACCAATCCACTATCCGCCCGTCCACTACCCATCAATACACTATCCGTTAATCCACTATCTACCTATCCGCTATCCGTCCACCCATTGGGCCATTATACTTCAATTCACTATCCGTCAATCCACTATCTGTTAATCCTCTTTCTACCAATCCACTCTCCGCCCGTCCACTCTCCGCCCGTCCACTATCCGTCAATACACTATCCGTCAATCCAATATCTATCAAACCACTATCCCTTCATCCCCTCACCGTCAATCCACTATCTACCTATCCGCTATGCGTCCACCCATTATCCGTCAATCCACTATCATCTATCCGCTATCCGTTCACCCATTATCCGTCAATCCACTATCTGTCAATCCTCTATCTACCAATCAACTTTCCGCCCGTCCAGTATCCGTCAATCCGTTATTCGTTATTGATAGATACCAATCCACTATCGCCCCACCCATTATCCGTAAATCCGCCCACCCATTATCCGTAAATCCGCCCACCCATTACCCGTTAATCCACTATCTACCAAGCCACTATCCGCCCGTCCACTATCTATCAATCCAATATCTCTCCATAATTAACCGTGCTTCCATAATCTGTCCCCCCAGGGAAGCGAGTGGCAAAAATGGTGAAATAAAGCAAAGCAGGAACAATTACGACGAATAGCAATCCGATTGTCATACCATCGGTATGGAAACGGATAGGAATTGGAATCCTGCGGTTCCAGGGGTGGAATCCTGCAGTTCTAGTGGTGGAATCTCGCGATTCCAGAGGATTCCGGCGGTGGAGTCCAGCTGTTCGCGTGGATTCCAGCGGTGGAATCCAGCTGTTCGCGAGGATTCCGGCGGTGGAGTCCAGCTGTTCGCGTGGATTCCAGCGGTGGAATCCAGCTGTTCGCGAGGATTCCAAAGGCGATATATCACTTATTTAGTGGTTATTATTAAGTGGTATTACATTCCCGCGTTTAAAACGCGGACGGATTATGGAAGCACGGTTAATGAATGGAGAGATAGTGCATTGACAGATAGTGGAATGATGGATAGGAGACGGGCGGATAGTGGCTTGGTAGATAGTGGATTGACTGGTAATGGATGGGCGGAATGTGGATTGACAGATAGTGGAATGATGGATAGGAGACGGGCGGATAGTGGCTTGGTAAATAATGGATTGACTGGTAATTTGTGGGCGGAATGTGGATTGACAGATAGTGGAATGATGGATAGGAGACGGGCGGATAGTGGCTTGGTAAATGGATTGACTGGTAATTTGTGGGCGGAATGTGGATTGACAGATAGTGGAATGATGGATAGGAGACGGGCGGATAGTGGCTTGGTAGATAGTGGATTGACTGGTAATGGATGGGCGGAATGTGGATTGACAGATAGTGGAATGATGGATAGGAGACGGGCGGATAGTGGCTTGGTAAATAATGGATTGACTGGTAATTTGTGGGCGGAATGTGGATTGACAGATAGTGGAATGATGGATAGGAGACGGGCGGATAGTGGCTTGGTAAATAATGGATTGACTGGTAATTTGTGGGCGGAATGTAGATTGACAGATAGTGGAATGATGGATAGGAGACGGGCGGATAGTGGCTTGGTAGATAGTGGATTGACTGGTAATGGATGGGCGGAATGTGGATTGACAGATAGTGGAATGATGGATAGGAGACGGGCGGATAGTGGCTTGGTAGATAGTGGATTGACTGGTAATGGATGGGCGGAATGTGGATTGACAGATAGTGGAATGATGGATAGGAGACGGGCGGATAGTGGCTTGGTAGATTGTGGATTGACTGGTAATGGGTGGGCGGAATGTAGATTGACAGATAGTGGAATGATGGATAGGAGACGGGCGGATAGTGGCTTGGTAGATAATGGATTGACTGGTAATGGGTGGGCGGAATGTGGATTGACAGATAGTGGAATGATGGATAGGAGACGGGCGGATAGTGGCTTGGCAGATAGTGGATTGACTGGTAATGGATGGGCGGAATGTGGATTGACAGATAGTGGAATGATGGATAGGAGACGGGCGGATAGTGGCTTGGTAAATAATGGATTGACTGGTAATTTGTGGGCGGAATGTAGATTGACAGATAGTGGAATGATGGATAGGAGACGGGCGGATAGTGGCTTGGTAGATAGTGGATTGACTGGTAATGGATGGGCGGAATGTGGATTGACAGATAGTGGAATGATGGATTGGAGACGGGCGGATAGTGGCTTGGTAAATAATGGATTGACTGGTAATTTGTGGGCGGAATGTAGATTGACAGATAGTGGAATGATGGATAGGAGACGGGCGGATAGTGGCTTGGTAGATTGTGGATTGACTGGTAATGGGTGGGCGGAATGTAGATTGACAGATAGTGGAATGATGGATAGGAGACGGGCGGATAGTGGCTTGGTAGATAATGGATTGACTGGTAATGGGTGGGCGGAATGTGGATTGACAGATAGTGGAATGATGGATAGGAGACGGGCGGATAGTGGCTTGGCAGATAGTGGATTGATGGGTGGGAGGAGTGTAGATTGACGGATAGTGGGTGGGCGGATAGTGGATTGACGGATAATGGCTATATTAAGTGGTAATAAACCTTAATTCTCTCCCAATAATAAACAATTTGAGTCCTTACTTTTAACTAAAAATTCAATTTCTTTAGTTCTTCACATCTTTAGAAATTTGCGAAATGAACTTCTCAGTGAGCTCAATTATTTATAAGTCCCCTTGAGAGAGAGTTAGTGAATCGTCTTTCGTCTAAAGGTGACTATTCCCTATCATCAATAAAACAGATTCAAACTTGCGGTTTTCGTGTATTTAGGACGGAATTAATAAAGAGCCTAAACTGTCAGTTTGCTAGGCAAACTTTACGCTTTACTGAATATTTGAGAAAGGGGGGGGGGGGGGAGGTGTATTCGTGAAACTCAGTAGGTAAAATATTTTTTAAGAAATTTTAAAATTTAAATTCGCCGGCAAATGGCACTTTGTTTTGTTGATTGATCAAAAATAAAATGTGGGAACCTTGACTTTATTAAAAGACGTCTAGACTGGGTCTGGCCGATGTGTACTACGATCGTAAATCATTTTTTAAACGCGGGAATGTAAACCAGGGAAGCTAGTCGCGAAAATGGCGAAATAAAAAAAAAAGCAGGAACAATTATGACGAATTGCAATCCAATTTTCTTGCCATCAATGTGAAAACGGAGAGCTATTGGTATGGATTCCGGCAAGGAAATGGAATCATGCGGTTCCTGAGGTGGAATCCAGCTGTTTTAGAGGATTCCAGAGGTGGAATTCAGCTGTTTCAGAATTCCAGATGTGGAATCCAGCTGTTTCAGAGGATTCCTGAGGTGGAATCCAGCTGTTTCAGAGGATTCCAGAGGTGGAATCCAGCTGTTTCAGAGGATTCCAGAGGTGGAATCCAGCTGTTTAAGAGGATTTCAGAGGTGGAATCCAGCTGTTTCAGAATTCCACATGTGGAATCCAGCTGTTTTAGAAGATTCCACATGTGGAATCCAGCTGTTTCAGAGGATTCCCGAGGTGGAATCCAGCTGTTTCAAAGGATTCTAGAGATGGAATCCAGCTGTTGCAGAGGATTGCAAAGGTGGAATCCTGCTGTTCCACAGGATTCCTGTTGTGGAAACCAGAAATTCCAGAGTATTCCAGAGGTGGAAGCCTGCGATACCTGAGGATGCCAGAGGTGGAATCCTGCAATTCCAGTGGATTTCAGAGGTGGTACCCTGCGATTCTAGGGGATTGCAGAGGCGAAATCCTGCGATTCCAGAGCATGCCAGAGGTGGAATCCTGCAATTCCATAGGATTCTAGAGGGGAAACCCTGCGATTCCAGAGGACGCTAGAGGTGGAATCCTGCAATTCCAGTTGATTCCAGATTTGTAACCCTGCGATTCCAGAGTATTCCCGAGGTTGAATCCTTCGATTCCAGAGGTGGAACCCTGCAATTCCAAAGGATGCCAGAGGTGGAATCCTGAAATTCCGGTGGATTCCAGAGGTTGAAACCTGCGATTCCAGAGGTTGAAACCTGCGATTCCAGAGGATGCCAGAGGTGGAACCCTGCGTTTACAGAGGCTTCCAGAGGTGGAATCCTTCCATTCCAGAGTATTCCCGAGGTTGAATCCTGCGATTCCAGAGGATGCCAGAGGTGGAATTCCGCAATTCCAGAGGATTCCAGAGGCAAAACCCTGCGATTCCAAAGGTTTCCAGAGGCAAAACCCTGCGGTTTCAGAGGATTCCTTAGGCGAAACCCTGCGATTCCACGGCATGCCAGAGGTGGAATTCTTGGATTCCAGAGTATTCCCGAAGTTGAATCCTTCGATTCCAGAGGTGGAACCCTGCAATTCCAAAGGATGCCAGAGGTGGAATCCTACAATTCCAGTGGATTCCAGAGGTTGAAACCTGCGATTCCAGAGGATTCCAGAGGCGAAACCCTGCGATTCCAGAGGATGCCAGAGGTGGAACCCTGCGTTTACAGAGGCTTCCAGAGGTGGAATCCTTCCATTCCAGAGTATTCCCGAGGTTGAATCCTGCGATTCCAGAGGATGCCAGAGGTGGAATTCCGCATTTCCAGAGGATTCCAGAGGCAAAACCCTGCGATTCCAAAGGTTTCCAGAGGCAAAACCCTTCGGTTTCAGAGGATTCCTGAGCCTAAACCCTGCGGATTTAGAGGTGGAATCGCGATTCCATAGGTTTCCAGAGGCAAAACCCTGCGGTTTCAGAGGTAGAATCCTGCGATTCCAGAGGATGCCAGAGATGGAACTCTGCGATTCCACAGGATTCCAGAAGATTCAGGGAAGGAACAGGAGTCCTGCTTTTTAAACAGAGTCTTTCGGGCTATTTGGCGATGATGGAAGTGAATAAAAACCAGAAATATTGTTTATAAACATTTTAAAATAAGACCTTGAGAATAATTATTTTACGTAGAGCAATTTAATAAATTCGATGCAAAATTAGCGTACCTATTGTAAAGATTTATGGGCGTCATAGCCGCTCTTTATATTTAGAAATTTCCGCTTATTAATATTCAAACCATGCACGAGAGTTCTTGTTCTGTTATCTTGTGCATTAAAAAAAAAAAAAAAATGAAATGAAGAGAGAGCGAGATTTGTAAAGCATTGGACTTTATCAGACAGACATCTTTTCCGTCTGCCGGTTGATGGGCTCAAGAAGGCCTTTAAAGAGTCCTTTGACCCCCGGGGGGATCCTCCTGCCCAAAAATAATAGTCCGGAACGTAAAAACGAACCTCCCCCCTAAAAAAAGACCCGTTCCAGAATAAAGGACGAAAAATAAAAACGGATTACACCTATTTTTCAACTAACATGACTAATAGACAATGTTCGACTAATTTTAGTTTCATTTTTAGAAAAATGCCGTTCAATTTTTTTTTCTTCTTTTCTTGTTCGAGAGATCACTTTTTGGAGATAAAGGGCCTATCCAGTTTTAAAATACCCGGGCGACTCCCATTTTTAAAATAAGTTTCATTTTTAAAAATAAAATTACTCGCCTGCAATCAATTTTGAGCACAGGGATACCAAAAATCTATGATTGTACTGCCAAAAACTGAGTAATCGCACTCAGCCATAGGAAAAATTGATTGAAGACATAAAACAGAATAATAACAATAATTGGTAAAATGTTAAAGCAATGCAAGCTCATTTTAATGCCAATATAATGAAATTGTAATGCAATTGATTCCACATTGTTGATTCCGCATTGTAAGACAGTTGATTCCGAATTGTAAATCATTTTATTCAACATTGTAACTCAGTTGATTCCTCATTGTACATCTCGATCCTTTGATTCCAGAGGATTTCAAAGGTGGAATCCTTCGATTCAAGAGGATTCCAGAGGTGAAATACTTCGATTTCAGAGGATTACAGAGGTGGAATCCTTCAATTCCTGAGGATTCCAAAGGGGGAATCCCATTCAAGAGGATTGCAGAGGTGGAATACTTCGATTTCAGAGGATTACAGAGGTGGAATCCTACGATTCCAGAGGTGAAATACTTGGATTTCAGAGGATTCCAGAAGTGAAAAACTTCGATTTCAGAGGATTACAGAGGTGAAAATACTTCGATTCGAGAGGATTGGAGAGGTGGAATACTTCGATTTCAGAGGATTACAGAGGTGGAATACTTCGATTCCAGAGGATTGCAGAGGTGGAATCTTACGATTCAAGAGGATTCCAGAGGTGAAATACTTCGATTTCAGAGGATTACAGAGGTGGAATCCTTCAACTCCTGAGGATTCCAAAGGGGGAATCCTACGATTCAAGAGGATTGCAGAGGTGGAATACTTCGATTCCAGAGGTGAAATCCTTCAATTCCTGAGGATTCCAAAGGGGGAATCCTTCGATTCAAGAGGATTGCAGAGGTGAAATACTTCGATTTCAGAGGATTCCAGAGGGAGAATCCTTCGATTTCAGAGGATTCCAGAGTTGGAATCATTCGATTCCAGAGGATTTCAAAGGTGGAATCCTTCGATTCAAGAGGATTCCGGAGGTAAAATACTTCGATTTCAGAGGATTCCAGAGTTGGAATCATTCGATATCAGAGGATTCCAGAGTTGGAATGATTCAATTCCAGAGGATTCCAGAGGGAGAATCCTTCGATTCCAGTTGATTCCAGAGTTGGAATCTTTTGATTTCAGAGGATTCCAGAGGTGGAATCCTTCGATTCCAGAGGATTCCAGAGGTAGAATCCTTCGATTCCAGAGGATTCCCGAGGTGTAATCCTTCGATTCCAGAGGATTTCAGAGGTGGAACCCTGCGATTCATTAGGTGGAATCCTTCGATTCCCGAATCGATTACACATTGAAACGCATTTAATTCCACATTCTGACTCAATTGATTCCACAATGTAACTCAATTATTTCAACATTGTATCGCAATTTTAATGGATCTCTGTTATGTTCAACTGCGTTATGTTAAAACGACAATTTTTATGTCGAAACGACAGGTGTCAAATCTCTTTTTTATGGTGGACAGTAACTCGCGATTTCTGCTATGGTCAAATAAATTATGGCGAACCGCATTATGTCGACACTCGAATACAAAACAATTTGAATGCTATTTGAACACAATTGGAACATGATTTCTTCACATATCTTCATCATAATAAGTTTAAAATGAAATTATTTGGGTGTCCGGTTGACGGAGACAGGTTAACGTTTCAAATTTAAATTTTAGATTCGATACAAAAGAGAAAAGTTTTAAAACAGGGCTCTGATTAATTAATCCAATTTGTTCTTCCCGCGGACCGCTCTCTCATTGAGCGGATGATATTTTAAATTTGACACGGCCACGGCTTTTACCCCCATCCCCCGAATTCATTTGACGTTTTAAATCTGGAAAACTTTACCATCCACTTTTCGACATTTTCTACTTTCAGAGTTTCAAATTACTTATATTAAAATGGTATTTTAAAAGTCAAATGGGAGTTAAAATAAATTACCGACATTGAATAAAATATTCACCGCGCAGGAGGGGGAGAAGGTCACATCATTTAGGCGAATTTTTTAACTTTTTTTTGAACAGGAAGACACTTTCACATGGTTCCGATTCCTTTCTGGAACCACCGGATTTCCTACTGGAATCGCCGGTTTCCAATTCCTCATCGTAGGGTTCCTATTCCTCGGAATCGTAGGGTTCCAGTTCCTCGGAATCGTAGGCATCCAATTCCTCGGAATCGAAGGCTTTCAATTCCTCGGAATCGTAGGGTTCCAATTCCTCGGAATCTTAGGGTTCTAATTCCTCGGAATCGTACGGTTCCAATTTCTCGGAATCGTACGGTTCCAATTTCTCGGGGTCGTTGGGTTCCAATTCCTCGGAATCGTAGGCTTTCAATTCCTCGGAATCGTTGGGTTCCAATCCCTCGGAATCGTAGGGTTCCAATTCCTCGGAATCTTAGGGTTCTAATTCCTCGGAATCGTACGGTTCCAATTTCTCGGGGTCGTTGGGTTCCAATTTCTCGGAATCGTAGGCTTTCAATTCCTCGGAATCGTTGGGTTCCAATCCCTCGGAATCGTTGGGTTCCAATTCCTCGGGGTCGTAGGGTTCCAATCCCTCGGAATAGCAGGGTTCCAATTCCTCGGAATCGTAGGCTTCCAATTCCTCGGAATCGTAAGCTTCCAATTCCAAAAATGATTCCATTTCCTAATCATCGCAGTTACACAGGATAACACTTCCAGCCTAAAATCCTGGAATTTCAATTCCTGATTGCTGAATCGCTGGATACAAAAAAAAAAAGAAAAAAGAAAAATGGAAAAAGAAGCCTTAAATTATCGATGTATTGACGTCTATATCGAATCGTGCATACTAAACGTTTTTTCACAAATCATTAATTTAATGACGTCATCTCCATTGGGTCAGAATAAAAGGAGAAGACTGAATTTCAACGTTATTTTCTTTTTCTTTTCATCCCTCGCCCCGGGGCATAACTCACTTCGTATTTGTCTCCCGGATTTTCGGCCTCCGAGGTTGAAAAGCGAACAAGACAGGAAGAAAAGAAAGAGAGAGAGAGAGAAAAAAAAAGGAAGACTGACAACAAGAGAACGGTCGAAGGGTGAGGGAGAGCGGGTCGTCGCCCGAGGAGTGAAAGCTTCCCGGCGACAAAGGGGAAACTCCGTAACAGAATCAACGTCCGAGAAAATTAAAGATGAATCCAAGAAAAATGGCTCCACGTCAGAAAAAAGCGACGATCTCATAAAGAAAAAAAGAAAATAAATCTAAAAATTTACAATGGAAAAATATTTTGGCAAACATAAATTACACTAATGGAGGTGGACCAATAAAAAAAGCTTTTGGTCTACCCAGAATTTTGAAAAACTACAGCCTTCTGCACCGTTTCGTGCCCCAATAGCAGTCACAAACAATCTTGCGATTCCCGTTAGGAATGGAATTCTGCGATCACGATAAGAAGATGGAATCCTTCGATTCCGTATCGGAATTCGAATCCTTCGATTCCGTATCGGAATTCGAATCCTTCGATTCCGTATCGGAATTCTAATCCTTCGATTCCGTATCGGAATTCGAATCCTTCGATTCCGGATGAGAAATGGAATCCTTCGATCCCGGATGGGAAATGGAAACCTTCGATTCCGGATGGGAAATGGAATCCTTCGATTCCGGATGAGAAATGGAATCCTTCGATTCCGGATGGGAAATGGAATCCTTCGATTCCGGATGGACAATGGAAATCTTCGATTCCGAATGGAAAATGGAATCCTGCGATTCAAAGGGAAGTGGAATCTTTCGATTCCGAATGGGAAGTTGAATCCGGTGATCCAGGTTAGGAGCTGGGATCTTGCGATTCCGGATGAATATTTGAGGCGCTCCGGGTACGAAGGGCGAACTCGACAAAACGTAGTTTCGAGATAATCACATTTTAAAGTTTCGGTTTTTACATACCTATTTAAAGGGGAAAAAATGGCGAACTCAACATAAAAATTATATGGGTGTATTCACCAAGAGGTCTAGAATCTGAAAATGAAAAAAAAACTGGAAGGCACTTCCCCAAAAACCCGACGTCGAGGGTATCACAATAACTTCTTTAAGGAAGTTAAAAAAAATTTGTCCGATGTCGAGTTCGCCCTTCGTACCCGGAGCGCCTCATTTTAATCCTTCGATTCCAGATGGGAACTGGTATCCTGCGATTCCGGTTGAGAATTGGAATCTTTCGATTCAGGTTAAGAATTGGAATCTTTCGATTCAGTATGGGAAATGGAATCTTTCTATTCCGGATGGGAATCGGAATCCTGCGGTTCCGGTTGAGAATTGGAATCTTTCGATTCCGTATGGGAATCGGAATCCAGCGATTCAGTTTGAGAATTTTAATCCAGCCCTTCTTGACCCACCAAAAATAACGACTTTGCATGTACGTTCATTAAAAAGAGGAAACGTGTATAAACTCGTTGTTTATGGTCGTCTCTTTATTATTGGAAGTGAAATCTCGCCATCTACACTCACGATAAGATCGTGTATTGTTTCACGAGAAAAAAAGGAAAAAAAAAAAAAGAAATGGCCCCAATGGAATTTTATCCGATTTTATTGCGATCAAGATTTCAAAAAAATGGCACGGTCTGTTGCGCCTCCGGGTCCTTGACGGGTCATTTCGACAGGAATTTCCGTTTACAAATTTTATTTTTTGTACTCCAGACATTTTATTCTTTACCGGGATGCTCGAAGGATCACAAACTATTCGCCGAGGGGTTTTTTTTGTATCTAATTTCTTATCCAAAGTCGACTCCGTAGGGAGGGATTTCATGGTGGAGAGACGAATGACGGAGAGTAGACTGAAAATAATTACATCGAGTTAGCTACGGGATTACGCGCCCGAGGCAGACCGCTAATTAGCTGTTGCATATACCAGCGCAGACCCCCTTCATTTAAAATTATAAATAAAAAAAAAAAAGAGAGAGAGACCTTCTCTGCACCCACTTGAGATTAATAAACAAAAAAATAATTGCACTAACGTCTAAAAATGCGGGCTCGAGATTTATAATAAAAGGAAGAAATGTAGCGGGGGTAGAATGCGTCAAAATAAACTAAAGATGTGATTCGATTTGAGGTTATTGAAGATTCTAGTAGGAATCGGGATCCTGCGATTCCTGTACGCATTGGAATCCAGCAATTCTTGTAGGCATTGGAATCCTGCGATTCCGATTACCGTTGGAATTTCAAGAGGAATCGTAGGATTCCAATTCCTATCGGAAATCGCCGGATTCCGATTCCCATCGGGAATCGAAGGATTCCAATTCCCACCGGAAATCGTAGGATTCCAATTCCCATCCGGAATCGAAGGATTCCAATTAGTTTCAGGAATCGTACGATTCCATTGAGTGGAGCACAAATTCGGACTTAATTAGAGTCGCAAAAACCTATGGATTTTGAGATATTTCAATATGTACGTTGATATCAAGGTTTTTGCAATTCCCATCAGGAATCGTACGATTCCATTGAGTGGAGCACAAATTCGGACTTAATTCGAGTCGCAAAAACCTATGGATTTTGAGATATTTCAATATGTACGTTGATATCAAGGTTTTTGCATTTCCCATCAGGAATCGTGCGATTCCAATTCCCATCGGGAATCGTAGGATTTCAATTCCCATCGGGAATCGCATGATTCCAATTCCCATCGGGAATCGCAGGATTCCAATGCCCATCAGGAACCGTACGATTCCAATTCCCATCAGGAATCGGAGGATTCCAGCTCCTAAACTGGATAGCAGGATTCCAATTCCCATCAGGAGTCGTACGATTCCAATTGCCATCAGGAATCGGAGGATTCCAGCTCCTAAGCTGGATCGCAGGATTCAAATTCCCATCGGGAATCGCAGGATTCCAATTGCCATCAGGAATCGGAGGATTCCAGCTCCTAAGCTGGATCGCAGGATTCATATTCCCATCGGGAATCGCAGGATTCCAATTGCCATCAGGAACCGTACGATTCCAATTCCCATCAGGAACCGTACGATTCCAATTCCCTCAAGAACCGTACGATTCAAATTCACATCAGGGACCGTACGATTCCAATTTCGATCAGTAACCGTACGATTCCAATTCCTTCAAGAACCGTACGATTCAAATTCACATCAGGGACCGTACGATTCCAATTTCGATCAGTAACCGTACGATTCCAATTCCCATCAGGAAACGTAGGATTCCAATTCCCATCAGGAAACGTAGGATTCCAATTCCCGTCAGGTACCGTACTATTCAAATTCACATCTGGCACCTTACGATTCCAATTTTGATCAGGAACCGTACGATTCCAATGTAGATCAGGAACCGTACGATTCCAATGTAGATCAGGAACCGTACGATTCCAATTTTGATCAGGAACCGTACGATTCCAATTTCGATCAGTAACCGTACGATTCAAATTCACATCAGGGACCGTAAGATTCCAATTTCGATCAGTAACCGTACGATTCCAATTCCCATAAGAAAACGTAGGATTCCAATTCCCATCAGGAAACGGAGGATTCCAATTCCCACCAGGAACCGAACGATTCTAATTCCCATCAGGAACCGAACGATTCCAATTCCCATCAGGAACAGTAGGATTCCAATTCCCATCAGGAATCGTAGGATTCCAATTCCTATCAGAAATCGTACCATTCTAATTCCCATCCGGTATCGCAAGATTACGTTCCCTAAATTTAAAAGGTTTGTGTAAGACTTTAAAAAGTTTTCGACGGTTTAACATCACGGATAACAACAAGAGATTAACATGATTGCAAAAACAGGTTTTTTTTTTCTCCCTGGAGAGGGACGACTTTCGCATATAATGATGATGAACCCAATTTAAATATCCTTCAACATCCACAATAATTAAGTGCATCCAAGATTGCGTTTTCGCCCGAGGCTCAGATTTTTCGGAGGCGTTCCCATAACGAACGAAATAAAAAACCGACGGTTTATTTACATTTTTTCGAGATGTAGATTTGCGAATTTTTTTTTCTTTCCCCTGGGGTATTTCTTTGTGTTTGATGATGTTGGTTGAAAGTCGGCCGTTGCTGGGAGGGGGGGGGGGGGTTCCCGCGACGGCCACCACCTGTATAATATCGCGGTCTGGCCTCTGTCTAGACGTATCCAAGGCGGGAGTCGATTAGGTAGAGGCCGCCCTACTTTACCCGTACCACGCGCCTACCAGATCAGCCTTTTTACCTTTTTAAAAACCCAATGTAAAAACAAAAATTTAAAAAAAATTCCTCACATTTTTATTTTTTATTTTAATCATAAAAATTATTATTACAAAATTGACTCCAATTCTGATTTTTCTTCATTTTTTATGATTTTTGAAAAAAAAAAAATCTTGTATTTACAAATAAATGTAATCTAAAGCCAAATCAAAAATAGTTAACACGCTCGCGAAATTGGAGCAAAACTTTCAATAAAAACGCCGCAAATTAAGCGGTGTAATTGACCCTTAAGTGCTGGAATTATGCACGATGAAAATTTAAATCGTATATAATCATAAATATAAATTGAAAATTTAAAGACTGGCCAATGTTTTCTCGACATGATGGTATAGTTATGGGAATCGGAATGATACGATTCCGCATGGGAATCGGAATGATACGATTCCTTATGGGAATCGGAACATTACGATTCCGGACTGGGATCGGACTCATACGATTCCTTACGGGAATCTCGGACTCATACGATTCTTTACGGGAATCTCGGACTCATACGATTTCTTACGGGAATCTCGGACTCATACAATTTCTTACGGGAATCTCGGACTCATACGATTCCTTACGGGAATCTCGGGCTCATACGATTTCTTACGGGAATCTCGGGCTCATACAATTTCTTACGGGAATCTCGGACTCATACGATTCCTTACGGGAATCTCGGGCTCATACGATTCCGTCTGGGTATGAAAAATTGGTTTTAACCGCCGATAACTCTTGCCTTCTCTCGATATGATGGTATAGCGAAGATAGAATTTTACGATTCCTTTTGGAATTTTACGATTCCTTATGGGATTTTACGATTCATTATGGGATTTTACGATTCCTTATAGGATTTTACGATTCCTTATGGGATTTTCGATTCCTTATGGGATTTTACGATTCCTTATGGGATTTTACGATTCATTATGGGATTTTACGATTCCTCATGGGATTTTACGATTACTTATGGGATTTTAGGATTCCTTATGGAATTTTAGGATTCCTTATGGGATTTTATGATTCCTTATGGGATTTTACGATTCCTCATGGAATTTTACGATTCCTTATGGAATTTTAGGATTCCTTATGGAATTTTAGGATTCCTTATGGGATTTACGACTCCTTATGGAATTTTTCGATTCCTTCTGAGAATCGGAATTTTACGGTTCCTTATGGGAATCGTACTACTCATAAGGTTTCCTAATGGGAATCGTACTACTAATACGGTTTCATTATGGGAATCGTACTTCTCACACGATTTTTTATGGGAATGGTACTCCTCATACGGTTTCCTTATGGGAATCGTACTACTCACACAGTATCCTTATGGGAATCACTTGAGGAATCGGAATCGTTCGAATCCGTATGTGTAAAAAAAATTCATTTCAACCGACGATAACTCTTGCCCTCAGTGGTCTACAGTGACCTACAGACTGGCCAATGTTCTGTCGACATGGTATAGCAATAACATTCTTTTGAGAAATTGAAAACAATTAAATCTTGTAAAATATCTAACGATAAAAATTTATTTTCAACTTTGTTCAGTCTATTTTGAATAATCGACTAGATAAATAGTCTGGATACGTTCTATGGTCTTCGGCTGGGGTGCGATTGAGGGTGCATTGAAAAGTGGAGGGGTTGAGCGACGGGCGGCCGGGCGGGTTTCGAAGGGGGTTGGATGGATTTGTGATGGCTCGGTGAGGGTGGGATGAGAGATTCTCACGACTGTCTAGACGCTACGTCATAGTTGACATCACACAAATTGACTTTTCCGTTAATACCCCAAAATTTTCTTTTTTTATTTGAAAATGACTGAGAAAAAAAAACACCTGTCGTGATTTGTCAAATCGACAGATTACAAAAAAGGTGAAAATGATTCAACCGCACTCGCCAAGAATAAGTGAACGCAAAAATTAAGTGAAAACATGGAATTTTCGATGTGAAAATATTATAAATTTAAATTAGCTATTTTGTATTCTAATTTATTTAAAGCAAATTTGCTCTCACGATCGCTTATATTTCATAATTTTTTTTTCTCACTTGTTATTTTCTGATTAATATTTTTTAAAGGAAACAATGTAGACTTTTTTTACATTGATGAAAAAAAAATTTTCAAACATTTTTATTAGGCAACGTAAAGCCAATCGGAATCGCGGGATTCCATCTACAACCGGAATAGCTGCATTCAATCAAAAACCGAAATCGCGGGATTCCATCTGCAACCGGAATAATAGGACTCAATCAAAAACCAGGATTCCATCTACAACCGGAATAGCTGGATTCCATCAAAAACCGAAATCACAGGATTCCATCAAAAACCGGAATCGTGGGATTACATCAATACACGGAATCGCTCGATTCAATCAAAAACCAAAAACGCAGGATTCCATCTATAATCGGAATAGGTGGATTCAATCAAAAACCAAAAACGCGGGATTCCATCTACAACCGGAATAGCTGGCCATTAAAAACCAAAATCGCGGGATTCCATCTGCAACCGGAATAACTGGACTCAATCAAAAACCGCAATCACAGTATTCCATCAAAACCCGGACTCGCGGGATTCAATCAAAACCCCGAATCAAAAACCAAAAACGCAGGATTCCATCTACAACCGGAATAGCTGGATTCCATCAAAACCAAAATCGCAGGATTCCATCTACACTCGGAATAACTGGACTCAATCAAAACCCGGACTCGCGGGATTCAATCAAAACCCCGAATCGCTGGATTCAATCGAAAACCAAAATCGCGGGATTCCATCTACAACCGGAATGACTGGCCTCAATCAAAAACCGATATCACAGGATTCCATCAAAAACCGGAATCGCGGGATTACATCAAACACGGAATCGCTGGATTCAATCAAAAACTAAAAAACGCAGGATTCCATCTACAACCGGAATAGCTGGCCATTAAAAACCAAAATCGCGGGATTCCATCTACAACCGAAATAACTGGACTCAATCAAAAACCGAAATCACAGGATTCCGTGAAAACCCGGAATCGCGGGATTCAATCAAAACCCGGACTCGCGGGATTCAATCAAAAACCAAAAACGCTGGATTCAATGAAAACCAGGAATTGCGTGATTCCATACAAAACCCGGAATCGTGGGATTCAATCAAAAATCGGAAAAGCGCATTTTAAGGCCAATTTCTACCCCCTACGTTGCGATTCTCTGACAACAGATGGCGCTGAAAATTTCCCGGGTTTTTCTCCATATTAAGAATGCTTCAAAGTTCACGTAAATTTTCGAACAACGCCCCAACTTTCATTTATTTAAAAGTATGATATTTTAGTTGTTGAACTTTCGCTTTTATTAAAGGTTTTTAAAAGAAAGGGGGGAGGTTGTATTCACTTGCTAATTTTTTGTCACAAAAGTGACGTTTAAAAAGGCCTTTTCATAAACTATTCAAAGAGTATTAAAAAGAAGGTTTAATTTTTCTAGCTGAAAGCCCTCGTGAAAAAAACAAAAGGACCTCCTTTTTTCCACGTTTAAACTTTTTCCCCTATTTGAAAAGGGACTAACGTAAATTATAAATAAATGGGGAGAAAACTTTTTTTACAGCAGTTTTTTTTCGTTTAAAACGTTTTTTGGATTTCAACTAAAAATCGTCATTAGAATGGATTTTAATCCAACGCAGGGTTTTTTAAAATTTTAGATATTTCAGGCAATCAAGTTTTAAAAAATATTCAAAACTTTTCAATTTATGGCAAACGTTTTATAAAAACGCAAAAATATTCTAAATATTTGAGAATAACCTTAATAAAGTAGACAGTTGCGGAGTTACAAACCATAAAAATCTAAGTTAAGGAATTTTTAATATGTAATTTTTTTTCTCAAATTTGCGGGAAAATCTTTTTTTCTGAAATTTTTGTTTCAAGAAAAATGGTTTTTCTCCAACTTTGCAGGAAAATTGGGTTTTCTCCGAATTTGCGGTAAAATTGGTTTTTCTCCGAATTTGCAGGAAAATTGGTTTTTCTCCAATTTTGCCAAGAAATTGGTTTTTCTGCTATTTTGCCAAGAAATTGGTTTTTCTCCAATGGTGCGAGAAAATCGGACTTCTCCAATTTCGCGAGAAAATTGCCCCCCCCCCCCCCATTTTGCGATAAAATCGGGTTTTTCTTCTCTTCAATTTCGCGAAAAATCAGTTTTTCTCCAATTTTGCGAGAAATTTGTCTTTTCTCCTATTTTGCGAGAAAAAATGGTTTTTCCCCAATTTTGCCAAGAAATTGGTTTTTCCCCAATTTTGCCAAGAAATTGTTTTTTCCCCAATTTTGCCAAGAATTTGGTTTTTCCCCAATTTTGCCAAGAAATTGGTTTTTCTCCATTTTTGCGAGAAAATCGGACTTCTCCAATTTCGCGAGAAAATTGCCCCCCCCCCCCCTCCAATTTTGCGAGAAAATCGGGTTTTTTCCTCTCTCCAATTTCGTGAAAAAATCAGTTTTTCTCCAATTTTGCGAGAAATTTGGCTTTTCTCCAACTTTGCGAGAAAAATAGGTTTTCTTTAATTTTTGTCAAGAAATTGGTTTTTCCCCAATTATGCCAAGAATTTGGTTTTTCCCCAATTTTGCCAAGAATTTGGTTTTTCCCCAATTTTGCCAAGAATTTGGTTTTTCCCCAATTTTGCCAAGAATTTGGTTTTTCCCCAATTTGCCAAGAATTTGGTTTTTCCCCAATTTTGCCAAGATATTGGTTTTTCTCCAATTTTACGAGAAAATCGGTTTATCTCCAATTTTCCGAAACATTGGTTTTTCTCAAATTTTACTATAGAACGGGATTTTTCAAATTTTACGAAAAAATTGGTTTTTCTCCAGTTTGCGAGAAAATTGGTTTTAACAATTTTCTTTTCGATTGTGCTGCAATCCAGGAGAATCTATCGGAACTAAATAAGGCTAAAAAACGTAATTTTAATAATTTTTGAATTTGCTCCCAATTTACCAAAAATTGTCTATGGTTAGAAAAAAATTGTCATCGCTTTTAGCATTATTAAACGTTCGTAAATTTTAATACAATCACGTTTTATTGAATTTTTAAAATTTCAATCATAAAAATGAATATTAAAAAAATTATTATTTTTTTCTGATTTTTGAGACAAAATCTCTTTTATTGAAGTACGAGTAAATAGGTCATAAAAAACAAACAGTTTTTTGGCAAAATTCGACCAACAATTTTTAAAAATCCGTATGAAATGGTATAAAGGAGGGGAAGTATAACGGAGGGGGAAGTACAAAAGAGGGGAAGTATAACGGAAGGATATTTCTTTTTTTTGAAAATTTACCGTACATAATGGTAGTACGGTCCCATAAAAATGTGTTTTTTGACCCCTAGGCTATCTTCTGAAAGCCGCGTAGTTTTGATAGGACTTTTAAATGCAAATTTGACGTTCCGGTAGTTAAAGCGTATCTCTTGTTCGTTCCTGTAACAGGAAGTTCTTTTTTGTGAGAAAATAAAGTAGGCGGGGACATCCTCCTCCGCTTTTCGTACATTGTGCCGGTGATTGCAAGGACGGGTGTAATCACCACAATTACCTCCCTCAAAAATAATATGGATCGCCAGTCACGCGGATTTACAGGGAAAAAATGAATAAAACTCAGAGGTATTAATTTAAAAAAAAAAGAATTCCCCTCTATTCGGATGATAAACAAGGATCTTAATTCGAGTGGGGAGGGGGAGTGTTTGATTAGGATTAGAAAGGGGAAGTGGGGGAGGAGAAAAAGACGGGAAACGAAAAAAAAGGAGAGACGATGTCTGGCCTCTGTCTAGACAAAGGTGACGTGGCGTCGACAATCACTCTCCGTTCCTCTTTACCCTTTCCCTCTACTCATCAATTTTTTTTTTAAATGTCCTTCAATCACCAAAAAGCAAGGCTTAATAGAAGGTAGGTAGGAATAATGGACCTTTTGCCCAAGAGATGTCCTTCTTGCTAGTGGTGGAAGTCTAGTCTGGAGCTGGCCCCGACGGGAACTTCCTTAAAGAGAAGTAGCAATATAGGAGGGGGAAGTATAACGGAGGGGAAGTATAACGGAAGGATATCGTCGCGCTAATTCTAACACAGGACAAGTCATTTTTCCTAGGTTTGCAGGAGAGCCAAAATACGGATTAATTTCTCATTACCTGTTGGCTAAATCGTGAACTACGCGTTTTCTGTTGGTAGTAGTGTTAAACTGCCAACGGAATTCGATGCACCACAAAATTTACCATCAGAAACAATGGCTAACTCAAAACTGACAAAAAATGACTTCTCCGGTGTTAGAATTAACGCGACGATATTCCTTTTTTTTTTTAATTTTTTAAGTTCTTTTTTTTCATAAATTTAATGTTTTTTCTTCCAAAAACTTTCATACGTTTTAATTTTTTTTTTTAAGTTTTTTGTATTCAAACAATTTTCTCCAATTTAGCGAGAAAATTGGTTTTTCTTCAATTTTGCGAGAAAATTGTTTTTTTTTTTGTTTTTTCCAGTTTTGCGGGAAAATTGGTTTTTGTCAAATTTTGCGAGAAAATTGGTTTTTGTCAAATTTTGCGAGAAAATTGGTTTTTGTCAAATTTCGCGAGAAAATTGGTTTTTCTCAATTTTGCGAGAAAATTGATTTTTTTCCAGTTTTGGGATGAAATTGGTTTTTCTCCAATTTTGCGAGAAAATTGTTTTTTCTCGAATTTTGCGAGGAAAAATTTTTTTTTCCAATATTGCGAAAAAATTGGTTTTTCTCCAATTTTGCGAAAAAACTTGACATGGAACCATTTAAAACAATAACTCTAAGGAAACCTTGATCTTAAGATCGTCATATTATCAGCTAAACAGTCTTTAGATCTTCATTTTGTCAGCTGAACTGTCATTAGATCGTCATATTGTCAGCTAAACAGTCTTTAGATCTTCATTTTGTCAGCTAAAAAGTCTTAAGATCGTTATTTTGTAACCTAAACTGTCATTAGATCGTTATTTTGTCAGCTGAACTGTCATTAGATCGTCATATTGTCAGCTAAACAGTTTTTAGATCTTCATTTTTCAGCTGAACTGTCATTAGATCGTCATTTTGTCAGCTAAGCTGTCTTTAGATCGTCATTTTGACAGCTAAACAGTCATTAGACCTACATTTTGTCTGCTAAACAGTCTTAAGATCGTCATATTGTCCTTAGATCATATATATCGTGATTTAATCGTTCTACAGTCATAATGCCACACTTGTTTTTCACACCGTATTCGTATTCATCAGTGTTTGCATGAATATGATCGAGTTCATATCTGGTGAAGACAGGGTTTGTTTTTACGGCGAGGTCAACGTGGATCCTCGCGGGCTATTTGGACAGCTGTTGCGATGCACCTGCATAAGCCGTTACTCCGAGCAGACGGACCTCCTCAAGGTGATCTTTCTTTATCGTCTGAGCCTTCGAGAAACGCGAGTTTTCCCAACGATCGCTCGACCGGAACTTGCGAAATCCCAATTTTTGCTACCTTAACTACTTTTTGAAAAGTGAGAGAAGGTGTTGAAGATTATTAGATTTGTGAGCGTCTTTACCTTTGAGAAACGAGACCTTGAGTTGTTCATGTGCCTGTCCTCGGATTGTAAAATAAGATTTGGATTTAAATTTCAATGTTTTAAGACTTGACATCCGTCGGAGTTTTTTCTTTCTTTTTATTTACCAAAAGGAGAAATGTGTGGAATAGTAGCTTTTTCTTTTTGGCTTTTTTCTCCGAGACCTGACATCCCAGACCTGTTTTCTCAGGCAGGTGAGAGAGAAAGAAAAAAGTGCGAGTGCCACTAGCCTGCTCCACTTTATTCACGCCTTATCCGAAGAGCTCTATAATTCGATAAGTTACGCCTTAGGTTTCAACTTCCTTAAAGAAGTTATTGTGATACCCTCCACATGGGGTTTGTAGGATAAATTCGAATATGGATCTACCCCGATCTCAACTTTGTCTGTGGTGCCGTCCGGCCGTAGCATTTTTTTCTGGAACACTTTTCACTCCTTTCACCAAATTTTCACTTCTTATATTTTTTAAGAATTTTGGTGTAAAATAAATTATTTTTTTTGTAGGGAGAAATTTCCAACTTCTACCCATTACGAGAGGCACATCCATAGGCCAAAGAGCCCATTATTTCTACCTTGTTTTTTAGTAGGGAGAAATTTCATACTTCTACTCATTACGAGAGGCACATCCGTAGGCCAAAGAGCCCATTGTTTCTACCTTGTTTTTTAGTAGGGAGAAATTTCATACTTCTACCCATTACGAGAGGCACATCCGCAGGCCAAAGAGCCCATTATTTCTACCTTGTTTTTGAGTAGGGAGAAATTTTATACTTCTACCCATTACGAGAGGCACATCCGTAGGCCAAAGAGCCCATTATTTCCACCTTGTTTTATTAGAAGGGAGAAATTTCATACTTCCACCCATTACGAGAGGCACATCCATAGGCCAAAGAGCCCATTATTTCTACCTTGTTTTTTTAGAAGGGAGAAATTTCATACTTCTACCCATTACGAGAGCACATCCATAGGCCAAAGAGCCCATTATTTCTACCTTGTTTTTTAGAAGGGAGAAATTTCATACTTCTACCCATTACGAGAGGCACATCCATAGGCCAAAGAGCCCATTATTTCTACCTTGACACTTTTTCTTTTACCGACAAATTTCGAAAAAAAGACTAAAAAATTTTTCAAAAAAATTTAAAAAAAAGGAAAACCCGGAAAATATATGGAAAAAAAACTTAAAAAATTTTTCAAAAAAAACTAGTAAAATTTTTCAACAAAAAATAAAAACTTCCCCCTCCATTATACTTCCCACTCTGATATACTTCCCCCCTGTTATACTTCCCCTCCCATATACATCCCCTCCGTTTTACGTCCCCTCCCATATACGTGGTCTGATCAAAAAGTTCCGGAACTTTTGAATTTGCGCGCGAACGGAGGGTCGCAGAAACCCCGCGATGGTCTCATATGTTAGCTTTACTCTTCCTGAGTCACGTGGAATTTGGCTGAATGCTGTAACCTTCTCAGTTCTCGAGTTATCGCATTTTTAGTGAAGCGAGATTTTCGTCCGCGGCGATTTTTACGATAATCGATGTCAAAAAGTGATTGCACCTTGGTTTCAACGTCATAACCATAAACCCATGTTTCATCACCAGTTATGATAGGTTTCATGAAGTTTTCACCGGAATTGGCCATTTCCAGAAGCTCCCGGCAAACTGCAACACGGTGTTGTTTTTGGTCGTCCGACATGAGCCTCGGGACGAACTTCGCTGCGACCCTTCTCATCCCCAATTTCTGGGTCAAAATTTCCTGGCATGATCCGTAGGATATCCGACACTCATCAGCCATTTCACGGATAGTCAGACGGTGGTTTGAACGAACCAGGGCGTTCACTTGGGCCACATGAGCGTCCTCATGTGGACATTGAGGGTCTCCCGGAACGGGCGTCATCTTCGACGGACATCCTGCCTTGTTTGAATCGCTAATTTAGTTTGAACGACCCATGGTTTCATCCCCGTAAGCCTCGGTCAAAGGTTGATCGTTTCCGAGAAAGATTTCGCAAATTTAACGCAAACTTCACACACACGCGCTGCTCCTGTTTCGCGTTCATCGTAAAAATCGCCGCGGACGAAAATCTCGCTTCACTAAAAATGCGATAACTCGAGAACTAAGAAGGTTACAGCAATCAGCCAAATTCCACGTGACTCAGGAAGAGTAAAGCTAACATATGAGACCATCGCGGGGTTTCTGCGACCCTCCGTTCGCGCGCAAATTCAAAAGTTCCGGAACTTTTTGATCAGACCACGTACATCCCCTCCGTTTTACGTCCCCTCCGTTATACTTCCCCTTCCCAAATACTTCCCTCTCCTATATTGTTACTTCTCTTTAAGGAAGTTTTCGTTGGAAGCCCTTCAAACCAGTACTTTTTTTTCGAGTTTCGTCCTAAATAAAATATTGTAAAGAGAATATTGTAATTTTGATTCTAAAATAATCGTGTAAAGGTGTAGGGGAAATTAATTGGATCCAATTTAGTTTGAAAATGAAGGGACCTTTTCGCCCTTTCTGAAAGGTTCCTTAGATTTGCGGGACTTAAAAGGGACGAAGGTGGAAATTGAGGTGGAGCCGAGTTTCTCACGCTTGTTTATTTGAAGTCAAATTGCTTTTCGCCTCCTCAATTAGAGGTTTAAACTTCGGGTCAACAGTTTGCCTTTGATCTAGAAACTTGTCAAACTATAAACCAGAATCGACGGAGGGGCCCCCCATCGAAATCCCGGAGGGGGGCGCTTAAATTTTTATTGTTCTTTTTTTCATATTTTATTAAAATTTAATTTCCTTTCGGGCCCATCCGAGTGAAAAGCGATTCTTTATTGAAAAATTGTTTTGATTAAAAATAGACGAGGAATAAAAAGGAAGGAAAAAATTAATTTTTGCTCAGGTTTGCGATTTCTCAACGTTCGTTTTGATTTTAATTAAAAAGAGGTCGGATTCTATTCAGATTTTTCTAGCTCCCAATCTACCTTCCACTGACTCAAACGTCGGGAATAATAATTATTCTCGAAAAAAAAGGGAAGCATAGAAATCCATGATTTAAGGCTTAATTGAGAGACTCGTTATGAAAGTATAAGAAAATTTTTGCAGTTTTTGTTATCTAGAAATTGTAAAAAGTATTTTGAGAATAGTGGATAAGATTAAAATAAGCTAAGCTGACAAAATGAAGATCTAAAGATAGTTTAGCTGACGAAATGGCGATCTAAAGACAGTATAGCTGACAAAATGACGATCTAAAGACAGTTTAGCTTACGAAATGGCGATCTAAAGATAGTTTAGCTGACGAAATGGCGATCTAAAGAGAGTTTTGCTGACGAAATGACGATCAAAAGACAGTTTAGCTGACAGAATGACGATTTAAAGACACTTTTGCTGACGAAATGACGACCCAAAGACACTTTTGCTGACGAAATGACGACCCATAGACAGTTTAGCTGACGATATGACGATCTAAAAACAGTTTAGCTGACAGAATGACGATTTAAAGACACTTTTGCTGACGAAATGACGACCCAAAGACACTTTTGCTGACGAAATGACGACCCATAGACAGTTTAGCTGACGATATGACGATCTAAAGACAGTTTAGCTGACAAAATGAAGATCTAAAAAGAGTTTTGCTGACGAAATGGCGATCTAAAGACAGTTTAGCTTACGAAATGGCGATCTAAAGATAGTTTAGCTGACGAAATGGCGATCTAAAGATAGTTTAGCTGACGAAATGGCGATCTAAAGAGAGTTTTGCTGACGAAATGACGATCAAAAGACAGTTTAGCTGACAGAATGACGATTTAAAAACACTTTTGCTGACGAAATGACGACCCAAAGACACTTTTGCTGACGAAATGACGACCCATAGACAGTTTAGCTGACGATATGACGATCTAAAGACAGTTTAGCTGACAGAATGACGATTTAAAGACACTTTTGCTGACGAAATGACGACCCAAAGACACTTTTGCTGACGAAATGACGACCCATAGACAGTTTAGCTGACGATATGACGATCTAAAGACAGTTTAGCTGACAAATGAAGATCTAAAAATAGTTTTGCTGACGAAATGACGACCCATAGACAGTTTAGCTGACGATATGACGATCTAAAGACAGTTTAGCTGACAGAATGACGATTTAAAGACACTTTTGCTGACGAAATGACGACCCAAAGACACTTTTGCTGACGAAATGACGACCCATAGACAGTTTAGCTGACGATATGACGATCTAAAGACAGTTTAGCTGACAAAATGAAGATCTAAAAATAGTTTTGCTGACGAAATGGCGATCTAAAGAGAGTTTCGCTGACGAAATGGCGATCAAAGGACAGTTTAGCTGACAAAATGACGATCTAAAGACAGTTTAGCTGACGAAATGAAGATCTAAAAATAGTTTTGCTGACGAAATGAAAACATTAAGACTGTTTAGCGGACAAAACGAAAATCTAAAGACAATTTAGCTGATTGTCAGATGGCCTAACAACTATTTAGCTAAAATGAGACGATCTGACGATTGCTTAGCTCATAAAGTGACGGTCTAACGGCTGTTTAGCAGACAATATGACGATCAGAAGACAGATTAGCTGACAGAATGACGATCTAAAGACAGTTTAGCAGACGAAATGACGATCTAAAGACAGTTTAGCTGACAGAAAAACGATTTAAAGACAGTTTAGCTGACGATATGACGATAATGACAGTTTAGCTGACGATATGACGATATAATGACAGTTTAGCTGACAAGTTGACGATCTAAGGAAAATGTAGCTGATTTATTCAGCTAAAATAAGACAATCTGACAATTGTTTAGCTCACGAAATCACGGTATGACGATTGTTTCGTATACAAAATGATGATCTATAGACTGTTTATATGGTGACGCGAACCCTAAAAACTCGACATGGAGAGTAATTCAATAACTTCTCTTTGAGAAAGTGAATAAGTTAAATGAAATTAAAACGAAATACCATTTAAAGAGATGTTACAGTTTAATACTTTTTAACGATTCCGACTTCCTCCGTTGTCTTTTGTCTCGAGAAAAAATAATGGAAAATTAAACAAAAAAAAATTTACTATTTAATGGTCCGTTGGGGCCTCAATGAGGGTAGCCTTGGCGCGCAGGGGCGGGGGGGTCGTTAGAAATTTAAAAGAACGGAAAAAGTTTCTCAAAGGGTCTTTTGTTTCATTTTAAAGGATAGTTAAAAGGGATCGGTTTTATTATGTAGCGGGAGTAATGTTCCGTTTTAAAATGCAGATTCCCCTTTAAACTGGCGACGCTTCCTCATGCGATTCCTTTAAATTTTACGCTTTTAAGAGGACATAAAATAAAATAGAAACAAGACAGTTGGATATATCTATTAACCCTTGAAAACTTCAATTTACAAAGTAGAACTTCATTTGTTTCATTGTTTAAACGGAGTTTTAATTCAATGGCCCTTTTAAGAATCCGAAGAAAGGAAACCTTTTTATTTTTAATTATAATGGATTTGCCGCTTCAATTAACATGATGAAAATTAAGGCAGCGATTTGATAGATGACTACAACGCTGGCATCTTCCTATTAACCCCTTTCAGAGAACCTTAAATAAGTTTTTTCGTGTGAAATTATTGAAATTCCGAACATTTTTACTAATATACGTTAATAAAAAATCGTCATCTAATCGTCCTCTAAACCTTCCTCAAATCGTCATATTATCAGCTAAACAGTCGTCAGATCGTCATTTTGTGAGCTAAACGGTCTTCATATCGTCATATTGTCAGCTAAACAGTCGTCAGATCGTCATTTTGTTAGCTAAACGGTCTTCATATCGTCATATTGTCAGCTAAACAGTCGTTAGATCGTCATATTATCATCCAAAAAATCATTAGGTCATCTAATTGTCCTCTAAACTGTTTTCAGACCGTCTTATTGTCAGCTGAAATATCGTTAGACCGTCATATTGTCCTCTAATCAGTCGTTAGATCGTCATATTGTCAGATAAACATTCTTCAGATCGTCATTTGTGACCTAAACGGTCTTCAGATCGTCAAATTGCAAGCTTACCAGTCGTTAGATCGTCATATTATCATGCAAAAATCGTTAGGCCATCTAATTGTCCTCTGAACAGTCGTCAGATCGTCATATAATCAGCTAAACAGTCGTTAGACTGTTTATTACTATGATATTATCATCTAAAAAGTCGTCAGGTCATCTAATTGTCTTCTAAACTGTTTTCAGATCGTCATATTGTACGCTAAAAGTAGTTTGCTCGTCATATTATCAGCTTTATTGTCGTCAGATCGACATATCATCAACTAAAAAGTCGTTAGACCGTCATATTGTCCTCTAAACAGTCGTTAGACAGTCATATTATCAGTTGTCAGGTCATCTAATTGTCCTCTAAACTGTTTTCATATCGTCATATTGTCAGCTAAACAGTTTTCAGATCGCCATATTATCATCCGAAAAGTCGTTAGGCCATCTAATTCTCTACTGAACAGTCTTCAGATCGTTATATTGTCGCCTAAAAGTCGTGAGATCGTAATATTGTCAACTAAACAGTCGTGAGATCGTCATATTATCAACTAAACAGTCGTGAGATCGTCATATTATCAACTAAACATTCTTCAAATCATCATATTGCCAGCTAAACAGTCTTAAGATCGTCATATTATCAGCTAAGCACTCATTAGGTCGTCATATTGTCAGCTAAGCAGTCATTAGATCGTCATATTGTCAGCTAAACAGTCTTGAGATCGTCATATTATCTGCTGAAAAGTCGTTTGATCGTCATATTGTCATCTAAACAGTCGTCATATCGTCATTATATCATCTACATAGACGTCGGATCGTCATATTATCAGCTCCACTGTCGTTAGAGCGTCATAACATCAACTAAACAGCCCTTGAGCAGTCATTTTGTTGGCATGACAGTTAGATCCTCAAAAGATAATTTGTTTTTATTTAATTTTGTTTTGCGAGTCTTCTATTTTCGGTTGATTGAAAAGAATTAAATTATTCCCTAGCGGCGTTTTCTAAATAGGGCTTCGTTTTGAATGTGCAAAATAGAAGAAAAGGAAAATGGTTAAACATTTAAGTTAATTCTGTCTTGGGACGAATATTGACTCAGCGTTCAAGTTTAACTTGATTATCTCTTGTTCATTAGAACCAGACACAGCCTCTCGCCTAACTCCAAACGCAAACAGATACTTTTTTTTTCGGGGCCCCAATTTTAACTAATTTTTTTGCAAGTGACTGTACTGCAGTTTTTTTTCCTCCTTTCGTGATGGTGGGCCAAGTGTATATTTTCGGGTGCGTCGTACTTTTAAGGAGGTGGTGGGGTTCAAGACTTCTTATTTCGTCTGCCTCATGTACTTGTTCGTTTTTTTCCTCGATGCTCAGAGAGGTCACTTCCCTCGGTAACTCCGCCCCAACCTTGAAGACTTTTAACTTTTATATCAATTTTTTTTAGGACGTTGAGGATTAGAAGTAATTAAGAAAGTTGAAAATAAAAAATCCCCAAGATTATTAAAATTTTAAGAGTAAACGTGTCGCTAAATCGAATAACTTCGCTTTCAATATATGAAGACTAATGTATGTTAGGCGATCTAATTGTCCTCAAAACAGTCTTCAGATAAACGGTCGTTAGGCCATCTACTTATCCTCTAAACAGTAGCTGCATCGTCATATTGTCAGCTAAACAGTCTTTAAATCGTTATTTTGTCAGCTAAACTGTCTTTAGATCGATATTTCGTTAGCTAAACTGTCTTTAGATCGTCATTTTGTCAGATAAACAGTCTTTAGATCGTCATTTTGTAAGCTAAACGTTCTTCAGATCGTAATATTGTCAGCTAAACGGTCGTCAGATCGTCGTATTAGCTGCTAAACAGTAGTTGCATCGTCATATTGTCAGCTAAACAGTCTTTAAATCGTCATTTTGTAAGCTAAACTGTCTTTAGATCGATATTTCGTTAGCTAAACAATCATTAGATCGTCATATTATCTTCCAAAAAATCGTTAGGCCATCTACTTATCCTCTAAACAGTAGCTGCATCGTCATATTGTCAGCTAAACCGTCTTTAAATCGTCATTTTGTCAGCTTAACTGTCTTTAGATCGATATTTCGTTAGCTAAACTATCTTTAGATCGTCATTTTGTCAGATAAAGAGTCTTTAGATCGTAATTTTGTAAGCTAAACGTTCTTCAGATCGTAATATTGTCAGTTAAACGGTCGTTAGATCGTCGTATTAGCTGCTAAACAGTAGTTGCATCGTCATATTGTCAGCTAAATAGTCTTTAAATCGTCATTTTGTCAGCTAAACTATCTTTAGATCGATATTTCGTTAGCTAAACTGTCTTTAGATCGTCATTTTGTAAGCTAAACGGTCATTAGATGGAAATTTGGTCAGCTAAGCTGTCTTTAGATCGTCATTTTGTCAGCTAAACGGTCTTCAGATCGTCATATTGTCAGCTAAGCAGTCGTTAGTTCGCCATTTTATTAGCAAAACTGTCATTAGATCGTAATATTGTCAGCTAAACAGTCGTCAGATCGACATATCCTCAACAAAACAGTCGTTAAATCGTCATATTGTCCTCTAAACAGTCGTTAGATCGTCATATTATCATCCAAATAGGATATACAATTGTCCTCTAAACATTCTTTATATTATTTTCGGCTAAACAATTCTTCATATTATTGTCGGCTAAACAGTAGTTAGAGCGTCCCATAAGCTATGTTCCAACCGCTGAAGATGCTCCGTTCCTTGATTTGATGGACAAACGATATGAGCGACGTCAGATTTGACATCTATGTCCTTCTGTGCATGCTCCAGGAGTTTTAAACCAGTCAGAAACTGCGGTTGGAACAAAGCTATTGTCAGCTAAACTGTTCTTAGATCGCCGTATTATCTGCTAAACCGTCTTTAGATCGTCATTTTGTCACCTAAACTGTCATCTGTCAATTAGATAACTGTTTAGCTGACAAATGACAACGTAACGACTGTTTTGCTGATTTTAAGACGGCCTATCGCCTGCTCAACTAACAAAATAAGCCCTAACGAGTGTTTAGCGTACAATTAGATAACCAAACGACTCAAGCAGGGATTACAGTGTCATCCTTCGCATATTTTCGGATACTTTGTCGATTGAGGAAGCGTAGGTTTGCTAGCATTAAACGAGAACTCGTCACGTACTAGAATGGAGAGATTCGCTTCGCTATTTGAGGTCGTTCGACCTAGGATAGTAAAAAAGGCCGGTGGCACCCTGAGTGGTGGGGGGAGTTCGCGTCTAGACCGAACCGAGCCGCCGCGTCCCCGGTACACTCTCATTGTCGGTAAACAAAGACAAGTCCTTGAAAAATAGAGAAAAAAAAATGTCTAAATGAAAAAGCCCTGGTTCCGCCTAGACATCTTTATACGTCTCAACACATGTTTACCCCTCAGTTATTATTAGAAGATTATAATTTTTCGGAGAAAGGGGTGCCTTGACATATTTATAGACGCAACAGGGGTAAAACCATAGGTAAGATAAATCAGCTACGATCTTTCGACCCCCATAAAAATTCCCGAAAACCCATCAGACTCCTCAATAAATAAAACTCTATTTTCGTTGTTTTAGTCACAAATAGAATAGGGTCTCGGTTCATCCAGAAATTTGGAAAATTTAGTTGATATGTCGATCTGACGACTTTTAGGCTGATAATATGACGAACAAACTACTTTTTAGACGACAATATGACAATCTGAAGACTATTTAATAGAGAACTAGTTGGCCTAACGACTTTTAGGATGATAATATGACGATCTGAAGACTGCTTAGCTGACAATATGACGATCTGAAAACAGTTTAGAGGACAATTAGATGATCTGACGACTTTTTGCATGATAATATGACTGTCTAACGACTGTTTAGCTGACAATATGACGATCTGAAAACAGTTTAGCTCACAAAATGACGATCTGACGACTTTTTGGATGATATTTTGACGATCTAACGACTGTTAAGCTGATAATATGACGAACTAACTAGTTTTTAGCCGACAATATGACGATCTGAAGACTGTCAATTATTGAATTAGATGGCTTAACGACTTTTCGGATATGACGATCTGAAGACAGTTTAGCTCACCAAATGGCGATCTGACGACTGTTTAGCTGATATAATGACGATCTAACGACTTTTAAGCTGATAATATGACGAACAAACTACTTTTTAGCCGACATATGATGATCTGAAGACTGTTTAGAAGAGAATTAGATGGCCTAACGACTTTTCGGATGATAATATGACGATCTGAAGACTGTTTAGCTGACAATATGACGATCAGAAGACTGTTTAGCTGATATAATGACGATCTAACGACTACTAAGCTGATAATATGACGAACAAACTACTTTTTAGCCGACAGTATGACGATCTGACGACTGTTTAGTAGAGAAATAGATGGAAAAAGAGAAAAAAAATATGATACGGATTTTTCTTTTTTTTTTTTTCGCGAATCCTGGAAAAGTTGTTAAGTTGATGACCTCTTCTCATCACCATCAACCCTCGGTTCCCTCTCAATTTTTAGCTTTATGTCTTCTTTTAACTCCATAAGATTTAAAATTGTAACAATAATCAAATTCGTCACCACTCATGACGTCATGACTCTCAATGACGTCACAAAGTTGAATTTTTGTTATGTAAATTATCCAAACGTTGAAATCGATAATCGCGGGGAAATGGCAATTTCAGGAGTTAGAAGCTGAATTGTCAGGTTTGAGGTCTGAGGTTTCAAATACATTAGTCTTCCCATATTGAACGCGAAGGTATTCGATTTAGCGACACGTTTACTCCGAAAATAATACACAATCGGGAGAATTTTTTATTTTCATCTTTCTTTATCTAATCCTTAACGTCTGATAATATGACGACTTAAAGACAGTTTAGCTCACAAAGAGACGGTTTAACGGCTGTTCAGCTGACAATATGACGATTAAACTGCTTTTTAGCCGACAATATGAGGGAATCGACAGAGGGACAGATCGACATAGGTACAGATTGACAGAGGAACATATCGATAGAGAAACTGATCGACCAAGGGAATCGACATTGGAACAGATCGACAAAGGGATAGAGAGGGGATACAGAGGGATATAGAGAAACGATTAAAGTTAAGATTGATCGAAATAGTGAAGGATTGACAGGGGGTCAGGTTGGTAGAGAAAGTGATCGACCAAGGGAATCGACAGATGGACAGATCGACTGAGAAACTGATCAACCGAGGGAATCGGCAGAGGGACAGATCGACAGAAAGTTAGATGGTCCTTGCAATAGCAAGCTAAAGGTCCAAATTTCCATCCTATTCTGCCATATTCCCTACATTTTCAATCATTTTGTCTATTTCCCTTTGAGACTAAACAGGAAAAACTTCAAAAACGGACAGATCGACCGAGGGAATCGACAGAGGGACAGATGAACAGAGAAATAGACTGAGGAAAGTTCAGATTGATCGACATAGTGACAGATCGAGAAAAGGACAGATCGACAGAGGGAGAGATCGTCAGAGAAATTCACTACCGATGAAATCGACAGTGGGACCGATCGACAAAGGGATAGATGGACAGAGAAACTGTTCGACTGAGGGAATCGACAGAGAAACTGTTCGACTGAGGGAATCTACAGAGAGTCAGATCGACAGAGGGAATCGACTGAGGGTCAGATCGACAGAAAAACTGTTCGACTGACAAACGGTCAGATCGATTGACATAGGGACGAATCGACAGAGGAACAGATCGACAGAAAGTTAGATCGTCCTAATGCCAGCGAAATGTCTAACCGATCCTGCCATATTCCCAACATTTTCAATCATTTTATCCCTTTCAGACTAAACAGGAAAAACTTCAATTGATTGAAAACCAATAATCGATCCTCCAGGGAACTTTTCGGTCGGGTTTTTAATAATTCATTGATCCTTGATGACTGTGAATTGTTGTTCGAGAAAAGGCGACCATTAAGTTGTTATTAAGAGAACATTTCCGATTTCATTTCCTTATACAGGGTTCTACACTTAGTCGTACTACTCAGAATCGTGTTACCCGAAAGGTAGACAGGGGGGGGGGGGTTAGCGACGGGAGTGCGAAGAATTTCGATGAAGTCACGGGTGAATATTTTAAAAAGAGGGGCGGTGCCGATAATCTTTTTCTAAACCTTTTTTTTTTCTCTCTCCCCGATTCTCCCGCATGCAAATCAGACAAAGAGCAATTTGTCTGAATTGAAGTAAGAGCGAGGCCACGAAGGGGGAGGGGAGGAGGTGGTGGGAGGTACTCATCATGCAATGAACTGCACCTAAACTTGAACCTTGGGACCCACCCGTGTTTTGGCTACATTCAAGGACAGACTGCAAAAAAAACGGAGAGAGAGGAATAAAATGGCATTTTTACCGTCTGACATTTTTAATACCGCCAACACGATATGGACATAAAATTTTCATCCCAAAAGGTAATTTTGGCAATCTAGACAATGAGAGTCGGAGTGCTCATTAGCCTTGGACGTCTCCCGTCTAAGTGCAGGGGGAAAAAAAAGAAGCAGAGGTAAGGCCGAAAAAAAATCGACTGCAGACGGAAAGAGAGGAGGGGGTCAAAAACATGTTTTTACGCTCGTTAGTCGGTCAAAGACGTCACGAAATACTTCCAGACCGTACAATTTGAAAGGAGGAATCACGAAGGAAATTATATTTTGCAATTTTTTGAATCTAAAACTATTTTTTGACGGTTCAAAAGACTCGATCTAACCACTGTTTAGCAGATATTAGTTTGAAATTAGTTTAAAACTACTGGAGTATGCGCAGAAGGATTAGGACGTCAAATTTGAAGTCTTTCAAACCGTTTTTACGTCGAATCTGAAGTCACCTGATGTCAACTTTGACGTGCGAATCCTTCTCATGCTCCAGGAATTTCAAACTGCGGTTGGAACAAAGCTAATATGAAGATCTAATGGCGGTTTAGCGTACAAAAATATGACGATCTAATGACTGTTTAGATAACAAAATGACGATCATAATACAGCTTAGCTGACAATTCGACTACCTAACAACTGTTTAGCTGACAATATGACGACCTAATGACAGTTTAGCTGACCTAACGACTGTTTAGCTGACAATATGACGACCTAATGACAGTTTAGCTGACCTAACGACTGTTTAGCTGAGCAAACGACTGTTTAACAATAAACTCGGTTGATCAGTTTCTCAGTCGATCTGTCCCTCTGTCAATCTGTCACTACGTCGATCGATCTGAACTTTTCTGAACTTTAATCGTTTCTCTGTCCATCTATCCGTTTGTCGATCTGTCCCTATGTCGATTCCTTGTCAATCTGTCCCTATGTCGATCTATCTGACCTTTTATCGGTCTGTTTCTCTGTCCATCTGTCCCTTTGTCGATCTGTTCCACTGTCGGTTACCTGGGTCGATCAGTTTCTTCATCAATCTGTCCCTCTGTCAATCTGTCACTACGTCCATCGATCTGAACTTTAACAGTTTCTCTGTCGATCTGTCCAAATGTCGATTCCCTTGGTCGATCAGTTTCTCTATCGATATGTTACTCTGTCAATCTGTCCCTACGTCGATCGATCTGACCTTTTATCGGTTTTTTTCTCTGTCCATCTGTCCCTTTGTCGATCTGTTCCACTGTCGATCAGTTTCTTTATCAATCTGTCCCTCTGTCTATCTGTCACTACGTCGATCAATCTGAACTTTAATAGTTTCTCTGTCCATCTGTCCCTTTTTCAATCTATCCCTTTGTCGATCTGTTCCACTGTCGATTCCCTCGGTCGATCAGTTTCTCTATCGACCTGCCCCTCTGCCGATACGTTACCTTCAAAGTCAGAACTGTTTAGCTGCCAACTTGACAGTTTAGCTGACGATTAGATGACCTAGCGACTGTTTAGTAAGCTAATAACACAAAAATGATTAATGACTCTTCTTTCTGCTCCTGCTACTTCCTGAAGCCTCCTATAAATGAGAAGGAAAAAAAAATCTTCAGACATTAAAAATACTTAAAATTAAATTGGAAGCCTTTTGACAAAGTGAAGAGAACAATGTCTTTTGTGATACTTGATAAGACTATTAGTCACCTTTTGTAAAGGATCAAAGTGCAATCAGTGGAACCATTGTCCCCCCTCCCACCGGGGTCGTACACCCACTCCAACCCCCCACTTTTCACCCAAAAAAAGAAAGATCATTGTGCTCAGAAACGATGTTAATTGCTAAATTACCCAAAAAAAATGGGTTTTTTGGTTTGAAAATTGATCAAACGTAAATACAGAGAGGTTTAAGACGTTTTCTCCCCTCCTTTTGAAGGAAAAAAGGACCTAAAAAACGGACTGATGGACAGAGAAATAACTGACAAATCGACGTAATGACAGAACGAGAAAAAGACAGATCGACAGAGGAAAAGATCCATAGAGAAACTGATCCACCGAGGGATTCGACAGAGAAACTGATCGACCGAGGGAATCGACAGAGGGACAGATCGATAAAGAAACTGATCGACCGAGGGAATCGATAATGGGACAGATCGACAAAGGGACAGTTGGACAGAGAAACTGATAGACCGAGGGAATCGATAAATGGACAGATCGACAGTCGGACAGATCGACAGTGGGACAGATCGACAAAGGGACAGTTGGACAGAGAAACTGATCGACCGAGGGAATCGATAAATGGACAGATCGACAGAGGGACAGATCGAAAAAGGGACAGTTGGAGAGAAACTGATCGACCGAGGGAGTCGATAAATGGACAAGATCGACAGAGGGACAGATCGACAGAAAGTTAGATGGTCCTATTGCAAGCCAAATGTCCAAATATCCATCCGATTCTGCCATATTCCCTATATTTTCAATCATTTTGTCTATTTCCCTTTGAGACAAAACAGGAAAAACTTTAAAAACGGACAGATCGACCGAGGGAATCGACAGAGGGACAGATCGACAAAGGGACAGATCGTCAGAGAAACAGACCGACAAAAGTTCTGATCGATCGACGGAGGGTCAGATCGACAGAGAATTTGATCGACGGAGGGAATACGTGTAGAAGGAAATAGAATCTGTAACTATCCTGCAAGCTTTTTTTTTTTTTACTTGAGATTGCCAATGGCTGAAAACATCCTTTCTCTCTTTTTTCCAACTCATTTTGTTGAAGAAATATCCTTTATAATATATTAATTTATGTTTAATTTTAATGATTAGTGTTGCCGAAGGTGTAGATGCTTGAACTGAATGAAACAGATCGGCTAATCGACAGAGAAACATGACGGCAGATCGACAGATTGACAGAGGGGCAGATCGACAGATTGACAGAGGGGCAGATCGACAGAGGGACAGATGACAAAGGGACAGTTGGACAGAGAAACTGATCGACCGAGGGAATCGATAAATGGACAGATCGACAACGGGACAGTTGGACAGAGAAACTGATCAACCGAGGGAATCGATAAATGGACAGATCGACAGTGGGACAGATCGACAAAGGGACAGTTGGACAGAGAAACTAATCGACCGAGGAATCCATAAATGGACAGATCGACAGTGGGACAGATAGAAAAAGGGGACTGTTGGACAGAGAAACTGATCGACCGAGGGAATCGATAAATGGACAGATCGACAGACGGACACATCGACTAAGGGACGGCAGTTTGAAAATTGATCAAACGTAAATACAGAGAGGTTTAAGACTTTTTTTCCTCCTTTTGTCGGAAAAAAAAGGACCTAAAGAGGGTACGAGCTCCAATTCCTGTAAAGGTAAAGGATGGGTGTTGTGCGCTACCCGATTTACGTCCCGTCCCCGTGTTTTTCCCTTCTTTTTCCCCACCATCCCTCCCTGGCCTTTTTCTTTATAGTTTACTCGGAATCGAAGTCTAAAACCTCCGGTTCAATTTCAAAAGAAAAGAGAGAAAATGCCCGAAAGAAAACGTCTCAACCCACTCCGTTTCCTCTTCTAAACCTTTTGAGCCCCTCAGGTTTCCCTCCCTCCTTTTCGAAATATATGTTGCCCACTAGATCGGTATCATTTACTCGGATTTATTCGCTCTTTCAAAGCTTTTTTTTTTTATTTGAGAAAGCCAATGGCTGAAAACCGTCTTTCTCTCTTTTTTCCAACTCATTTTGTTCAAGAAATATCCTTTATAATATATTTATTTATTTTAATTTTAATAATTCGTGATGCAGAAGGTGTACATGCTTGAACTGTATGAAACAGATGGGCTAATCGACAGAGAAACGTGACGGCAGATCGACATATCGACAGAGGGACAGATCGACAAAGGGAAACATGGACAGAGAAACAGATCTACAAAAGGTCAGATCGATCGACATAGGGACCAATTGACAGAGGGACATAGCGGCAAAAGGACAGATCGACAGAGGGAGAGATCAACAGAGGGACAGATCGACAGAGGGACAGATCGGCAAAGGGACTAATAGACCGAGGGAATCGTCAGAGGGACTGATCGACAGTGGACAGATCGAAAAAGGGACAGATGGACAAAGAAACTAACCGACAAAAGGTCAGAGCGATCGACATAGGGACGAATCGACAGAGGGACAGATCGGCAAAAGGAAAGATCGATAAGTTAATCGATAAGCTACAAATAGAATCTGTAAACTAACCTGCAAGCTAGCTTTTTACTTCAAAGCTTTTTTTTTTTTCTTTTTACTTGAGAATGCCATTGGCTGAAAACAGTCTTTTCTCTCTTTTTTTCAACTCATTTTGTTGAAGAAATATCCTTTATAATATATTTGTTTATGTTTAATTTTAATGATTAGTGTTTCCGAAGGTGTAGATGCTTGGACTGAATGAAACAGATCGCCTAATCGACAGAGAAGCATGACGGCAGATCGACAGATTGACAGAGGGACAGATCGACAGATTGACAGAGGGACAGATCGACAAAAGGACAGATCGATAAGTTAAGAAAAGGGTTCAATAGGCCGAGGAATCGACAGAGGGACAGATCGACAAAGGGACAGATGCACAAAGAAACAGACGGTCAAAAGGTCAGATCGACGAAAGGTCAGATCGACGGAGAGAGAGATCAACAGAGAGACAGATCGACGGAAGGACCGATCGACAAAGGGACTAATAGGCAAAGAAACAAACCGACAAAAGGTCAGATCGATCGACAAAGGGACTCGTAGACTGAGGGAACCGACAAAAGGTCAGATCGATCGACAAAGGGACTCGTAGACTGAGGGAATCGACAGAGGGACAGATCGACAAAGGGACCGATGGACAGAGAAACATAACGACAAAAAGTCAGATAAATCGACATAGGGGCCAATCGACAGAGGGACATATCGACAAAAGGACGGATCGAAAACAGGACAGTCGATAAGTTAAGAAAAGGGTTCAAGAAACAAAATGGATGATGGAGTGCTACAAATAGATTCTGTTAACTGACCTTTTTTTTTTTTATTTATTTATTTTTTTTATTTTTTATTTTTTTTTATTTTTTTTTTTTTTGCTTCAAAAGTTCGTTTTAGGTAGATTTCTTTTCTTCAAAAATCTACCTATTGTAATGTACCAAGTTTATATATACATATGTATATATTAGCACGATAACTGGAGCAATTTTAATGTGAGGGTGACGATATCCGGTATTTAGAGTTTTTATCTCAATAGCTCGGACGAGTTCGTTAATGGCTGAAATCGGACCAGCGATTCACCTACTTTACTTAGGGCTTAAAAGACAAAATTGGCATTTTCTATTGAAATCCTAGTCCTTTTGCAAAAAAAAACTTTAAGACCTCTGCGAGGGCGTGTAAAAAATTAATTAAAGCAGGTTTGGACGAGCCAGGCGCAAAATATTGAACTAGCTAAACTTTAAAAAAATTTGAATTTATACCGGGAAATTATTAAATATTTTATTAATAAAATTATCAGATGTTTTTCTAGGGGCTCAGTGGCGCAATTTTTCTTATATCATCATTTTTATAACATAATTATTTATTTTGTGTTTATACATTTTAATTTTAATCATGAAAAGAAATCTACCTTTTAGTCCCTGCTACCGCAGGGTCATTATTTTTTTTTAATTTTTTTATTTAATTTTTTTTATTTTTATTTTTTAGAAAGCCAATGGCTAAAAACCGTCTTTTTTTTCCAACTCATTTTGTTCGAGAAATATCCTTTATAATATATTTATTTATGTTTAATTTTAATGATTAGTGATGAAGAAGGTGTACATGCTTGAACTGAATGAAACAGATCGGCTAATCGACAGAGAAACATGACGGCAGATCGACAGATCGACAGAGGGACAGATCGACAGAGGGAGAGATCGACAGAGGGACAAATCGACAGAGGGACAGGTCAACAAAGGGACTAATAGACCGAGGGAATCGACAGAGGGACAGATCGACAAAGGGACCGATGGACAGAGAAACGTACCGACAAAAGGTCGGATCGGCATAGGGACCCATCGACAGAGGGATAGATTCACAATGGGACAGATCGACAGAGGGACAGATCGACAAAAGGACAGATCGATAAGTTAAAAAAAGGGTTCAAGAAACAAAATGGATGGAGTGCTACAAATAGAATGTGTTAACTGACCTGCATGCCTTTTTTTTTTGCTTCAAAGCTAAAAACAGTCTTTCTCTCTTTTTTCAAACTCATTTTGTTCAAGAAATATCTTTTAATATAATACATTTATTTATTTTTTATTTTAATAATTCGTGATGCAGAAGGTGTAAATGCATGAACTGTATGAAACAGATCGGCTAATCGACACGTCAGATCGACAAAAGGACAGATCGACAGAGGGAGAGATAAACAGAGGGACAGATTGACAAAGGGACAGATCGACAGAGGGAGAGATCAACAGAGGGTCAGATCGACAAAGGGACCGATGGACAGAGAAACATACCGACAAAAGGTCAGATAGATCGACATAGGGACCAATCGACAGCGGGACAGATCGACAAAATGACAGATCGTCAAAAGGACAGATCGATAAGTTAAGAAAAGGGTTCAAGAAACAAAATAGATGATGGAGTGCTACAAATAGAATCTGTTAACTGACCTGCAAGTAACCGACGTTATTCTAGAAAAGAACCTTTTATGTCTAAGAAAGGTCAATATGGCCTTTTTATTGCGTTTTCTTATTCATTTTTTATGGCATTATTTTCTTGTAGAGAAAAACTGAAAGGAAAGAAAAGGATGAGGAGAGGGGGGAAGTTATAAATTTTATTATTTTGAACTCTTTGTATCCGAAAGAGCGTGTCGGATGTGTATGACCTCTTGCGTCTCAGGTGCATTGCTCTTGGGTGCACTCGACGCGCCCACCCGGACTCTCCCGTCCCCTCCTTCGATCCCCGCCCCGCCCGTAGCCACCCCGTCCCAAGCTTTTTTTCCAGACTGTTTACCGTTAGGCAATTGCACTCTCGCATTTTTCACGTAAAGGACCCCCGGTGTACTTCAAGACCTTTTACATACATTCATGCGACTCCCCACTCGTCCGACCTCGACTTACGCAGGATAAAACTCTTCCTGTCTTTTCGTTATCTTTCAGAGTATATTTTTTTATCACAACTATAAACTAAAAATGAATTTCATATAATCTAAGTAGACGATAGAGGTCGGACAGAACAGAGAAACAGATTGGTAAATCGGCAGAGAAACAGATCGACAGAGGTGTCAGATCGGGAGAGGGACAGATCGACAAAGGTGTCAGATCAGGAGAGGGACATACAAGCAGATCGACATAGAATCAGCTGGACTGATTAACAGAGTAACAGATAGGCCGAGGGAATCGACAGATCGACAAAGTCACAGATAGACCGAGGGAATCAAGAGATCGACAGAACGACAGCGAATCAGCTCGACAGATCGACAAAGTAACAGATGGACCGAGGGGATCGACAGATCGACCGAAAATCAGCTTGACAAATTGACAGAGTAACAGATAGACCGGGGGAATCGACAGATCGACAGAGAATCTGCTAGAAAGATCCGTGGAGTAACAGATAGACCGAGGGAATCGACAGGTTGACTGATCGACAGCGAATAATCTCGATAAAGTAAAATATAGACCGAGGGAATCGACAGATCGACGGATCGACAGAGTAACATATATAAGAATTAAAGACCTTTTTAACATAATTTAGTGTCATGTATTTAACAAGAAACCAAAATTTATGATATTACAAGCCGAAACGTATTTAGTGTATGAAGAAGAATTAAAACAGATGTTTTCATTCTTACATCCCCCCGCTTTGGAGACAATTATTTCGAAGGAATAATTGAATAAAAAAACTTCTTAACTTCTTTCTTCTTTCTTCTTTCTTCATAATTTTCCTTAAATAAATCATAACATATTTCATTAAGTTTCATCAATTTTCCTTAGTTCTATTCCAATGTGTTGATAGGATGTCTTCAGTCTTGATCGTAGATATAATAAAATAATGATAATGATAATAATAATCCCTATCTCCACGCAAGTCTTCTTGTAAGATAGTATACTTCAGCCATATAAGACGATATAATAAAAATGACCATATTAGGCCCAATACAGTAATAATAATATCAATTAAGTAATGAATAATAATAATTCGATCTTGACGATACAGAAGAGTCATCCCTCACCAATGGATTTGTCTCGAAATCTTGAGCAGGGAATTTTCCTTGTTGAATTTTGATTTTCATTCTTGAATTTTCATTTTGATTCTTGAATTTTGATTTTCATTCTTGAATTTTCATTTTCAATTTCAATTTGTGTTGTTTCCAGAGAATTTTTTTTTTTGTGATATTTTGTTCCGACTTACAATGAAAAGATCTTTAAATTTTGGTTTTATAAGAATTAAAGACCTTTTTAACATAATTTAGTGTCATGTATTTAACAAGAAACCAAAATTTATGATATTACAAGCCGAAACGTATTTAGTGTATGAAGAAGAATTAAAACAGATGTTTTCATTCTTACACATATACACATAGGGAATCGACAGATCGACTGAGAATCAGCTCGACAAATCGACAAAGTAACATATAGACCAAGGGAATTGACAGATCAACAGAGAATAAGGTCGAGAGATAGACAGAGTAACAGAGTGACCAAGGGAATCGACAGATCGACTGTGAATAAGCTCGACAGATAGACAGATCGACAGAGTAACATTTTGATCGAGGGAATCGACACATCGACGGATCGTCAGAGTAACAGATAGACCGAGGGAATCGACAGATCGACAAAGTAACAGATAGACCGAGGGAATCGACAGAGTAACAGATCAGCAGATCGACAATGAGACGAAATTTGTGATTCACGTCAATTTTTCCGGATTTTAGGGGTTTTCCAAATTGGTTTTTCATAGGTTGAAAATGGCTCTTTAAAAACGAAAAATCACGAACTGTCGTCCTGGAGTCCTGACTATTTTTCTGCAGCCCTGTTGTTATGCAATCCATGGAACTGTTGTTTTCGAAGTCCTGTTTTTTATTTTTCTTTTTCAGTCCTGATTTTTTATTTTTCATTGCAGTCCTGATTTTTTTTTGCAGTCCTGTCGTTAAGCAATCCTTCCAACTGTCGTTATGCATTCCATCCAACTTTCGGTCAGCAGTACAGTCGGTTTTGCTGTTCTATCGAACTGTCGTCCTGCAGTTCCGTACAACTTCAGTTTTTGCAGTCCTGTACAACTGCAGTTTTTGCAGTCCTGTACAACTGCAGTTTTTGCAGTCCTGTACAACTGCAGTTTTTGCAGTCCTGTACAACTGCAGTTTTTGCAGTCCTGTACAACTGTCTTTTTCCAGTCCTGTCTATCTGTCTTTTTTCCAGTCCTGTCGAACTGTCTTTTTCCCAGTCCTGTCGAACTGTCTTTTTCTCCAGTCCTGTCAAACTGTCTTTTTTTTTTTCCTTCCAGTCCTGTCGAACTGTCCTTTTTTCCCAGTCCTGTCTAACTGTCTTTTTTTCTAAAAACAATCTACAGAGGGACAGATCGACAAAGGTGTCAGATCTTGAGAGGGACATATCGACAGATCACAAGGGACAGATCAGCAGATCGACAAAGAGACGAAATTGGTGCGTCACGTCAATTTTTCCGGATTTTAGGGTTTTTCCAAATTGATCTTCAAAATATTGAAATTGGCTCTTTTAAAACGAAAAATCACGTTCACTCATTGACACTTATCCCTTCACTAATAAAAATGTTGATTCTCTTTTTCCGTGGCAGAATTTTTTTGATTTTTAATCAACAGGGAGCAATCATTCAATATTTTTTCAGCGGGTCTGAGAGTGAGCGGGATGGAAGAGGAGGGCTTGAATAGTTGAAAAGGGGGACGCTTTTGAAAAATAGACAGGATGCACTGCGCGAAAGGTCCTGATTGCATTTTACATTCATGGAAATTCCGTCGTTTTTTTTTTAGTCTTCTTCTTTCCTCCTCTATACGAGTGTATTTGCAAAAAGAGTATAAGAGTATCAGTCTGTCTCGCTGCCGGTCGATATGTCTTTCGAATCGATTCTGTCAAATCGTCCCTATGCCGATCTGAACCTTTGTCGAGCTGAATCTCTGTCAATTGAAATGTCTACAGAGTAACATATAGGCTATCTGATAGTCTCTCGATCTGTCCATCTGATTCTCTGTCGATCTGTCGATCCCCTTGGTCTATCAGTTACTCTACCAATCTGCCGAGCTGATTCGCTGTCGATCTGTCGATTTCCTCGATCTATATGCTACTTTGTCGATCTGTCGACCTGATTCGCTGTCGATCTGTCCATTCCCTCGGTCTATCAGTTACTCTACCGATCTGTCGATTCCCTCTGTCTATATATTACTCTGTCGATCTGTCGAATCCCTCCGTCTATATGTTACTCTGTCAATCTGTCGATTCCCTCTGCCTATATGTTACCCTGTCGATCAATCGATTCCCTTGGTCTATCTGTCGAGTTTATTTGCTGTCGATTCCCTCTGTCTATAATATGTTACTCTGTCGAGATTATTCGCTATCAATCAGTCGATATGTCGATTCCCTCGGTCTGTCTATGTACCAATCTGCCGAGCTGATTCGCTGTCGATCTGTCGATTTCCTCGATCTATATGCTACTTTGTCGATCTGTCGACCTGATTCGCTGTCGATCTGTCCATTCCCTCGGTCTATCAGTTACTCTACCGATCTGTCGATTCCCTCTGTCTATATATTACTCTGTCGATCTGTCGAATCCCTCCGTCTATATGTTACTCTGTCAATCTGTCGATTCCCTCTGCCTATATGTTACCCTGTCGATCAATCGATTCCCTTGGTCTATCTGTCGAGTTTATTTGCTGTCGATTCCCTCTGTCTATAATATGTTACTCTGTCGAGATTATTCGCTATCAATCAGTCGATATGTCGATTCCCTCGGTCTGTCTATGTACCGATCTGTCGAGCTAATTCACTGTCGATCTGTCGATCCCCTTGGTCTATCTGTTACTTTACCGATATGCCGAGCTGATTTGCTGTAGATCAGTCCATTCCCTCGGTCTATATGTACTCTGTCGATCTGTCGATCTGTCGATCTGTCGATCCCCTCGGTCTCTCTGTTACTCTATCGATCTGTCCAGCTGATTCTCCGTCGATCTGTCGATCCCCTCGGTCTCTCGGTTACTCTGTCGATCTGTCCAGCTGATTCTCCGTCGATCTGTCGATTCCCTTGGTCTATCTGTTACTTTACCGATCTGTCGAGCTGATTCGCTGTCGATCTGTCGATCCCCTTGGTCTTACGACGAAATAAACGATAGACGTCAGTTCGACAGGACTGCACGACACTTCGACATGACTGCAAACCTACAGGATTGCAGAACGATAGTTCGACACAGATGCAGAGGAACAATTCTCAAATATGTCTATCTGTCGAGCTTAATCTCTCTCGATCTGTCGATCCCCTTGGTTTTCTGTTACTCTACCGATCTGTTTATCTGATTCGCTGTCAATCTGTCGATCTGTAGATTCCCTCGGTCTATCTGTTACTCTACCGATCTGTCCCTCCGTCGATCTGTCGATCATTCCCAGGGTACTTAACATGTTTTTCGCTAAGCGTCGAGATATTTGATAATGACTTATGAAAAGGGTTTTTTCTAACAACCTTCTTTTCCCATGAATACTACTACAGATGGTAACCAGGGAAACTATAATAATTCACAAAAAAAGTAACTTCTTTTCGAAAATAGGATTTGGAAGTTCTAAGATAGTGGAAAGGGTTTATAGGAAATATTCGAGTGGGGCTTCTCAAGAGGATACTCCAAGTTCAAATGGGAGAGAAGTCTAACAGCCACTTGATCTCTCTCTCTCTCTAAGTTTCCCTCCTAATGATATTCAAACTGAAGGTTTAACCACTAGAATCAATAGAGCCGAGTCAGCACGAAAATCTTACGAGAGACGGAGAAATAAAAGAGGGGAGCGAAATTTCGAGTCACAAAAGGCAACTAACGACCCCGGGATAGGATTAAAATTCATAATTTCATCAAAAACGCTTTTAATTAATCCTTAATTTATACGATTTTCAGTCCTTTTCTTAGCACTTAATACTTAGCATGTAATTAACTTGTATTCCACTTATTTGAAAGACGGAAAATCAAGAAAATAAATAGAAAATCATCATTTTTTTTTATAAAAATTGGTTTTTTACTTAGGAAAAACCTCTGAAAATCGTGGCGTTTGATGTCAATCAAACCTGCTGATTCGATGTCAATCTGTCGATCTCTCGATTCCCTCGGTCTATTTGTAACTCTGTCGATCTGTCCAGTTGATTCTCTGTCGATCTATCGATCCAATTGGTCTATCTGTTACTCTACCGATCTGTCGAGCTGATTCTCTGTCAATCTGTCGATCTCTCGATTCTTTCGGTCTATCTGTACTTTGTCGATCTGTCGAGCTGATTCGCTGTCAATCTGTTGATCTGTCTATTCCCTCGGTCTATCTTTTACTTGGTCGATCTGTCGATTCCCTCGGTCTATCTGTTACTTTGTCGATCTGTCGATTCCCTCGGTCCATCTGTTACTTTGTCTATCTGTCGATTCCTTCGGTCTAGCTGTTACTTTGTCGATCTGTCGGTCTATCTTTTACTTTGTCGATTTGTCGAGCTGATTCTCCGTCGATTCCCACGGTCTATCAGTTACTTTGTCGATCTGTCGATTCCCTCGGTCCATCTGTTACTTTGTCGATCTGTCGATTCCTTCGGTCTAGCTGTTACTTTGTCGATCTGTCGGTCTATGTTTTACTTTGTCGATTTGTCGAGCTGATTCTCCGTCGATTCCCTCGGTCTATCAGTTACTTTGTCGATCTGTCGATTCCTTCGGTCTAGCTGTTACTTTGTCGATCTGTCGGTCTATCTTTTACTTTGTCGATTTGTCGAGCTGATTCTCCGTCGATTCCCTCGGTCTATCAGTTACTTTGTCGATCTGTCGATTCCTTCGGTCTAGCTGTTACTTTGTCGATCTGTCGGTCTATCTTTTACTTTGTCGATTTGTCGAGCTGATTCTCCGTCGATTCCCTCGGTCTATCAGTTACTTTGTCGATCTGTCGAGCTGATTCGCTGTCAATCTTTTGATCTGTCAATTCCCTCGGTCTATCTGTCACTTGGTCGATCTGTCGATTCCCTCGATCTATCTGTTACTTTGTCGATCTGTCGAGCTGATTCTCTGTCAATCTGTTAATCTCTCGATTCCCTCGGTTGTTGATCTGACAACTGCAGGACAACAGTTCTGTAGGACTGAAAAACCGACCGACGACAGTTCGACAGGACAACAAAAACGACAGTTCGACAGGAGTGAAAATAAAAACGGCTGCTCGACAGGATTGAAAAATAACGACTGTTCGACAGGACTGAAAAAAGACAGTTGTACAGGACTGCAAAAACTGCAGTTCGACTGGACTGCGGGACGACAGTTCGATAGAACAGCAAAACCAACAGGACTGCAGAACGACAGTTGGAAGGATTTCATAACAACAGGACTGCAAAAAAAATAGTCAGGACTGCAAAAACGACAGTTCGACAGGACTGCAATACGACAGTTCGTGATTTTTCGTTTTAAAAGTGCCATTTAGAACCAATGAAAACCAATTTGAAAAACCCTAAAATCCGGAGGATTGACGTGAAACACCAATTTTGTCTCTTTGTCGCTGATCTGTTACTCTGTTGATCTGTCGATTCCCTCGGTCTATCTGTTACTCTGTCGATCTGACCAGCTGATTCTCTGTCAATCTGTTAATCTCACGATTCCCTCGGTCTATCTGTTACTTTGTCGATTTGTCGAGCTGATTCTCTGTCAATCTGTTGATCTCTCGATTCCCTCGGTGGTTGATCAGACAACTGCAGGACAACAGTTCTGTAGGACTGAAAAACCGACCGACGACAGTTCGACAGGACAACAAAAACCTAACGACAACAGTTCGACAGGACAACAAAAACCTAACGACAACAGTTCGACAGGACAACAAAAACGACAGTTCGACAGGAGTGAAAATAAAAACGGCTGCTCGACAGGATTGCAAAATAACGACTGTTCGACCGGACTGAAAAAGACAGTTGTACAGGACTGTTCGACAGGACTGCAGGACGACAGTTCGATAGAACAGCAAAACCAACAGGACTGCAGGACGACAGTTGGAAGGATTTCATAACAACAGGACTGCAAAAAAAAGTCAGGACTGCAAAAACGACAGTTCGACAGGACTGCAGGACGACAGTTCGTGATTTTTCGTTTTAAAAGTGCCATTTAGAACCAATGAAAAACCAATTTGGAAAACCCTAAAATCCGGAGGATTGACGTGAAACACCAATTTTGTCTCTTTGTCGCTGATCAGTTACTTTGTCGATCTGTCGAGCTGATTCTCTGTCAATCTGTTGATCTGTCGATTCCCTCAGTCCATCTGTTGCTTTGTCGATCTGTCGAGCTGATTCTCTGTCAATCTGTTGATCTCTCGATTCCCTCGGTTGTTGATCTGACAACTGCAGGACAACAGCTCTGTAGGACTGAAAAACCGACCGACGACAGTTCGACAGGACAACAAAAACGACAGTTCGACAGGAGGGAAAATAAAAACGGCTGCTCGACAGGATTGCAAAAATAACGACTGTTCGACAGGACTGAAAAAAGACAGTTGTACAGGACTGCAAAAACTGCAGTTCGACTGGACTGCAGGACGACAGTTCGATAGAACAGCAAAACCAACTGGACTGCAGAACGACAGTTGGAAGGATTTCATAACAACAGGACTGCAAAAACGACAGTTCGACAGGACTGCAGGACGACAGTTCGTGATTTTTCGTTTTAAAAGTGCCATTTAGAACCAATGAAAAACCAATAAAATCATCATTTTTTTATATAATTTTTTTTTTTACTTCTGAAAAACCTCTAAAAATCGTTGGGTTTGAAACGGAAACAAAAATAAATTGGTATCATCCTGTAAAGGGATCTCCGTGTGTGTGTTTGGGGAGAAGAGGGTTCGGAAATATATCGTAGGTATCGATTCCAATCTAGAACCGCACATAAATTTCCTTTTCGATAAACTATCCGAAAGCACACAGAGGGAGGAACAGTTTGATCGCTTAAAAAAAACGAGCTTACACCAAACATGCGCTACAATTATTTTTTCAAAAAAATCAATACTAGATAATCTAAGCAATAATTTTATTTTACTAGAAAGATTATTGGTATTTACGATGAAGAAGGAGAAACTGTGGCAACGTTTTTAAGATTGAAAAACTGCAGCAATAAATGAAGATAGTGAATTGATAATCGGAGGTGATTGTCACCTGCGTACTGGTCAGTCCGCTGGGACTACCTGTTCAAATTGATATCAGATTCTGCCCAAAATGCAGGGGATGTCATAGGGATGTCCGGAGTATGATGGTTGAAAGGAATCAATTATTTGTTGAACTCCAGGCGACATATTTAGTGATTTTGGAGAAGCCTGATGGCTTTGCCTGGGAGAGGAATCTGTCGGTTAAAGAAAACAGACGATTAAATTTTATCTGAGGAATGAAGAGTCGGTCAGCGCGTAAACATACGGTTACATAACCTTACGCGTGGTTACCCTGAAGAATTTATCAACTTCCCTTGAATTGATCTGCTCCTCCAAATAAAAGGAATTCTTCCGGTTTCCCATCGTTTAATGTTTAAAATTTACTTTTGTTAAGCAAAGGAGAGTTTCAAGGAAATTCGTTCAAGTCGAACTGTCGTTCTACAGCCCTGTCGAACTGTCGTTTTATCAGTCCTGTCGAACTGTCGTTTTATCAGTCCTGTCGAACTGTCGTTTTATCAGTCCTGTCGAACTGTCGTTTTATCAGTCCTGTCGAACTGTCGTTTTATCAGTCCTGTCGAACTGTCGTTTTATCAGTCCTGTCGAACTGTCGTCAATGCTGTCCTGTCGAACTGCAGTTTTGCGATCATGTCGAACTGTAGTCTGTCGTTTTTCTGTACTATCGAACTGTTGATTTGCAGTCATGTAGAACTGTCATTTCTGTCCTGTCGTACAGTCGTTCTATTGAACACTTTATCTCTTGGACTTTTTTTACGGTTTCTAACTCCGAATTGGTTCACTTTAGCAAGATTGTGTACATAATCTTTTTTGTTAAAAATTTAACGTAGATTTTTTGTACTTAATAATATGATCTTCGCTAAGCGTTATAGCGCTATAGCTTCAGAGATATTTGAGAACTGTTGTTCTGCAGTCCTGTCGAACTGTCGTTCTGCTGTCCTGTCGTTTTTTGCAGTCCTGTCGAACTGTCGTTCTGCAGTCCTGTCGTTTTGCAATGCTGCCGAACTGTCGTTCTGCAGTCCTGCCGTTTTATCAATGCTGCAAAGCAAGTTTATCTGTCGGTTAACGCTAACAGACGATTAAATGTTATCTGAGGAATTGATATTCGGTCGGCACGAAAACGAACGGTTATATAACCTTCCGCATGGTTATCCTGAAGGCAACAAAATAAACTAACCTAACAAAACTAACCTACATTAATTTAAAAAAATCTAAATAAAATTATTTTCATGAATAAAGTTAAATTTCGCCATTTTCAAGAAAAGTGTTTTAAAATCCACTAATCATCATGCTAAAAAATTTAAAAAGAAAAAAAAAGGTGTTTTGAAGGGTGTTGAGTGGCTAGAATATTTTAAAGCCATTTCAGCTTTTAGCCTCCGGTTTCGAGTTATCGAAGCAGAAACGGATACTAATGCCCTATAATTTATAACCCTGAGGGAAACGAAGGTTTTCACGAAGCTTTCGGCTTTTTTCATCCCCTCCTCCACTTTTTTTTCTCCCACCATCAAAAATAGCCGTTTTGGCTCTTATCTACCAAACGAGACCGCTAAGAAGAAGGAAATATCTCGTATAAAACCTTTAATAAGGTTATATTTCAGGATTTACTTTTTTTTCTTTATATATTTTTAAATATTTTTGAAGATCGTAGACAAGATAGCCTAGGGTAAATGTACCTATTAGGGACCCTGGCATACAGGAAATAACTGAGCTCAAGTGGAATTTCTTTAATTTAGTCCTCTAGATACCGTGAGGAGTAGAAATTCCTCAACATGGGAAACTACAGTTTTTTTTTGTCAACTAATTTTCAAGTTAAAACGGTACTTTGATACCCTCCATAGACGATTTTCCAGGTTCAAATTTTCACCAAACACTAAAAAATTTATTGAATTTTTAACTTCCTTAAAGAAGTTATTGTGATACCCTCCACGTCGGGTTTTTGGGGAAGGGTCTTCCAGACCCCGGAGGGTCAATTCGAATCTTTGCTGAACTCAACTCTGTCAGTGGTGCCGGCCGGCCGTCCGTCCGTCCGTAACATTTTTTCCGGAGGATTACGAGAGGCACATCCGTAGGCCTAAGAGACCATTATTTCTACCTTGTTTTTAAGTAGGGAGAAATTTCATACATCTTCCCATTACGAGAGGCACATCCCTAGGCCAAAGAGCACATTATTTCTACCTTGTTTTTTTAGTAGGGAGAAATTTCATACTTCTACCCATTACGAGAGGCACATCCGTAGGCCAAAGAGCCCATTATTTCTACCTTGTTTTTTTAGTAGGGAGAAATTTCATACTTCTACCCATTACGAGAGGCACATCCGTAGGCCAAAGAGCCCATTATTTCTACCTTGTTTTTTTAGTAGGGAGAAATTTCATACTTCTAACCATTACGTGAGGCACATCCGTAGGCCAAAGAGCCCATTATTTCCTCCTTGTTTTTTTAGAAGGGAGAAATTTTATACTTCTACCCATTACGTGAGGCAAATCCGTAGGCCAAAGAGCCCATTATTTCTACCTTGTTTTTTTAGTAGGGAGAAATTTCATACTTCTACCCATTACGAGAGGCACATCCGTAGGCCAAAGAGCCCATTATTTCTACCTTGTTTTTTTAGTAGGGAGAAATTTCATACTTCTAACCATTACGTGAGGCACATCCGTAGGCCCAAGAGCCCATTATTTCCTCCTTGTTTTTTTAGAAGGGAGAAATTTTATACTTCTACCCATTACGTGAGGCACATCCGTAGGCCAAAGAGCCCATTATTTCCTCCTTGTTTTTTTAGTAGGGAGAATTTTCATACTTCTACCCATTACGAGACGCACATCCGTAGGCCAAAGAGCCCATTATTTCTACCTTGTTTTTTTAGTAGGGAGAAATTTCATACTTCTACCCATTACGAGACGCACATCCGTAGGCCAAAGAGGCCATTATTTCTACCTTGTTTTTTTAGTAGGGAGAAATTTCATACTTCTACCCATTACGAGAAGCACATCCGTAGGCCAAAGAGCCCATTATTTCTACCTTTTTTTTTTAGTAGGTAGAAATTTATACTTCTACCCATAACGAGAGGCACATCCTTAGGGCAAAGAGACCACTATTTCTACCTTGTTTTTTAAGTAGGGAGAAATTTCATACTTCTACCCATTACGAGAGGCACATCCGTAGGTCAAAGAGCCCATTATTTCTACCTTAACACTTTATAATTAATTTTCGAAAAATAAAACTTTGAAAACTAAAAAAAAAAAATCGAAAAAAAGGAAAACCCTGAAAATTTTTCGAAAAAAAAAAGAAATCCTGGAAAATTTCTAAAAAAAAAAACTAAAAAATTTTTCGAAAAAAAAGGAAAGGAAAGGAAAACTCGGAAAATTTTTCGACAAAAAAACTCGGAAAATTTTTCATTAAAAAAACTAGGAAAATTTTTCGAATACAAATAAAAACTTTCCCTTCCTTATTCTTCCCCTCCCATATACTTCCCCTCCGTTTTACGTCCCCTCCGTTATACTTCCCTTTCCTAAATACTTCCCCCTCCCATATACTTCCCCCTCCGTTTTACGTCCCCTCCTATATACTTCCCTTTCCTAAATACTTCCCCCTCCTATATTGTTACTTCTGTTTAAGGAAGTTTTCGTTGGAAGCTCTTCAAACCAGTACTTTTTTTGACCATTTGGGCTATTTATGCTCGTTCCATGAGGCCTGGTTGCTTTTTAAAATTGAAAATTGGTTGATATTTACATAAAGAGTTGTATATATATTTTTAAAAAATTATTTATTTGATATAAAATTTATATACGGTCAATAGTGGCCTTAAAGGGGTTTCCTCTGGGAATTTAAAAACCCTCACGACCCAAGTTGGACGGAATAAGATGAAGGGGAGGAAAAAGCTCTCAGGAAAAGACCAATTTATATTATTTTTTTAAGGACAAAATAGAACAATTTTCAACGAGTAGGGTCCGAAGAGAGAGGAAAAGTATAAAAAATTCAATGTCCAATACACTGAGTTATTTATAAAAAAAAATAAAAATAAAGAGATGTTTTCCAGACAAGTCTTGACGTTTTATCAATAGAGGGACATCAATAACGTTTTTAAAAAATAAATAAAGGTTAATACGACAGAAATGTCGTTAATCCAGAAAATTTAAATAATCAAAACTTTTTTTTTATTAGACAGCTAAAAAGTGAATCGGAGACCCATTAAAAATTGAAATCTGAGGGAGAAACTTTCTCAGAAAACTGGAGATCATCCATCAGTTAAACAAATAAAAGACATTTTCAATAGTTGCAAAGTATCTAGAAAATTTTAGTGTTTTATTAAAATTACATTAGATTTTAGGCCATATATCCTTCAATTTTTGTGGTATCAAAAAATTTATTAGTCACTTCCTATAGAAACTTGTCAAAGAATTGCCGCAGTCCTGTCGAACTGTCGGGTTTTTCGCAGTCCTGCCCAACTGTCGTTTTTGCAGTCCTGTCGAACTGTCTATCGATTTTTCAGTCCTATCGAACTATTGTTCTGCAGTCCTGTCGAATTGTCGTTCTGCTGTCCTGTCCTACTGTCGTTCTATTGAATACTGCATCTCTTGGACTTTTTTGACACTTTAGCAAGATTGTGTACATTTTATTTGTTAAAAATTTAACGTAGATTTTTTCGTACTTAAATATGTTCTTCGCTAAGAGTCATAGTGTTAGGAATATAATATGAGAGCTTTAGTTGTGCATTCCTGTTCTGCAGTGATGTCAAACTGTCGTTCTGCAGTCCTGTCGGGTTTTTGCTGTCCTTTCGAACTGTCGTTCTGCAGTCCTGTTTTTTTCTGTCCTGTCGGACTGTCGTTCTACAGTCCTGTCGGGTTTTTGATGCCCTGTCGAACTGTCGTTCTGCAGTCCTGTCGGGTTTTGACGCCCTGTCGAACTGTCGTTCTGCAGTCCTGTCGGTTTTTTGCAGTCCTGTCGGGTTTTTTTGCAGTCCTTTCGAACTGCAGTCCCTTATGGTTTTCACAGTCCTGTCGAGCTGCAGTTCTGATGTTTTTGCAGTCCTGTCGAACTGCACTCCTGCTGTTTTTGCAGTCCTGTCGAACTGCACTCTTGCTGTTTTTGCAGTCCTGTCGAACTGCACTCCTGCTGTTTTTGCAGTCCTGTCGAACTGCACTCCTGCTGTTTTTGCAGCCCTGTCGAACTGCACTCCTGCTGTTTTGCAGTCCTGTCGAACTGCACTCCTGCTGTTTTTGCAGTCCTGTCGAACTGCAGTCCAGCTGATTTTACAGTCCTGTCGAACTGTCGTTCTGCAGTCCTGTCGTTTTTTATACAGTCAAAGAATTAATTTTGTACTCAGTGTTTATCTCGCTAGTTCAAAGGGTTCCCAGTTTGATGATAAATTTTTGACGGCTTGTAACTCCGAAACTGTCATTTTTATGACGATTAAACACAAAGCACTTTTTATTTAAAATTTAATTTAAATCATTTTTGTACTTATTATGTTTTGCGCTAATCCTCGCAGTTTTCGAGATATTTGCGAAAAAGTGATAAAAACCACTTTTTTGACACCCTGCTTCTTCAAACGACTTTTGATGGTCCGTAACTTCGGAACCATTCACTTTATCAAGATTATGTACAAATTATTTTTTGTTAAAACTAAATTTAAAATATTTTTTTACTTATAACCTTTTGCGCTAAACATAGTTGTTTTCGAGATATTTGAGAAAAACAGAGAAAAAGGGTTTTTTAACATTTAGGGACGCCCAATATTTCAGATAATATTACGCCGTCTAATAAATCTTTAAAGATTTATTATTTTTAAAAGTTTACAAAGGAAAAAGAGGCCAATAAAAAAACCGCGTATTTTTCAACTTTTACGTCAAGGCGTAATTAAACTTTTTGAAAGGAAAACCTTTCGAAATAATTAGAGGGAAATTGAAAATTAACTTTATAGTTAACGAGGTGTGTATAAAGAAAGCTGGAAGGGTTCAAAGTAATACTTTACAAAAGGGGGTAAGGTTAAGTATAATGGAAGGGAGTCATCAAAAAAGTATTTAGTTCGCCTTTTTTTGTTGGGCTTTTCCCAGTTGAACGTTTTAAAAATTAAAAAGAATCTATATTTACTATCTTTCTTATTCAAAGGGCTTTTTCCTTTAAGTTACCCTTTTGATTTCCTTCTCTCCCACCTTTTTCAGCCCGACTGAGTGTAATTCAGTTACATTAAATCCGGTCCCTTTTGTCAGTGGGTTTACTAGGTTGAATCGAGATGGAAATCGTTAACTTCTACCTCCTTTCTAACCCTCTTTTCCATGGAACCTTTGATCAAAATACGAATGATTAAATAACCGTTCAATATTTGAGGGGAAAGAGTAAAAATGGCTTTTTCTACCTGTTTTTTGGGGACAATAAAATATTCTTTTTAAAATTCGTGTCCTTCCGTCGCCGTTTTTCGGTTAAAGGATGAGTTATTCGCCGAGGGCTTCGGGCCAACTGGAACGGATGAACCCTTGCGGTCCACCGGCTCAACCATATTTCACGTTGCCCAACACGAAATACGGACGAAAAATGAAATAGTGTCTCAAAATCTTACCAAAACTCCCGAATATCATAATTCCAACGTCAACGAAAATTTAACGTTCCGAATAATTTAAAAAGAAGATCGAGGAACCCCATTTTTATGGAAATTTTAGTCGTTTTCTCTGGAGATTTTGAAATGAAAAAGTCCTTTTTTTCTTAATTTTGACCACAGTTTGACAGCATTTCAACACGACAGGACAGCAGTTCGACATGATTGAAGAACGACAGTTCGACATTGACGGTGCCTAACTCCGAATCGTTTCACTTTAGCAAGATTGTGTAGATAATCTTTTTTGTTAAAAATTTTACGAAGATTTTTTTGTACTTAAAAATATGTTCCTCGCTAAGCGCCTTAATTTAAGAGATATTTGAGAACTGTAGTTGTGCAGTCCTTTCGTTTTTGCAGTCCTGTCGAACTGTCGTTCTACCGTCCTGTTGAAGTGTGTTTTGCAGTCCTGTAGTTCTGCAGTCATGTCGAACTGTCGTTCTACTGTCCTGTTGAAGTGTGTTTTTGCAGTCATGTCGAACTGTCGTTCTACAGTCATGTCGAACTGTCGTTCTACAGTCATGTCGAACTGTCGTTCTACAGTCATGTCGAACTGTCGTTCTACAGTCATGTCGAACTGTCGTTCTACAGTCATGTCGAACTGTCGTTCTACAGTCATGTGGAACTGTCGTTCTACAGTCATGTCGAACTGTCGTTCTACAGTCATGTCGAACTGTCGTTCTACAGTCATGACGAACTGTCGTTCTACAGTCATGTCGAACTGTCGTTCTACTGTCCTGTTGAAGTGTGTTTTTGCAGTCATGTCGAACTGTCGTTCTACAGTCATGTCGAACTGTCGTTCTACAGTCATGTCGAACTGTCGTTCTACAGTCATGTCGAACTGTCGTTCTACAGTCATGTCGAACTGTCGTTCTACAGTCATGTCGAACTGTCGTTCTAGAGTCATGTCGAACTGTCGTTCTAGAGTCATGTCGAACTGTCGTTCTACAGTCATGTCGAACTGTGTTTTTGCAGTCCTGTAGAGACGACAGTTCGACATGACTGCAGAACGACAGGACTGCAAAAACACAGTTCGACATGACTGCAGAACGACAGGACTGTTGAATGACAGTTTACAGGACTGCAAAAACACAGTTCGACATATCTGCAAAAACACAGTTCGACATAACTGCAAAAACACAGTTCGACATAACTGCAGAACGACAGGACTGTTGAACGACAGTTGGACAGGACTGCAAAAAGACAGTTGGACAGGACTGCAAAAACACGGTTCGACAGGACTGCAATAACACGGTTCGATAGGACTGCAAAAGCACAAATCGACAGGACTGCAAAAACACAGTTCGACAGGACTGCAAAAACACAGATCGACAGGACTGCAAAAACACAGTTCGATATGGCTGCAAAAACGAAAGGACTGCAGAACTACAGTTCTCAAATATCTCTAAAACTAAGGCGCTTAGCTAGGAACAAATTATTAAGTACAAAAAATCTACGTTAAATTTTTAACAAAAAGGTTATCTACACAATCTTGCTAAAGTGATACGATTCGGAGTATGGTGTAATGGGATAAAAAGAGTAGTAGTTGTTAGGGGGGTAGCTGATTATTAATAAAGCTTTTATATAATATAATATAATTTAATATGAATTTTATATAATATGAATGATTTTGGTAGATATTATGTAATGGGGGGGGGGAGAGACTTTAATACTTCAATGTCGGACTTACCGCTGAGGGAGCTGAGCGATGATGGTAGCTTGACCGAGATCCGTCAACAGGCTCGATTTTCAGTAATTTCCATCCGACGAGGGATCTCTCCCCACTCCAAGGGACTCTTTATTTTCCGGGAAGGCATCTGATTGCTGACCCGGCATTTGATGGACTTTATAGTTTTTATAACTATTTCACCGGGTCAGCAGAGCCTCCCTCGAAGAATCCCTAATAAGAGGAGAGACAGGGGGAGATTGGAGATTTTGGTCCATTTTAATCATTACAATGGAACCGTAAAAAAAAAAAGTCCAAGAGATAAGATGTGTTCAATAGAACGAAAGTTCGACAGGACAGCAGAACGACAGTTCGACAGGACAGCAAAACACCGACAGGACTACTGGACGACAGTTCGACAGGACTACTGGACGACAGTTCGACAGGACTACTGGACGACAGTTCGACAGGACTACTGGACGACAGTTCGACAGGACTAATGGACGACAGTTCGACAGGACTGCAGAACGACAGTTCGACAGGACTACTGGACGACATTTCGACAGGACTAATGGACGACAGTTCGACAGGACTGCAAGACGTCAGTTCGACATAAATACCCATTTTGTCATAATTTTGACGGAGCAATCCTTTTTAAAGGATTTCAAGGAGTTTTTTTGGTTTATTGAGAGGGAAAACCAAATTTGACAATATATTCCTCGATGTTACTAACGCAAAAAATCGATTTTGGCAGGATTCTCCTTAGCGATTTTAAGATTGTGTCTTAAATACTTCTGAATATCATAACGTCAACGAAAATTTAACGTTGCTAATATATTAAAAAGAAGATCGATTAACACAATTTTTCAGAAATTTTAGTATTTTTACTAAAACTTCAAAGAACTTAAGCAACTTCAAAGAAAAAACCCATTTTGTCGTAATTTTGAAGGAGAAACCCCCTTTTTAACAGGATTTTAAGGAGTTTTTTAGGTTTTTTGAGAAGGAAACCCCATTTTGACAAAGTTTTCCTCGATGTTTTGGCCGCGAAAAACCCACTTTGTCATAATTTTGAGGGAGAAACCCTTTTTAACAGGATTTTTAGGAGTTTTTTTTTTTTTTTTTTTTTGAGAGGGAAACCCCATTTTACAAAGTTTTTCTTGGTGTTTTTAACGTAAAAAAACCATTATGTCAGGATTTTCCTTGTCGATTTTAAGATTGTGTCGAAACTTCCGAATATTATAATTCCAACGTCAGAACGAAAATTTAACGTTTCGAATAATTAAAAAGAACAACAGAATTTTGAATGTTTAATTCGTAGCGGGAATCGTGTGCTCTTGCCCCTTAAATCTATGAAGACCGGTAAAACCCTCGGGAGTTGCGGGTTTAGCATAACACGCGCCTTTTACTAAAACATCCGACAGGGAAATTATGATTTACTAATTCTGTACAAGTCAATCAAAACGTCAATATTTTATGCGTGGAGTATTTCGAGCCTGCCAATTTTCAACAGGGTTGCCAACAAAACCTGTTGCTTTTAATATAATAATCTTGCGGAGATGAGTGGTTTTCTGGACATCAGGGATGCCAACTACTAGGATAGTTTCGGTTTCGTTCAAAGAATCGGGTTTCAGCGTCGTTATGATTAATTGGTAACCTTCAACCTCCGCAAACTTCCTGAAAAAACAAAAGATGATTTATCTTCTCAAATGATTGACGATCGTCTTTCACTTAAATTGAACTTTTTTTTTCAGATTTCAAACTCTTTTTTTACAAGGTGTAATAATGCGATCGTGAGACAAGGGGGGATTCTTTAAATTCCGGCGCCTGGGATAAGTGAATGTGTGGCATCTGGTCCCTTTTCAAAGCTGAGCTGACCGCAGAGACCCCGAAATCGGAACGAGGAAAACCAAAAGGGCTCCCCACCGCTCGTAACTAATTTAAATCCCAAGGATTAAAATAAAAAATGTCCTACGTTTAATTCAAGATTAAATATTTCGCTTTAAACAAAAACTAAACCGCATTACGGGCTTCCGCAGTCTACGCAAACTAAAGAACTTTCAATTCTTGTGTATTATTTATCAAAAGTACTGGTTTGAAGAGCTTCCAACGAAAACTTCCTTAGAGAGGAGAGGCAAGTATAACGGAGGGGAAGTATAAGGAAGGGGAAGTATAACGGAGGGGGAAGTATAAGGAAGGGAAGTATAAGGGAGGGGAAGTTTAAGGGAGGGAAGTTTTTTTTTCGAAAAATTTTCCACGTTTTCTTTTTGTTTTTTGAAAAATTTTCGAAGTTAGTTTTTTCGAAAAATTTTCTAAGCTTTTTTTTTAAAAGTTTTCCGATTGTTTTTTGAAAAATTTTCCGGGTTTTCGTTTTTAAATTTGCTATTTTTTTTTTGAAAAATTTTCTAAGTTTTTTTTTTTCTATTTCTTGCATAGAAAATTTCTATTAAGTTTCAAGGTAAAATAATGGGCTCTTTGGCCTACGGATGTGCCTCTCGTAATGGGTAGAAGTATGAAATTTATCCCTACTAAAAAACAAGGTAGAAATGGGCTCTTTGGCCTACGGATGTGCTTCTCGTAATGGCTAGAAGTCTGAAATTTCTCCCTACTAAAAAACAAGGTAGAAATAATGGGCTCTTTGGCCTACGGATGTGCCTCTCGTAATGGGTAGCAGTATGAAATTTCTCCCTACTAAAAAACAAGGTAGAAATAATGGGCTCTTTGGCCTACGGATGTGCCTCTCGTAATGGGAAGAAGTAAGGAATTTCTCCCTACTAAAAAAAAAGGTAGAAATCGATTAAAGAAAATTTGGTGAAAATCGGTTGAAAACTATGGCCGTAATGTGTTCCGGAAAAAATGCTACGGACGGCCGGCACCACAGACAAAGTTGAGATCGGTAAAGATCAATATTCGAATTGACCCTTCAGGGTCAGGAAGACCCCCAAAAACCCAACGTGGAGGGTATCACCATAACTTCTTTAAGTTAAAGGATTTTTAGTAAAATAAAAGCGAGAGGGGGAAAAAAGTAGTTTTCGAGGTTCAAAGCTTGTTATAAAAGAAGAGTGGCGAAAGGGAGGGTTTTGGACGTCAGTTGATGGCTAGACCAATATTTACTTTCCATTGTCAACACGGACCCTTCTACATCTTATCTCCCTTCAGAGGGAAAACTCACTTTTCCATTCCCTTTAATAATCCCAAAGGAAAAAGTCATATACGATTTCCGTCACAGGTTTTTCTTACCTTAAAAAAGGAGAATAACAAACCATTGCGGAATTTTTTGGAAGTTCCGCGGGGGTGGAAAGCGTCGAAAATAAAACTTGGGGCTTTTAGTGTCTCGTAAAAATTGTTGCTATATCGAGTAATGAAGGAAGGTTTACGGCGTGTGATTAAACCGATCATTACTTGAGAAAAGAGGGTCGGGAAATGCGGGGAAGGTGCTTTCGGGCCGGAGGGAAGGGATTTTCGGGGCACCCCCTTTCTATATTATCGCCCCTGATGGCTTTTATAACCTATAGTATTAAGTATACGACGGAAAATTTTCAGCCATTTATAATTGAACCGTAAAACCCCACCGTCATATTTTTGATTAACTAATAAAATTTATGGCCCTCTCTCAAAACCACATTTTTACCGAAAAATATTTATTTCGAAGAAGATTATAAGAGATAGGTTCAATTTTACCCTTAAAAAAGTCTTAAGGGAAAGCCTAGAATTTTCACTTTGGAAGGCAACACTGTCTGTGGATGTTGTGTGGCAACCCTGCTCCGGAAGTTTCCTAGTGGGAATTAAGCCACACTCAATCCACTGTCATGCCACAGCCAAGCAACTGCCACAACCACAACAACCGCATTCAAGCAACAGCCACCACCACGTAACTGCCACAACGAACGCAGCCAAGCAACAGCCACAACCATTGCAGCAAAGCAAAAGCCACAACCACCACAACCAAGGGACAGCCAAAGCCACCACAGCCTAGCAACAGCCACAACTACCGCAGTCAAGCAACATCCACAACCACCGCTGTCAAGCAACAGCCATAACCACCACAGCCAAGCAACAGCACAACCACAACGACCGCAATCAAGCAACAGCCACAACCACGAAACAGCCACGACGACCTCAGCCAAACAACAGCCACAACATCAGCAGCCAAGCAGCAGCCACAGCGACCGCAGCCGAGCAACAGCTACAACCACCGCTGTCAAGCAACAGCCACAACGACCGCAGTCAAACAACAGCCACAACAAGCAACAGCCCAAACCACCGCAACCAAACAACAGCCACAACCACCGCTGCAAAACGACAGCCACAACCAAGGAACAGTCAAAGCTACCAACACAACGATCGTAATCTACAACAGCCACAACCACCCCTGTCAAGCAACAGCCATAGCCACCGCAACAAAACAACAGCCACAACGACAGCAGCCTAGCAACAGCCACAACGACCGCGGTCAAGCAACAGCCACAACCACCGCAGCAAGCAATGGCCTCAACCAACGCAGCCAAGCTACAGCCACAACCACCACTGCAAAGCAACAGCTACAACCTCTGCAATCAAGCGACAGCCACAAACACGCAACAGCTTCAGCCAACCACCGCAACCAAGCAATTGCCACAACCACCGCATCCAAGCAATAGCCACAACCACAACCACCGCAACATAACAACAGCCACAACCACCGCTGTCAAGCAACAGCCACAACTACCGCAACCAAGCAACATCTACAAACGCCGCAACCAAGCGACAGCCACAAACGGGCAACAGCCACAACCACAATCACCGCAACATAACAGCCACAACCACCGCTGTCAAGCAACTGCCATAACTACCGCTGTCAAGCAACTGCCATAACCACCGCAACCAAACAAAAGCAACAACCACCACTGCAAAGCAACAGCCACAACTACCGCAGCCAAGCAACAGCCTCAGAAATTATAAACTCTTGTAAAAAAAAACGGGAAAACTACTAAATAAAAAATAAAAATGCTAAATTCAAGTAGAATTTTTTTAAGATGGTTATAATGGGATTTATTCCAGACAGTTGCTTTTGTATCTTGACATGTTTGATATCTTAAAAGCGATACTTGGATCGTAAGGGATAAGAAGGGTGTTTTGAGGGTAAAACTTGGAGAATTTGAAGGGTGATGGGGGAGGAGGGTGGTTTTATGATGGCTCCCTAAGACAGTATTTCACCCTTGGGACAACCCGAGGCCCTTCTCAGCTCAAGTTATATTGTACAACTTGGATCAATCTATGAAGTTTCTAGTTTCTCGCTTATGATGTTTCAAAAAAGGATTTTCAACACACAAAAAACGTTTTAATTTATTTATTAAATTGTTTGTCGGGTGATTGATTGATCGGGTAATGAAGGAAGCAATCAAAACGTTTGGCACTGATTGCGTTTCGAGTTTGAAAGGCGAAGACGGGATTGGCCACGGAAAAGTACCCGAGGAAAAGGCGCCCCTCCGGAAAATGAAGAAAAAGACTCCTAAATGGGCCCCGGAGTTCCAATCACATTTTCAACCTGAAAACTCTCGAATTTCTTTCTTTTTCCCTTCAATTTAGAAACAGCTGCGGTCACTCCTTTTAAACCCTTTTCACGTTTTTCCAACTAAATCCTTTTCACGAAAAAAGGTTGAGGCTATAGAAAAGTATACGACATTTTAGACCCAAAAGAAAAAAAAGAAATAAAAATCAGATTGGAATAAAACGTTTTGCTCCTTTCGAAGTCTCTTCTCTTCTGCGCATGTTCCAGGAATTTCAAAACCGTTTCAAAATGTGGTTGGAACAAACCTGACGTACGAAAATTTAAAGATGATGTAGGGCTTGAGAGTTTTGGACCCTTAAAGTTGGGTGGGAGGCCGCTGTAATTTTTCCCCCGCTGATATAGAATCATATTCGGTTTTTACTTGTAAGTTTCCAGAAATACATAAAATATTTGTAAGTTTCCAGAAATTACATAAAATATTCGTAAGTATCTAGAAATACGTAAACTATTCATAAGTTTCCAGAAATACGTAATATATTCGTTAGTTTCCGGAAGTTCTTAAAATATTTGTAAGTTTCCAGAAATACGTACTGGAATTTCAGAAGTATTTTACGTCTTTCTGGAATTTCAGAAGTATGTATATTATGTCTGTCTGGATATTCAGAAACACTCTAACTGTTGAAACTTACAAATATTAACGTCTTTCTGGAAATCCAGAGATATTTTATGTCTTTCTGGAAATTCAGAAGTATGTTATGTCTTTCGGGATATTCTGAAACACCTCAATTGTTTCTAGAAACTTACAAATATTTAACGTCTTTATGGAAATTAGAAATATTTCATGTTTTTCTGGAAATTCAGAAGTATATTATGTCTTTCAGGTTATTCAGAAACACTTTCGTTTCTAGAAACTTACAAATATTTAACGTCTTTCTAGAAATCTAGAAATATTTTATGTCTTTCTGGAATTTCAGAAGTATTTTACGTCTTTCTGGATATTCAAAAACACACTAATTGTTTCTAGAAACTTACAAATATAGAATTTAACGTCTTTCTGAAAATTCAATAGTATATAAGTCTTTCTGGATATTCAGAAACACTTTAAGTGTTTCTAGAAACTTACAAATACACGTATTTAACGTCTTTCTGGAAATCAAGAAATATTTTATGTCTTTCAGGAAATTCAGAAGTATATTATGTCTTTCTTGATATCCAGAAACACTCTAATTGTTTCTAGAAACTTACGTCTTTCTGGAAATCAAGAAATAATTTGTCTTTCTGGAAATTCAGAAGTATTTATGTCCTTTTGGATATTCAGCAACAAAATATTTTACATCTTCTCGGCATTCAGAAAAATATTATAAGTATTTCTGGAAACTCACAAATATTTTACGTCTTTCTGGGCATTCAGAATATATTTTAAGTATGTATACGGATTTTCCATTATTTCATTTAAGTTTTAAATATTATGTAAGCAATTTCCTCCGCTTGTACGTTTTAACATATTTTCTACCCAAGTTTATAATTACGAAACTATATGTCAACTCCAAAAAGGGCTTTCGTATTATATGGGAGATTTTCGTTAAAATAGCTCGGCCATCACTTTCATAAACGACAGAAAAGAGACGGTGGCCAGGGGGGTTTCTCTTGTCACAAAAGGTAAAATGTGGCACTGACGTATTTTACGACTATTCTTCGTTACATAATATTAAAAAGACTTTTTTTTTAAGCGAGAAGTAAAACCGATTATATTTCTATAACAGCGAAAAAAAAAAAAAAAAAAAAAAAAAAAAAAAAAAAAAAAAAAAAAAAAAAAAAAAAAAAAAAAAAATTACAGCGGCGGTGGGTTTAAAGGTTCCAAAACTCACAAGCCCTAAATCCTCCTTAAATTTTTGTACGTTAGCAGTTCCAACCGCAGTTTGAAACAGTTTTGAAATTCCTGGAACTTGCGCAGAAGGATATCGACGTCAACTTCAGGTTCAAACAATTTGTCCGTTAAGTCTCTTAAGTCATCTGACGTCAAATTTGACGTGCAAATCCTTCTGCGCATTCTCCAGGAGTTTCGACCATTTTCAAACTTCGGTTGAAACAAAGCTAATATTTAAGTTTTTTTTTTATCCAGACTTAGAAAGTTGCAAAACGTTTTATCCCATCAGATTTTTATTACTTTCTTTTTTTTTCTTTCGGGTCTAAAATGTCGTATACTTTCCTATAGCCTCAAACTTACAAATATTTTAAGTATTTCTGGAAACTTACAATTATTTATGTACTTCTGGAAATGAAAAAATATCTCACGATTTTCTGGGCTTTCAAAAATATGTGAAGTATTTCTGGAAATTTACAAATCTTTTAATTCATTCCGGAAATTCAAAAATAATTTTGTATATTGCGTCTATATTGACTTTCAGAAATAATTGAATAAGCATTTCTGGAAACATACAAATATTTTATGTATTTCTGGAAACTTACAAATATTTTAAGTAATTCTGGAAACTAACGAATATATAACGTATTTCTGGAAACTTATGAATAGTTTACGTATTTCCAGAAACTTACGAATATTTTACGTATTTCTAGAAACTTATGAATAGTTTACGTATTTCTGGAAACTTACAAATTAATATTTTATGTATTTCAGAAAGACACAAAATATTTCTGGATTTCCTGAAAGACGTAGAATATTTGTAAGTTTGAAACACAATTTCTGAATTCACAGAAATGCCTACATATGTATTTATCCTTTAGAATTCTTTATTTTAAAATGAGATGGGAAACCCTTAAAAAAATGTAAGATTTCAATTAAATTGCTTTTTTTATCTCCTAATTTGAAAATCAGGAAGAAAATTAAAAAACTTTCTTTACCAAAAAGACTTTGGTTTAATTTTTTTTTTTATCAATCAACTTTCTACCATATTTTTCTCTTCTTAAATAAAGGAAGGGGTAGTTCAAAAAAAAAAAAAAAGAGAAGGGGAGAAAAGCGGGAGTTACCAAGCACTTTATTCGATCATTCCAGTAAACTCTGCTTAGAGAAGAGGTCAAGTTAATGGGATGGACGGAATTAGAATGGTTTTTCGCTATAAAAAAGAGAGAGAGAGAAAACCCACACGTAGTGACGATTTACCGGACCTTTTTTCCTCTCACATTTCCATGAAAATTTTTTTAAATTTTTTATTTTAAGAAAATTTCCCCCTAAACCATAGAGGTGTAGTGAATTTTTACTCATAAATTTTTTTTTACAGGGAAAAAAATTCTCCTTCACATCCACTCGTGAAACGTGCTTCAGAATTCTGAACAAGCTTTAAAAAGTCCGATTTAATTAGTTCTCCTGGAAAAACACAACGAGAGGTAGGTCAGCCGGTTAATAAATTTCCACTAGCAAACTATAAACTAATATAAACAGAGAGTTAATTAATTTGAAATTAAGCTCTAGACATGGACGAGGAACGTTCCCACTGTTAAATTTTCTAAAGGATTAATTAAACTCTTAATTAAACATGTAAAAAATGTTACAGTAGGTAACAAGGTTTTAAATTTTAAAGTGTAAACGGAGAAAAAGGTGTTAAAGAACAAACAGGATAAAAAAAAATTGTTAAAACTTGCACACATTGTTTTACTTTTATACTTTATAGCCTTTGAAAAGTTAAAAATTCGCTGATTTCGACTTATGTGAGGGTAAGACCGGGTGCCTGAAGAAAAGGAGTAAACAAGCTTGAAAAAACGAGATTGGAAGCTTCTAAAGTATTAAAATTTTCTTCCCCTTCTTTCCCCACCACTAAGCCTACGCTCTTTTTTAAAAGTTTTTCTGGAAATTTACAAATATTTATGTGTTTCTGGAAATGAAGAAATATTTTACGTCGTTCTGGTCATTCAGAAAAATATTTTAAGTATTTTTGGGAAACTTACAAATATTTTACGTCTTTCTGGGTATTCAGACACTCATAAAATATATGTAAGAATGAAAACATCTGTTTTAATTCTTCCTCATACACAAAATATGTTTCGGCTTGTAATCATAAATTTTGGTTTCTTGTTAAATACATGACACTAAATTATGTTAAAAAGGTCTTTAATTCTTATATATATTTAATGTCTTTCTGAAAATCCTAAAATGTTTTAGGCCTTTCTGGAAATTCAGAAGTATTTTACGTCTTTCTGGATATTCAGAGACACTTTAATTAAATTTAATTGTTTCTGGAAACTTAAAAATAATATTTAACGTCTTTCTAAAAATCCAGGAAGATTTTACGTCTTTATGGATATTCAGAAGTAATTTATTGTTCTAAATAGTTGGGGTTTTCGGCTCCAGAAGACAGAGAGAAACAGAAGAATCGAAAAAGAAATATTCAGAAGTATTTTGCGTCTTTCTGGAAATTCAGAAGTATTTACGTCTTTCTGAATTTTCAGAAACACTTTAATTGTTTCTAGAAACTTAAAAATAATATTAACTTCTTTCTAGAAATCCAAGAAGATTTTACGTCTTTCGGGATATTCAGAAGTATTTTACGTCTTTCTTGAAATTCAGAAATATTTCACGTCTTTCTGGAAATGCAGAAACGCTTAAAGTGTTTCTAGAAATTTTCAAATATTTATTTTCTTTTTGGAAATCCAGAAATATTAAAAGTCTTTCTGGAAATTCAGTATTTTACGCCTTTCTGGATATTCAGAAATATTTTACGTCTTTCTGGATATTCAGAAGTATTTTACGTCTTTCTTGATATTCAGAAACACTTTAATTGTTTCTAGAAACTTACAAGTAATATTTAACGTCTTTCTAGAAATTCAGAAGTATTTTACGTCTTTCTGGATATTCAGAAACACTTTAGGTAATTGTTTCTAGAAACTTACAACTAATATTTAACGTCTTTCTAGAAATTCAGGAAGATTTTACGTCTTTCTGGATATTCAGAAACACTTTAATTGTTTCTAGAAACTTACAACTAATATTTAACGTCTTTCTAGAAATTCAGGAAGATTTTACGTCTTTATAGATATTTAGAAGTATTTTACGTCTTTCTGGATATTCAGAAACACTTTGAGTGTTTCTAGAATCTTACAAATATTTAACATCTTTCTAAAAATCCAGTAATATGTTAAGTCTTTCTGGAAATTCAGAAGTATCAAACGTATTTCTGTATATTCAGAAATATTTTAAGTATTTCTGGAAGTTCATGTAAAAATAGTAATTCAAGGAATAAGAGAAATGCCAAAATAATTTTTTTTTTTTTCAAAAACCTAAAAAATTTTAGGAATTTGAAAAATGGCCTAGAATCAAATTTGTTTAAAACGGGGCTGGAATTAAACAAATTAAACTCTTTTCTGGATAAAACTGGCGTAAATAATGTTTAAAATTTTGTTTGAACAAGATAAAATGTTATTTGAAATTCCGTTGTCCGTTATGGGTCAAGGGAGTCTTTTGAAAAGGGATAAATTCCGTCGGGGAACGTAATATCCAAGAAGACAAGTAATCCAGAAAAGCTTATTTCAATAACTTCAACTATATTGTCCCCTTTCAATATTAAAACTCATTATTTTCAGAAAATGCTCGAGATAAAAAAAAAATTGTCACAGAATAAAAGAAAAACAAAAGAGGACGCCATATTTGGGAGAAAATTTTATTTTCCTTTTTAACGACATTCACATCTGCGGGAGCCTTTTACGAGCGCTTTCGAATCTAGTTTTCCTTCCAGGTGCTACTCCCTTCGTTATAATTAAAAAAAACATTTAATACGTTTCTTTGTTTATTCGTTCGTGCTCGGATGGTAAAGCCGTACGTGATCCTGTCGAGACAAATCCGTGACGTTGCAATACATTCAGAGATTTCGAAAGGTCCCCTGAATTTATTCAACAATAATTATATCTTTTTTTATACTGAAATAGGTACCATTTGTGAAGGAGCTCGCGTCGCTACCGGGATCCAGGAACGCAGGAAACGGAGTTTTGGAACAGGAAAGAACAGGACAGTGTTGCCAACCGGCGTTTTGTGTAAGAGCAGAACAGCTCACGACGACCCGAATTTTTTGGTTCCCTTCCCAAAAATGAAAAAAAATCTCTGGGGACCCAGAGACTTGCTTCAGGCTGCGCCTATTAATAGAAATTAAGATAGAAATTGTTAATAGAAAACGGGGTAAGATCGGGAGGTGAATTATTATCTGACAATATTATGACGATTTAACGACTGTTTAGTTGATGGTAAGACGGTCTAACGACGGTTTAGCTGGAGGTATGGCAATCTAACGACTTTTTAGCTGATATATGACGATCTGACTACTATTTAGCTTACAATATGACGACTTTTTCACTGAAAATAAGACGATCTGATGACTTTACGGTAATATTATGACGATCTGACGACTTTTTAGCTGACAATATGACAATCTAACGACTGTTGAGCTGACAATATAAAGATGTGACTTTTTCACTGATAATATGACAATCTGATGACTGTTTAGCTGAGAATATGACGATCTGATGACTGATTAGCAAATATTTGACGATCTAACGACTGTTTAGCAGATAATATGACGATCTGATGACTGTTTAATAGAGAAGTAGGTGGCCTAACGACTTTTCGGATGATAATATGACGATCTGACTACTGTTTAGCTGACAATATGACGACTTTTTCACTGAAAATAAGATTATCTGATGACAGTTTAGCTGATAATATGACGATCTGATGACAGATTGGCTAATATTTTGACAATCTGACGACTGCTTTGCTGACAATATGACGATGGTAGGACTGTTTAGCTGATAACACGACGATCTGACGACTTTTTCACTGACAATATGACGATCTGATGACTGCTTTGCTGACAATATGACGATGGTAAGAGCTGACAATATGATGATCTGACGACTTTTTCGCTGACAATATGAAAATCTGATGACTATTTAGCTGATAATATGACGATCTGACGACATTTTTGCTGACAATATGACGATGTGGTGATTGCCTAGCTGGCAGTATGACAATCTAACTACTGTTAGCTGATAATATAACGATCCGATTACTGTTTACCTGATAATAAGACGATTTGATGACTGATTGGCTAATATTATGACGATCTGCCGACAGCTTAGTTGACAATATGACAATCTAACGACTGTTAGCTGACAATATGACGATCTGACGACTTTTTGAATGACAATATGACAATCTGATGACTGTTTAGCTCATAATATGACGATCTGATGACTGATTTGCAAATATTATGACGATCTGACGACTTTTTTTTTCTGACAATATGACGATCTGACGACTTTTTTTTTTCTGACAATATGACGATGTGATGACAGTTTAGCTGACAATATGACGATGTGATGATAGTTTAGCTGACAATATGACGATCTACTACTGTTTAGCTAACAATATGACGCCTTAATGACTGTTTAGCTGATAATAGCTTTGTTCCATCCACAGTTTGAAACTGGTTTAAAACTCCTAGAGCATGCGCAGAAGGATTCGGACTTCAAATTTGGCGTCGTTCACATCGTTTGTCCGTCAAAGATGAAGTCATCTGATGTGAAAATTGAAGTGCAATCCTTCTGCGCACGCTCCAGGAGTTTGAAACTGGTTTGAAACTCCTGTTTCAAACTCCGGATGGAACAAAGCTAATGTAACGATCCGATGACTGATTAGCAAATATTATGACGATCTGACGACTGTTTGGCTGATAACATGACGATCTGACGACTTTTTCACTGACGATATGACGATCTGACGACTGATTAGCTAATATTATGACGATCAGAGGATTGATTAGATAATATTATGACGATCTGATGACTTTTTTGCTGACAATATGAGGATGTGGTTATTGCATAGCAGGCAATATGACAATCTAAAGACTATTTAGCTGATAATATAACGATCCGATGACTGTTTACCTCATAGTATGACGATCTGAAGGCTGATTGGCTAATATTATGACGATATGACGACTGTTTAGCTGATAACATGACGATCTGACGACTTTTTCACTGACAATATGACGATCAGATGACTGATTAGCAAATATTATGACGATCTGACGACTGTTTAGCTGACAATATGACGATGTGATTAGCCGGTAATAGGACGATCTGACGACAGTTTAACTGACAACATGACGATCTAACGGCTGCTTGGCGACACTGTCATGTTCTCTCCCCTTCCAAACTAAAAAAAATAACTTACATATTTATCAACTTTCTCAAACTGGAGTTATTGTATTACCCACCATGGACGATTGTTACCCCATGAAGCAAAACTGATGATTTTTTTTTCCTGATTAGTTTCAACTCCCTTAAAAAAGAAATTTCCCGTCGAGTGCACCTTTTACAACAATTTTATTATTTACTCAAGTATAAAAACTAAAAAACGTTAAAGAATCAATATCAACTTCCGATAGAGTTTCATTACATCAAAGACAGAGTGGGGGAGAGGGAGAGAAAAAAAACTAAATTCCCCGAACTCAATACAACCTCGTCATTTCATTACTGTTTGTAGCGGCGGGGCGACGTGTAGATTCGTAGTCCCCTACCTTTTGTCTGGCGTGGAGTCTTTCTAGAATTTCCTTCGCAGAAACCTGATTTACTGAATGAAGTCAAAGGTGCAAATTCAATTAAATTAAATATTCTGGAGTTACAACTTCATGAAGGTTTATTCTCGGTTATGAGTACAATAAATTTAGGTTCATTCAGAATTTCCTACGAAAGAAGAAATGATTCACAAATTTATGGAAGTCAACAAAGAGCTTCGACTGAAAATCCTAAAGTGTACAAACAAGAAAAAAAAAAAAAAAACTTATGATGTATAATATACATAGCGAAAATAGAAAACATTAATAAAAAAAACAACAAAAGAAAAAAACCAACATTTGAAACGAATTTATAAACCTTCATATAACTAACAATAAACAACGTCGACGATAAAGAAATAAACGATATGGTTGGATTTCATTCGGGTATAACTAACAATAAACAACGTCGACGATAAAGAAATAAACGATATGGTTGGATTTCATTCGGGAAAAAAAGATGAAAACTAAAAATTAACAATTATTCAATCTTTAAACAAAATGAAATATTGTGAGAGCAATAAATATCTCTATTCGGGTGGTTACGATTTTACAGAAAATTATTAAAAAATAACAGAAAAAAAAACCGGAGTTCGAAAAGTTCGCAGTTCACCAACTTTAAAGTCAAATTTATTTCTTGAGAAATTAAACTAGATTCGCGTAACGAAAATTGAAAGGAACTCACCGGCATCTCTAGCACAATTCCGTAAAAACCCTTGTTTTTTCCTGTCGGAAGTCTGGAAGTTGGCTCTTGATGGGTAGAAAATTCGTCGTTGATTTGGAGATTTCTTCGTCGTCTCAGAAGTAGAAATTAATCGTCCGAAAAATAGGGCAAATTGTCAAACAAATGGAAACTCACTAATGATTTTAAACCACGATTAAATTTGAAACGAAAATTAATTTCGGATTCGAGAAAGAAGGAGATTCGATAAAAACGGTCTATTCTCTGTTAAATCCGATGGACGACTGACTGATAAAATTTTCGTTTCCGAGGTGGCCCTAACTTGAAAAAGGGATTAAACATAATATTATAAACAACACTCCTACTATCTCCAGAATATTTTTCTTTTCAATTAATTTTAAAATTTATATTTTTTCCTTAATTTCCCGGCTTCAACATACCGCCCACCAATTTGGAACAAATTTCTCCGCCCACCGTAGCAAGGTTAGAGTTTAAAGCCGATTCGAAAGCAGGGTCTTCATTGGTTATTTTCTATGTCTTCTTGAGGAAACAGTGGTGACAATTTCACAACCGGACGAGTGAATTCTCCGTTAGGTGTTTTAATTAGAGCGACTCGTACAATACCATCCTTTCCTATATACGTCTTTAAGACACGACCGATAGACCACATAAGCGGAAGGTTGGTGGGTTCTCGAAGTAATACCATTGTCCCAGGGTCCAGATTGGCCTCGTTTTTGGTCCATTTTTGACGTGGCTGTAGGGTAGTTATATAGTCGGATGACCATTTTCGCCATATATCTCGGAGACTACGTTGTAGAAATTGCCATCTCGTCAGGGTATTCTCTTTTCTATCCGTCAGGTCTCGTTCCGGTGGAGCGTTTAAGGGGGCTCCGATGAGGAAATGGCCAGGGGTGAGTGCTTCGAAGTCTTCGGCGTTGGACGAAAGGGGATACAGCGGTCGAGAATTCAGAATCGCTTCCACTCGGGTTCCGACCGTGTACAGCTCTTCAAATGTAAGAGGTCGAGAACTTAGAATTCTGTTGAGATGGTATTTTAACGATTTTATTCCTGCTTCCCATAATCCTCCAAAGTGCGGGGTTAGAGGAGGGATGAAATTCCATTCGATGTTTTTGGCTACTAACTGGGTTTGTAATCTGGTGTTGGTGTTAGCGGTTGCCCACCATTGATATAATTCCGTCAATTGTCGGCTGGCTCCCACAAAGTTGCGTCCGTTGTCGGAAAATATTTTGAGGGAACGCCCCGTCGAGCAATAAAGCGGTCTAGACACGCTAAAAAAGCGTCACTACTCAATTGGGAAACGAGTTCAAGGTGTACCGCTTTTGTGGACATGCAGACGAAGAGACAGAAATACGACTTTCCTAAGGCTGCCTTTCGTCGATTCGATTCCTTGATATTGAAGGGTCCTGCAAAGTCGATGCCGACATGCAGGAAAACTCTACCTTGTTCGAATCGCGAAGATGGAAGGGGCGCCATTTTGGGTTGATAGCTTTGGACTTTCAAACGATGACACACCGAACACCGATGAATCCGTTTTCGAATCAATTTGCGTGCTGCGGTAATCCAATAAGAGCGGCGAAACATGGAGAGCAGCAGTTGGGGTCCCGCATGGAGATAAATAATATGTAATTGATCGACCAAGAGAGCGACGAAATGGGAACCATGAGGTAGTAGAATCGGATGTCGAGTTTCGTACGGGATTGGTGCATTAGATAAACGTCCGCCCACCCTAACTACACCCCGGGTGTCGGTAAAGGGATTTAGAGATTTCATCTCGGAAGAAAGTTGTGATGGACGTAACGAATTTCGTTGGAGTAATTTGATTAGTTCGATTTTTGTATGGTTGAATTCGATTAAAGAAATGGCCTTGGAATCCGTCGATGTTCTCCCTTTAAGTCTTTTGATGAATCGGAATACGTATGCGAAGACACGGATCAGGCGAGGAAAGGACGAAAATCGCAAGAACATAGTCTCTAAGTGGTCACCGTTGTGTATGTTCATCAATGTGGTTATTGGTTTGACTTCGGTGTCCTCCGCTGATGGGTTCCAACTTAAGTCCTTAATGGGTGTTAATGGCCAGAGGTTTTCTGATCCTTTAACCAGTTGGGACCGTCGAACCAACTAGGGTCTCTTACAAAGGCTTTAGGTGCCATACCTCTGGAAGCGATATCTGCGGCATTATGCTCAGAGCGAACGTGGTACCATTCTTCTAGTTTGGTGGTTTCCAATACGGCTGCCACTCGGTTGGCTACGAAAGTCTTCAATCGGTGATACGGCAATTTTAGCCATGCGAGAGTAGTCATTGAGTCGGAAAGAAAGTAGGAATTTCGAATAGGCAATGGTAATGAATTTATGTGGCCTTTAAGAGATTTGACGGTTTTTGACAATAGGACGGCGGCGCATAGTTCCAGTCGTGGGATGGTTACTGGTTTTATAGGAGCGACTTTAGTTTTAGCGAGCAGGAGAGGCGTCAAGATCGTGGAGTTGGTGAAGGTCAACCGTAGATAAATTACGGCCGCCAAGCCGTGGTTCGATGCGTCGGCGAACCCGATTAGACAAATCTCTTGAATTTTGTGCGGAAAGATACATCGCGGAATGGAGATTTGATGGAGGGACGGTAGCTCTTCGAAGAATCCTTTCCATTGTACTTGGGAAGTTTCCGGAACGGGGGTATCCCAATCTAAATTTTCTCTCCAGAGTTCTTGTAGTATACATTTTGCCCTGAAGGTGACCGGGGCTAGGTATCCTAATGGATCAAACATGCGAGCAATGGTCGACATTATACCTCTTTTCGTCGCTGAAAACTGGAAATTGGGTACTTTGATGGTTAGCACGTCGTCGTTTGGGTTCCAGACCATTCCCAGAATTTTATGGGACAATGTCTCTTGTTCATTGTCAGTCAGCCTGACGGATGGTTGCCGGCGGTTGGAAAGAGACTGGTCTAATAAGGAGGTCTCATTGCTGGCCCATTCTTTGAGCGAGAATCCCCCTAATCTTAAAAGTTGTTCGATTTCGTTCTGTAGGATCTTAACGTCCTCGATGGTATCTCCTCCCGTCAGAATGTCGTCCATGTAAATATTGTGCGACAACGTCGGGACGGCATTTGGAAAGTTTTTCCTTCGTCTATAATTAGTTGTTTGAGGACTCGTAGTGCTAAAAATGGTGAACATGACATTCCAAATGTAAGTCGTTGAAATTCGTATTCTTTGATGCGTTCCGTCGCATCGAAGCGGTGAAAAAAGTGTTGAAATCTCCTATCTTGTTTGTGGACGATGATTTGGGGATACATCTGATAAATATCGTTCGTAATGGCCACTTTAAAGTTCCGGAATCGTAAAATCACATCCTTTAGTTCGTTCTGTAGTTTTGGGCCAGTGTGTAGTTTGTCGTTCAATGAGCCATGAGAAGTTTTGTGGGAAGCGTCAAACACGATTCGTAGTTTAGTCGTCGAATTCGATTTCAACACTCCATGATGAGGAAGAAAGTAAGTTCCAGGACGTTGAGCCTCCAAAAAATAGTCTTGGTTTAAATAGTCCATTAAGACCTTGTCGTACTCGATTTTGTATTCAGGTTCCTTTAAAAGTCTGGTTTCAAGCCTTTGGTATCGTTTTAAGGCTCCGGATTTTGAGTCCCCTAGTTGAATACGGTCCTCTCGGAATGGAAGTCGAACCACGTATCTGCCGGTCTGGTCGCGGGAGTAGGTCGATATGAAATGTCTTTCACAGAAGTCGTCTTGTGGGTCGTCCTTGGTTACGTTATCGACTTCTTCGGTTTGCCAAAATTTGTGGAGTACTTCATCTAGCTTATCATGTTCTGAGGGAGGCTCTTCGGTGGTGACGAAAAGCGAGGTCAGGCTATTTCTTGAGGGCTCCGGAAGTTTCCCTATGAGGACCCAGCCAAATACGGTGTTGTACGCCTTGGGTAAATCGGGAGCCAAACTCTGTACTTCACCCGTAAAGATGTCCGCGAATAAGTCCGCTCCTAATAGGAAATCGATAGCGCCGGGTTCGTCGAAAGATGAGTCGGCTAACCTTTGATTTCGCAAACAATTTCGGATATGGATAGGCAGTCTACAAGATGGCATGTTCGGACAAATGGTGTCTACTAGGATCGCTCTCGTCGCAAGCCTCGGCGTCTTTTGCTGTTCAGGAGTGATTACGCAATCCACCACTGCAGTTCCTCCTGGCAATGAGCGTCCGCCTAACCCAAGTAGTCGTTCATTGCTGGGACGTGAAGCAAGAGTAAGGCGTTCGGCGAAGTCCTTCGTGAGAAATGATCGTTGAGAGCCGCTATCGACGAGGATCCGAACGGAAATGGGTTTACCTTGCCCATCAAGGATGCAAGCTCTTGCGGTGGCTAAGAGCACCTCGTATTCCCCTGTTGACGAAGTTGAGAGGACGTTGGTCGTAGAACTGTTTGTATCGGCAGTGGGATTTGAAGTTCCGGTCTGGTCTTCATGGGAAGTCGTTGTCGGAACTGATCGATGAAAGGTTCGTGTTTTAACCTCGGTGGTAGGATTCAATGGAGTTGGAAGTTTCTTGGTATCCGTCGTCTCCGGATGGAGGAAGGAATGATGTTTTTGTCGGCATATTCGACAGCTTTTGTCCGACGAGCAGTCCTGAACGAGATGAGATGGTGAAAAACAGTTGAGACATCGACCCATCGTTTTTATTTTTTCTACACGTTGTTGCGGGTTCATCTCGTTAATAAATTTCAGGCAGTCTATAATTTTATGGATTGGGCGAAGACATATCGGACATTGACGTCGCTCCGACGTTAGGGTGGAGAGTAGCACGTTTTTGGACGACGTTTGTGGAGTTTTATTAGACTGTAGGTTGATGCCCGAACTCGGTGGGGATGTCAACGTATTCGTCTGCTGAGCAATATGTTGCTGAGTAATGAAGTTCGAGAAATCATCGAAGGTCGGGAGTTCGGTCCCATTACCGTACTCGGCCTCAAACTTCTCTCTGGTTCGCCAGTCGAGTAATCGAAGAGCAAACGTAAATAATATAAACCCTTCTTTATCGTCGATATTTAGGTTCCGAAACGTTTCCGCGCTTTCCAGGACGATCGAACTAAATTGTTCTAACGAGGTCGTAGTGCAACGAATTATCGGTTTGAAATTAAAGATCTTAGTAAGGCAGGTAGTGGCTAGTAGACGAGGGTTATCGTATTTCTTGCATAACGCGTTCCAGGCTTGGGTATAATTTTGAGAGGTGACCGGAATAGACGTAACGCATTGTAAGGCTTGTCCGGTAAGGCATGACTTCAAATAGTGAAATTTGCTAATTTCGTCTAGCGTCGTATTTTCGTGGAATAAGGACTTATAACTGTCTTTGAACGAAGGCCATAGTTCGACTTCCCCTTTAAATTCTGGAAGTTTAAGCTTTGGAAGATTCAACGGTCGTAAAGGATCCGAGGAAGTGCTACGTTCTAGTCGACTTTCGTTAGTGTGAAACTTCGATCGAAGTTTGCTTACCGCGATGGCCTCGTAGAAAATTTCTCTGGTGGTGATTCGAGTGTTATTTAACACCTTTAAATCTCGATTTAATTTTCGGCAGATCGGTTTGGCTTTATCGAATATCTTCTCGAACTTTTCAAAGGCGGATTCTATGTAAGATAGCCGAGCATCCAGAAGCTCTCCCAACTCCTCATTCGATTGGTCGACCTTAAATTTCAGACCCAGATCACGAGTGCTTTTGATATCCGCCTTTAAATAATCCAGTTCTTCCTGGTACGAATCGTACAGGGCCTCCTGTTCTTCCGAAGTAGATGGTGGTGCCATGACTCCTGTTTTTCTGGTTGCAGCTTAAGAAATTCCTTTTTCAAGACGGTTAAGTACCAGAAAGTTTTGCCGGAGGTGATCCGGCCCGGAGGACCAAATTGTAGCGGCGGGGCGACGTGTAGATTCGTAGTCCCCTACCTTTTGTCTGGCGTGGAGTCTTTCTAGAATTTCCTTCGCAGAAACCTGATTTACTGAATGAAGTCAAAGGTGCAAATTCAATTAAATTAAATATTCTGGAGTTACAACTTCATGAAGGTTTATTCTCGGTTATGAGTACAATAAATTTAGGTTCATTCAGAATTTCCTACGAAAGAAGAAATGATTCACAAATTTATGGAAGTCAACAAAGAGCTTCGACTGAAAATCCTAAAGTGTACAAACAAGAAAAAAAAAAAAAAAACTTATGATGTATAATATATACATAGCGAAAATAGAAAACATTAATAAAAAAAACAACAAAAGAAAAAAACCAACATTTGAAACGAATTTATAAACCTTCATATAACTAACAATAAACAACGTCGACGATAAAGAAATAAACGATATGGTTGGATTTCATTCGGGTATAACTAACAATAAACAACGTCGACGATAAAGAAATAAACGATATGGTTGGATTTCATTCGGGAAAAAAAGATGAAAACTAAAAATTAACAATTATTCAATCTTTAAACAAAATGAAATATTGTGAGAGCAATAAATATCTCTATTCGGGTGGTTACGATTTTACAGAAAATTATTAAAAAATAACAGAAAAAAAAACCGGAGTTCGAAAAGTTCGCAGTTCACCAACTTTAAAGTCAAATTTATTTCTTGAGAAATTAAACTAGATTCGCGTAACGAAAATTGAAAGGAACTCACCGGCATCTCTAGCACAATTCCGTAAAAACCCTTGTTTTTTCCTGTCGGAAGTCTGGAAGTTGGCTCTTGATGGGTAGAAAATTCGTCGTTGATTTGGGAGATTTCTTCGTCGTCTCAGAAGTAGAAATTAATCGTCCGAAAAATAGGGCAAATTGTCAAACAAATGGAAACTCACTAATGATTTTAAACCACGATTAAATTTGAAACGAAAATTAATTTCGGATTCGAGAAAGAAGGAGATTCGATAAAAACGGTCTATTCTCTGTTAAATCCGATGGACGACTGACTGATAAAATTTTCGTTTCCGAGGTGGCCCTAACTTGAAAAAGGGATTAAACATAATATTATAAACAACACTCCTACTATCTCCAGAATATTTTTCCTTTTCAATTAATTTTAAAATTTATATTTTTTCCTTAATTTCCCGGCTTCAACACTGTTCTTCTCAGAGTGTTTTCGGAATTTTTCAATCCATCAGAGCCTTGTCTTCGCCTTTATTTAAATAGCTTCCATGTAGTTCAGTAGTTCTTTCTGAGCATTCAAGGAAGCAGCTAGAACCTACAGCAAGGACTAGATTTTGTCAAAAAGTAGTTCGCATACATTGTGGGGATATAATCGGGGATGGGGATATTTTTTCGGGTTTAAGGGAGAAGATGGTAACACTGTAAGTGTCTCCTTTGGGGACTTCCTCTGGTGGCACTTCTCAAATTCCAGCCCTCTTTCGCCATCCACGCACTTTACCGAGAGCTTAGACTCTGGTCACCGGTCTCCATCCGAAGATTACCCGCTGTACCCATCCAAGTCGAAAGTTGGCAGCAGTTGCCAGACATAGAGATTCCAAATTTGGCAGCACTGGATAAACCATAAGAGTGCTAAGATGGCAGCGATGGTTCAGTCAAAGAGATTACCAATTTGACAGTATTGTGTGAGCAATTTCAAAGTCGAAAGTTGGCAGCAGTTACCAGACATAAAGATTCCAAATTTGGCAGCACTGGATAAACCATAAGAGTGCTAAGATAGCAGCGATAGTTCTGTCAAAGAGATTACCAATTTTGTCAGCACTGTGTGAGCTATTTCGAAGTCGAAAGTTGGCAGCAGTTGCCAGACACAGAGATTCCAAATTTGGCAGCACTGGATAAACCATAAGAGTGCTAAGATGGCAGCGATGGTTCTGTCAAAGAGATTAGCAATTTTGTCAGCACTGGGTAAGCTATTTCGAAGTCGAAAGTTGGCAGCAGTTGCCAGACATAGAGATTCCAAATTTGGCAGCACTGGATAAACCATAAGAGTGCTAAGATAGCAGCGATGGTTCTGTCAAAAAGATTACCAATTTTGTCAGCACTGGGTGAGCTATTTCGAAGTCGAAAGTTGGCAGCAGTTGCCAGCAGTTGCCAGAAACAGAGATTCCAAATTTGGCTGCACTGGATAAACCATAAGAGTGCTAAGATGGCAGCGATGGTTCAGTCAAAGAGAATAGAAATTTGGCAGTATTGTGTGAGCTATGTCGAAGTCGAAAGTTGGCAGCAGTTGCCAGACACAGAGATTCCAAATTTGGCAGCCCTGGACAAACCATAAGAGTGCTTCTACGCCCAGCTATAAGAGTCTAGGCACGGCAAGAGGATGCACCTTAAGAAGACACTTATAGTGTTACCCTCTTCTCCCTTAAACAAAAAAAAAAAAAAATTTCCAATCCCCGACATATATGTATATCTATTACTCTTCAGAAGGACAAAATAAAAGTGTACATTTGGTTGTTTTCCGTGCTCTCAGAATAGAAGTAGGACAGTTGAAAACGTTGTTGATTTACAATGTTTGTAAAACCGTTTCGGACTATCTTTCGTGATATATCGGTCTCGGTGAAACAATGCGATAATTAGGGTTTTCCACTAATAGGGGGAGTGGGAGACCGGAGGACAGTTCCTACGCTAGGGAAGGATTCATGCGACCCGCAGACGGGGGAAAATGGCGGGCGAGTGGAAACGGGTGAAACTACAACAGGAAACTTTTCCTCTCAGACAGGGATTAATTGCTTTTGTTCCACCCACCCTTAACGACTATTTGTTAATTTACACAAGAGGTACAATACAAAAGGGCTTTTTTTTTTATCTCCTGCAGTTAAATTTATTAGCGACTAATTTACTCCTTGCTCGCTTCGACCATTTCGGATTTCGGGATACAGTTAAGCTCTTTTATTTATTTTCCGAAACGTTAAAACCATCAGTTCTTAACTTGAATGGGTTCGGAGAAGTTTGAAAAACGAGTTGGCTTAACCATTCATCATATGCGATAGTATCCATGCAGGTCCCAAAACTGGCGTAGTAAGAATGGTGAAATTCTGCTCGCCTCTATCATCGAAAGTATCTAAGTTAACGGAAAGTGGGGTAAGAACAGGAGGTGTAGGTTCTTATAGCTGACAATATTATGACGATCAAACTACTGTTTAGATGAAGGTTAGACGATCTGACGAAGGATTGGCTGATAATATGACGATCCGATGACTGTTTAGCTGATAATATGTCGATCTGATGAGCGTTTAACTGACAGTATGACGATGTGATGACTGTTTAGATGGTGATATGACGATCTGATGAATATTTAGCTGACAACATGACGATCTAACGAATGTTTAGTGGAAGGTAAGACGATCTAACGACTGTTTAGCAGCAGGTATGAAGATGTAATGACTGTTTAGCTAACAAATTGACGATCTGACCACTTTTACGCTTATAATATGACGATATAACGACTGTTTAGCTGACAACATGACGATCTGACGACTTTTTCGTTGATAATACGACGATCTGATTACGTTGTAGCTGATTATACGACGATCTAACGATAATTTAGCTGCAGGTATGACGATTTAATGACTGCTTAGCTGACAATATGACCACTTCTTCGCTGATAATATGACGATATAACGACTGTTTAGCAGATAATATGACGATCTGACGACTGTTTATCTGATAATATGACAATCTAACGACTGTTTCGCTGACAACATGACGATCTGACGACTTTTTCGTTGATAATACGACGATCTGATTACGGTGTAGCTGATTATACGACGACCTAACGATAATTTAGCTGCAGGTATGACGATATAACGACTGCTTAGCTGACAACATGACGATCTGACGACTTTTTCGTTGATAATACGACGATCTGATTACGTTGTAGCTGATTATACGACGATCTAACGATAATTTAGCTGCAGGTATGACGATTTAATGACTGCTTAGCTGACAATATGACGATCTGACCACTTCTTCGCTGATAATATGACGATATAACGACTGTTTAGCAGATAATATGACGTTTTGACGAATGTATAGCTAATAGTATGACAATCTAACGACTGTTTCGCTGACAGCATGTCGATCTGACGATTTTTTCGTTGACAATATGACGATCTAATGACGGCGTAGCAGATTTTACGACGATCTAACGACTTTTTCGTTGATAATACGACGATCTTATTACGGTGTAGCTGATTATACGACGATCTAACGACAATTTAGCTGCAGGTATGACAATCTAACGACTGTTTAGCTGACAATAGGACGATCTGAGCACTTCTTCGCTGATAATTTGACGATCTGATGACTGCTTTGCTGACAATATGACGATGGTAAGACTGTTTAGCTGATAATATGGCGATCTGACGACTGTTTAGCTGATTATATTACGATTTGACATCTGTTTAGCTGATAATGTGGCGATCTGACGTCTTATACGCTGATAAAATGACGATCTGATTACTGTTTAGCTGATAACAATCTACCGACTATTAAGCTGATAGTTCATCGTTCAAATCTCACGCAATCCTTATGAATGGCAAAATATTTTAAAATTTATTTTTATTTTGTTAAAAGGAAGCAAATTTTAGCCCGAGATTTGTTTTTATTCTGCCACTACTCTCAAAGGGCCTCGGTAGGTTTTTTTTTTTTTGGTCCTCCGTTGTCTGGGGTGTTCCTCCCACTCAGATTATTTCGTTATGCTGAGTGTGAAGCATGGTTCCATAAGGGCGAGATTGATTATTCAGGAGCGGAACCTGAAGGGAATTTCGAATTCGAAGGTTTGAGAAGGCTCCTTTGGGTATTTCGAAGAAAAGGGTCGTTCCACTTGAAAACGTGATGGGGCGAAAAAGGGTGGGCTCTGAAGGGCTCGTATCAAAGTGAATCGAGCTGTTTTTCATCCGTTTCCCTTCGGGACACTAAAGCTGTTTGTATCGTGGCTCGAATGATTTATGTCCTTTCGCCCTTTTTTGACACTGGACCTACCCCCGCGCCATCCTTCTTCTGACAACTATCTCTCTATCATATCTACCCCTCGGAGCCCATCCGATTTACGAAAGCCGTTCCGCCGCCGCTATTAATCACCCATGATAAACGTGAGAGGGTGAAAAAGGTTCGCCGGGATGAAAGTCGGATTAGTGATCCGTTTTTGAACGGATTCGAGTAAATGGGATGAGAAATGATTTATCACTTTTTGATCAATCATCCTTAAATTATTATTAACACTAAACTAAAAAAAAATTCAACTAAACAGGGAGAAGACAGGGGCCCTTTCTCTTTAACAATTTAGAAGGCAGTGGATTCTTAAAAAAAACTCTTTAACAACTATCCAGTGGATTCTAGGAAACTCTATCAATTTAGAAGGCAGAGGATTCTAAAAAAATACTCTTTAACAATTTAGAAGGCAGAGGATTCTAAAAAAATACTCTTCAACAATTTAGAAGGCAGTGGATTCTAAAAAAAAACTCTATAAAAACTTAATATCCAGTGGATTTTAGGAAACTCTAACAATTTAGAAGGCAGAGGATTCCATAAAACTCTTTAATAACTTAATATCCAGTGGGTTCTAGGAATCTCTAACAATTTAGGAGGCAGAGGATTCTTAAAAATACTCTTTAACAATTAAGAAGGCAGAGGATTCTATAAAACTCTTTAATAACTTAATATCCAGTGGGTTCTAGGAAACTTTAACAATTTAGAAGGCAGAGGATTCTTAAAAAATACTCTTTTACAATTTAGAAGGCAGAGGATTCTCAAAAATTACTCTTTTACAATTTAGAAGGCAGAGGATTCTATAAAACTCTTTAATAACTTAATATCCCGTGGCTTCTAAGAAACTCTAACAATTTAGATGGCAGAGGATTCTATAAAACTCCTTAACTGAACTATCTCCTCTACCTTCTACGCTGTTCGAGCTTCCTAGAACCCGAATTTAGATATTAAGTTGATAAAGAATTTTTTAGAATCCACTGCCTACTAAATTGTTAGTGCTAGATCCCACTGGATATGAAGTTTTTAAAGATTTTTTTTAGAATCCTCTGCCTTCTAAATTGATAGAGTTTTCTAGAACCCACTAGATATTAAGTTGTTAAAGATTTTTTTAGAATCCTCTGCCTTCTAAATTGTTAAAGAGTATTTTCTTAGAATCCTCTGCTTTCTAAACCGTTCGAGCTTCTTAGAACCCACTAGATATTAAGGTGTTAAAGAGTTTTTTAGAATCCACTGCCTTCTAAATTGTTAAAGAGTTTCTCAGAATCCACTGCCTTCTAAATTGTTAAAGAATGAACACGTCCCTTATCATGAAAAAAGTTAATATTTGAACCCATCTTCAGTAGTTCACCCAATACTTTTTCTTCCCGTCTATATTCTTTTTTCTTCCTTACCTCGATTCAGGTGGCCGTGAATAGAAGACCCTTAGTTTGGCCATGTCGACCGTGAATCCCAATCCTTTTATATCCGCTCGCTTTAAACCCCAGAACCGCTTTCCTCAGACTTATGTCCACACGCCCCAGTAATTAAATACAAAATAAAAATGCAATTCTGAAATGAATCATCCATTTTTTTTTTCTACAGTAAAAAGACTGATGAAAAATACATTATTCATTCTGGGAATTTAACCAACAAGGCCCTCTGTAATATTCATAGAAGCTATGCTAATTTTCCCGATTCATTTACCATTCTGGAGTTTAAAATCGAGAAATGAAGGAGTTCTCGTTATTAAATCCGATCGATTTTACTCCGAAATGTCCGAAAAATGAATTTATTTTTGGATATGATTCCTGTATGGGAAAGAGGGGTAAGATCGTGAATGAGGGTAAGACGGTGGAGGTTTCGATTCTAAAATGAGTTATGAAATAACGTGAATGTACAAAAATTTTTAAAAAATTCCGTTGCCTTCTTAATTGTTAAAGTTTCCTAGAACCCACTGGATATTAAGTAGTTAAAGAGTTTTTTAGAATTCACTTCCTTCTAAATTGTTCTAGTTTCACTGGATTTAAGTTGTTAAAGAGTTTTATAGAATCCTCTACCTTCTAAATTGTTAAAGAGTATTTTTGGAATCCTCTGCCTTCTAAATTGTTGGAGTTTCCTAGAACCTACTGGATATTAAGTTATTAAAGAGTTTTATAGAATCCCCTGCCTTCTAACTTGTTAAAGAGTAATTTTTGGAATCCTCTGCCTTCTAAATTGTTAAAGAGTATTTTTTGGAATCCTCTGCCTTCTAAATTGTTAAAGTTTCCTTAATCCCTCTGGATATGAAGTTGTTAATGAGTTTTATAGAATCCTCTGCCTTCTAAATTGTTAGATTCCTAGAATCCACTGGATATTAAGTTGTTAAAGAGTTTTTTTAAGAATCCACTGCCTTAAAAATTTAAAATGCAGTGTATTGTAAAAAAGCGATAAGGCAAAAGTTGCTAAAAATTCCATATAAAATACCTAAAAGGGTTTTTTCACAATTATGTTTTGAAAGTAGGATAGAAGTAACTAAGTAAAACCGTAGGTGATTTAGTACCTTTAGCCTCCCTTACAATGGCTACACAATGTACACTAGGTTAAAAGACAAACCTTTTAAAATGTCACTTTAATTTATATCGTAGTTGGAGAGAGAAAAAAAATCGACCCAAGGAAAAAAGAGAGGATAAGGTAGGATAAGAGGGCGAGGTGCTGATGGGAGACTGATGAATGTTTGATGACGCCGATGATACCCTCATCCTAGCTTCCACGACATTCAAAGAGGATAAGTGAATCTTTTGTTTGAGACTTGAATCCCACCCTTCCCCGTCTCTTACTTGCCCACCACCCAACACACTCGAGACTCGAGTCTTCAACCCTGAAACACAATACAACTTCATACAAAATTCTCTTTCACTTTTCACTTTTTTTATTTCAAAAAAAAAATTTCTTCTCAGAAAATTTTTTTATTTTCATACATGAGCATAATATTGATAATTAAAGTGAAATATCTGTTTTCCAGAAATGTGGATTTATGGAAACTCGTTAAGTATTTATGAGTTTTCAGAAACTCTTTGCAAATCGGTCAAAATTTTTAGAAAAAAAATCTTCTTTTTAATATTTTTTTTCTCTCTTAAAATTTAGGCCAGAGAGGGTGAAGGAAGTTAAAAGACGAACCGTCGAAAGTAAACATTGGAAGCTGTTTGAACTAACAACTTGGGCAAACTCAATCATTCCCCTTGTTTGACTTTCTTATCCATTTCTTCCAGTAGTGCTCTTTTTTTTCTTTTATGGAATTTCCTAGGTATCCTGGGAGGTATCTTGGAATCAAGAAGATAGTTAAAAAAATTTAAATTTGCTAAAAGCTTTGTGGAAAACAAAATTTTCAATTTTTTTTTGTACCTATTTATCAACGTATTTCTGGAAATTCATTAATGTTTCACGAATAGATTTCTGGAAATCCGTAAATATTTAATGCTAAGAGCTTTGTGGAAAACATAAATTTCAATTCTTTTTGTACCTATCTATCAACGTATTTCTTGAAATTCAGAAAATGATATTTTAGGTCTTTCAAGACATTCATAATATGGGACGTTTTCTTTCTTAACAATTTAAAAGGCAGTTGTTTCGATGAAACTCTTTAACAATTTAGAAGGTAGGGATTCTAAAAAAATCTTTAACAATTTTGCGAGAAAATTGGTATTTCTCCAATTTTTCAAGCAAATTGGTTTTTCTCCAATTTTACGGGAAAGTTGTCCCAAATTTTGCGAGAAAATTGTTTTTTTTTTTTTTCAATTTTGCGAGAAAATTGGTTTCTTAACAATTTCGTGAGAATATAGGTGTTTCTCCAATTTTGCGGGAAAATTGGGTTTTCTCCAATTTTGCGGGAAAATTGGGTTTTCTCCAATTTGGCAAGAAAATGGATTTTTTCTCGAATTTGGCGAGAAAATGAGTTTTTCTCCAATTTTACGGGAAAGATGTCTCTTTGGCAAGAAAATGGATTTTTTCTCAAATTTTGCTAGAAAATGGGTTTTTCTCCAATTTTGCGAGAAAATTGATTATTTCTTCAACTTTGCGAGAAAATTGGTTTCTTAACCATTTCGCCAGAATATAGGTGTTTCTCCAATTTTTCGAGGAAATTGGTTTTTCTCCAATTTTTCAAGCAAATTGGTTTTTTCCCTCCAATTTTGCGAGAAAATTGGTTTTTCTCGAATTTTGCACGAAAATGTTTTTTTCTCCAATTTTGCGGGAAAATGAGTTTTTCTCAAATTTTGCAAGAAAATGGGTTTTTCTCCAATTTTGCGAGAAAATTGATTTTTTCTTCAATTTGCGAGAAAATTGGTTTCTTAACAATTTCGCCAGAATATAGGTGTTTCTCCAATTTTTCGAGAAAATTGGGTTTTTCCCTCCAATTTTGCGAGAAAATTGGTTTTTCTCGAAGTTTGCACGAAAATGTTTTTTTCTCCAATTTTGCGGGGAAATAAGTTTTTCTCTGCAAGAAAATGGGTTTTTCTCAAATTTTGCGAGAAAATGAGTTTTTCTCAAATTTTGCAAGAAAACGGGTTTTTCTCCAATTTTACCGGGAAATAAGTTTTTCTCTGCAAGAAAATGGGTTTTTTCTCAAATTTTGCGAGAAAATGAGTTTTTCTCAAATTTAGCAAGAAAACGGGTTTTTCTCCAATTTTACGGGAAAGTTGGTTTTCTTCAATTTTGCGAGGAAATTGGTTTCTTAAAAACTTAACATCCAGGGGTTCTAGGAAACTCTATCAATTTAGAAGGCAGAGGATTCTAAAGTTTTAGTTATAGAGCTTCCAATGAAAACTTCCTTAAAGAGAAGCATCAAGAAATATTTATTGGAAACGCCATTTTCGAAGATTATACAGGGTATCTAAATTTGGAGAGAATTTTTTCCGCATTTTTTTCTCTCTCTACCTCTTTCACCGAAAAGCAATAAAGTTGGACCAACCTTGACTTTTTCTCCACCTTCTCTTATTTATCGCGAAGCTCTCTAAATATAAATTTAGGTTGAAAGCTGTTGCAGGTGCGCTTACCTTCGCTAACCGTAACTTAGTGCCTTTGCGTCCAAAGATAAAATTCAAAGACGTCTTTTTATTCAATATTTCGGATCATTATTTTTATAAAAATAAAATTCAAATTTTTTTTAATGTGATATCGGGTTTTGAAAAATACGTTCTCGGAGTTTTCCGCTGATTACTCTATGGATTTCCCGAGGGATTCAAGGCGAGTTCTACCATATGATCAGTCTGAGAGGGGAATTCTCTTATTGATCTTAAAAACGTATTTTTGTAATCAAAACTTTAAAAAAGAGTATATTTTACGCTTCACATATCTCTAGAATCATAAATGCTTCATGTATTTCTCGAAATTCATAAAATCATAATGTATTTCTGGAAATTCATAAATGCTTCACGTATTTCTGGAAATTCATAAAAGCATAATGTATTTCTGGAAATTCATAAATGCTTCACGTATCTCTAGAATCATAAATGCTTCATGTATTTCTCGAAATTCATAGAAGCATAATGTATTTCTCGAAATTCAAATGCTTCATGTGTTTTCGAAATTCATAAATCGTCGCGTTAGTTCTAACACCGGATAAGTGTTTATCTATTGAGTTAGGCATAGTTTTGATGGTAAATTTGTGGAGAATCGCATTCCGTTGGTAGTTTAACCCTATTACCTACAGAAAACGCGTGGTTCACGATTTAGCCAACAGGCATTGATTCCAAAGAGAAATTAATCCGTATTTTGGCTCTCCTGAAAACCTAGGAAAAATGACTTATCCGGTGTTAGAACTAACTCGAAGAAATGCTCCAAGTAATTCTAGAAATTCGTAAATACTTCATGTATCTCTAGAATCATAATTGCTTCATGTACTTCTGGAAATTCATAAATGCATAACATATTCTGGAAATCATAAATGCATAGCATATTTCTGGACATTCATAAATGCTTCACGTATCTCTAGAATCATAAAGCTTCTGTATTTCTGGAAATTCATAAGTGCTCCAAGTAATTCTGGGAATTCATAAACTTCACGTATATCTAGAATCATAAATGTTCTGTATTTCAGGAAACTCATAAATGCTTCACGTATCTCTAGAATCAAAAATGCTTCATGTATTTCTGGAAATTCATAAATGAATACATATTTCAGGAAATTCATGAATGCTTTACTTATCTCTAGAATCTTGAATCATAAAGTTTCTAAGTAAGTTTATAATTCATAACGTATTTCTGGAAATTCTTAACTACTTCACGTATCTTTAGAATCATAATTGCTTTATGTATTTCTAGAAATTTGTAAATCCATAACGTATTTCTGGAAATTCATAAAATGCTTCACGTATCCCTAATCAAAAATGCTCCAAGGAATTCTGGAAATTCATAAATGCTCCAAATATTTCTGGAAACTACGAAATAAAATATTTTTCCTTTTGCGTCCCTGCAATTTTTTTCAATTAGGTAGATTTCTTTTCTTCAAAATCTACCTGTAATGTACCAAGAGTATATATATATGTATGTATATATTAGCACGATAACTGGAGCAATTTTAATGTGAGGGTGACGATATCCGGTATTTAGAGTTTTATCTCAATAGCTCGGACGAGTTCGTTAATGGCTGAAATCGGACCGCGATTTACCTACTTTACTTAGGGCTTAAAAGACAAAATTGGCATTTTCTATTGAAATCCTAGTCCTTTTGCAAAAAAAAAACTTTAAGACCTCTGCGAGGGCGTGTAAAAAATTAATTAAAGCAGGTTTGGACGAGCCAGGCGCAAAATATTGAACTAGCTAAACTTTAAAAAAAATTTGAATTTATACCGGGAAATTATTAAATATTTTATTAATAAAATTATCAGATGTTTTTCTAGGGGCTCAGTGGCGCAATTTTCTTATCATCATTTTTATAACATAATTATATATTTTGTGTTATACATTTTAATTTTAATCATGAAAAGAAATCTACCTTTTAGTCCCTGCTACCGCAGGGTCATTTTTTTTCTATTTTTATGTAGATATTTGTCATTTTTTTAGTTTTTCTCGAAGAAAACCTAGTAAAAACGTGTGACTTTTGACTTGGTATGAAATATGACTAGAAAACGTCTTTTTCATATTTTAACGAAGTTACGAGGAGCACTTTAACCCTGTCTATTAATGTAGGAGGATTCTAATGGGGTTGTTCGCGGTGTTGTTAAATTTTACAATTTTTTCTCTCTCCTCTCTCTCTTTTTTAGAGGTTTTACGACATTGAAATTAACAAGCCTTTAGGGACGTCGTCCACCCCCTTCACCCCACTTACTCATCGGAGCTTCCAATTACACGAGTGTAATATAAAAGGTGAACGTTGTAATATGGTAATTTGGGTCGACTATGAAAACGGCGGGTCCAAGGGGGTTGATGCCGCGGTTAGTCCCCCTCACCCTCATAACGAGTTTTAACCTCAATTTTAAAGATTACTTCTCAACCCTAATGTCTACTTCAACTTTTTCCCTGAAAAAGTTGAAATTTTTTCTATGTATTCTTGGAAATTCACAAAAATTCTATTAAACATATCGGTTTTTATAAATATTTTTTGCGATTTTCTGAAATTTTATAGATTATTTAAACTTTTTATGTTATTATGTTATTTTATGTTTTTGGAAAAATTCCTAGATTTATCCATTATTACACCACCTTCAATAACTTTTTAGATACCTATTTATCCATTTTTTTTTTCCAAAAGAATCATGTTAATAATATCTAACGATCTAACGACTGTTTAGTTGATAATATGACGATCATACTACTGTTTAGCGTAAAATATGACGATCAGAGACTGTTTAGCTGATAATAATATGACGATCATACTACTGTTTAGCGTAAAATATGATCTAACGAATGTTTAGATGAAAATATGACGAACTTTTGACTGTTTGGCGGATAATTAGGACTTAGCGACTAATCAGCAGACAATATGACGTTCTAACAATTGTTTAGATGACAATTTGTCGATCTAAGGACTGTTTTGATGATAATATCGGTCTGACTACAGTTTAGCTGATAATATGACGATCAGACTACTGTTTAGCTGATCAAATGACGATCAGATGACTGTTTAGCTGATAATATACTATCCGACGACTATTTAGCTGATAATATGACGATATGACTACTTTTTAGCAGGTATATGACGGTTTGACGACTGTTTAGCTGATAATATGACGATCTGACTACTTTTTAGCAGGTAATATGACGGTTTGACGACTGTTTAGCTGATAATATGACGATCTTACGACTATTTAGCGGATAATAAGTCTGTCTGACTACGGTTTAGCTGATCTTATACCGATCTGATGACTGTTTAGCTGATAATATGACGATCAGACTACTGTTTAGCTGATAATATGACGATCTAACGACGGTTTTGATGACAATATGACTATCTAACGACTGTTTAGCTGATAATATGACTATCCGACGACTATTAGCTGATAATAGAGATTTCAGGGATCGTAATTCCGAGTCCCGACTCCGACTCGCTCAGGTCATACGACTCGACGCGCCGTCAAACACAGGAACATTCGCACGAGGTGAAGTCTGGGGATGGGACGACAAAGACATGACGGACGACGACAAAAACATGGTTTTGGTTTACAACCACAAAGACGAATAAACACAAAACAGGCTTAACTAAATTATCTCGTAGATTCACATCTTAGTTTCAATCCAAAGTATCATTAAAATACCAACATAAAAACCTTAGTCTATTAATATTGTGATTTTATGTACAACTGCATTATTTATTAGCATTACGAACATAAATTTTGATAATGTTTTGTATGATTATTTATAAGTTATTAAACAAAATAGTGTAAATAGTTTCAAAAATGAATACCTAAGTATTGTAAATTAAATTTAAATTTTATGTACCAAATGTTCATTTTATTAATGCCACCTTTATGACGTCATCAAAATTGAGGGAATTTAACTGTCTACAACTTTTTTGAGGGAAAAGTTTTTTGTCTGAAAAAAGAACTTTTTGCTTTTTTGACAGTAACTTCGAAACGGTTCACTTTATGAAGGTTATGTGCTTAACACTTTTTGTTGCAAACTTATTTTACGTCATTTTTATACTTAATAATTTTTGCTCTAAACCTCATAGTTTATGAGATTATTTAAGTTTTATTTAAAATTATAACCTATAGCTTTTTAGGCCGTTAGGTTAGGTACATTAGGTTAGATTTTGTATATATTTTCTACTGTTTTTCAAGTCAGCTTTTTTTTTTTTTAAACTTTTTACAATTTTCTTAAATATGTGCTTTCTATACTGGGTTATCAAGGCGAGAAGTCTGGTGAGAAGGCTCAACGAGTATTTGCGGTACAAAAAAGTTCATTTTCAAGACGACGAAGTTAAACCAACTTTGACTGAAAAAAACATTTTTGGTGGTCAAAGTGAGTCCCCATAAAAACGACTTTTTTCAATTTTTTCGTAGAAATTGTCCTTTATTCTTCGGAGATTTACGACAGATTTCAAAATAGAAAAATTAAAAATTAATTTTTACCGATGGAACGTACGAGAATTATGTTTAAAAGTGCAGTTGGATTTATAAGTAAGGAAACAAAGGAGATATTTCTAAAAATTTAAGGTGGAGTATGCCTTACTTACCTATTTTTCACCTTTTTCGTCCTCCAATTGAACATTTCAATTGTCTCCGCGACTGTCGCCTGCTCAATAATCGGCCTCGTTTTGACATTAGGATTGGCCTTTTCTTCTCAATTTCGGTAAATTTCCACAGAAAATTTTTCCTTGACTTTTTTTAGATGCGTAGTTATGCTGATGATACCGCAGCTTTTCAGCAAAAAGGAAGGCAGGCATTGATGGCTTATGCGCTCATCCTGGTCCTGACTGGCCCTGCGAAAAATACTCTTCATAACGCACGTGTTTTATCTGAAAGTTTAGTCTGCGAACAAGTACTTTTGATATTTAAAAATTGTATAAAAATTTTAAGCAAAAATTGAAAAAAGCTTTAAAAAGTGTCTTGGATATGGTAAACAAGCCGTTCATCGCTATCAAGTATTCTCTTGAACAAATCATGGAAAAGGTCAAAGGGACTTTTGTCAAAATGAAAATTTTAGTTTCAACTTTGAATAAAAGCGTAATGAGACTTTGTGAGTATTTAAAAATTTAAATTTGACAATTAATTTTACGTAGTGGGTGTGATCAAAACTGCGTATAACTGGCTCAACAAAGTTGCCGGCGTATGCAACAAATGGGAACTCCGTATGCAAGGTGTGTACAACACTTGGAGAAGCTGTTGAAGACTGCAAAGTAAGGAAGAAATGATGGGAATCAATAAACATTCTTTTAGGACAAACTTCATTATTCATTCCACTGGATGTGTTCGATCACATACGTATCGAACGCTGGATGCTATTCCGTCAAGTTTATCGACTTCATATGCGACAGCTTCGAATTTAAGCGACAAAATCGTAGAAACGACCAAAAGACGTAAGACTTCATAATCTACATCACAAATTGGAGTAAAGGTTTTCTCCATCAAAAAACCGACAAAAACTACCAAAAACCCTTTCCCACTTTTCAGCTTTGATTTCTCATAAAATTATAGATTTGGAAGAATTCGGCCAACATGTCAAAGACATTTTTTATGTCTCAGTAGAATTTCACATAAGCTCGAATATGAAGGTGAGCAGTCGAAAAACGTCAGCGATCCTCTCAGGAATCGCTGGAGAAATTCGAAGACGAACAAGCCGCATATTGACTTTCATCGACTGGATGAGCTTCGCCTTCAGTTTCTTCTTCCTATACACCTTATATCAGTAAAAATATTACATATTCAGTTTTTACATCTATTATTATTTTTTTAATAAATATATCTAAACAAAGAATGGTACGATAATCGCTTTTATAACTGATGATTTGATTGAAATCGACGAAGATTTCAAATGGGAAAAAATTTTTACCACTATCAAGATATGAGAACAAAAATACATAAGGGTAAATTTGGAAGAACTTTCTTTAAGTTTGTTTAGATGAATTCATTGATGTTAGCGCAAAGTGAAAAAAATCAATTAATCCGAACGACAGTATACATACTGCTAGGTACTGTAAAACTTTCAATACACATGCTAGCAGATTACAGCCTTTACTGGATTCTATGGATGATTAACTATCATGGAAGCTTTCAGACTGGATACGATGGTAATGGTTGTAAGATCATTTTAAAAATTTAAGTTTCTGTTTAGATGAACCACATTTGGAAGTCAAGTTTGAAGGAGAAGGTTTAGTTTCAGACATTTTTCGAAGTATCGCTGATGCTTTCAAACCTGAAAATCTCAGCTTAGAGACAGACGATGAATTGTGTCTTCCTAATCCCAAAGAACCGAATTATTCGCTATACAACAAATAGGTAGATTCATAATAGAGGCCTAACAATCAGAAGTGGGCGTATTCATAATATTGAAAATATGAATATAAAGCTAACACTATGACTTTAAGAATACGCCCAACTCTACTCCAAATCTTCACACTGAAGTCCTCACCCATTTTTAAACCTTCAATTTTGAACGTATTTTTATTTTTATAGTTTCTTTAATATGTTTATTGGATACTATCATTGATGGAAGCATACGGTTTACGGTTGAGAACTTCATTATGGGTCGATACTATCCGGAGGCAGCTAAAAAAAGAGCAGTTTGGCTCTACAACCACATTAACAGCAGAAGAAGTACATTTTTGAAACAAATCCGAAGACAATTGAGACAAAAATATGGGCTCAATTATATGAAAAATGTCTTTGATAAACAAGTTTAAATATAGGTATTGGTACCAAGAGTAAAATATCTTATTTTTTAGATGTCCGTTTTTAGCCAGATTATTGGGGCTGAAGACTCCAGAGTCTTGTTTAGTTTGTGGCGGTGAAAAATCTTTGATAAAATGCGAAAACCGAGAATGCGCTGGAATCTACTGCAGCGAGTGTTTTATCGATTTGAATAAAATTTGTACAATTTGTCAAAAACCTTTAAGCTACAGCGATTATTCTGATATCAGCGAAGAAATGTATATTCTAACTAATTAAAAATAATTTATTTTTTTCACCCTACAGAGATTCCAGCGAAGAAGAAGAAATATTTAAAAACTACGATTATGAAAAAGTTCGATTGAATTCAGACACAGATGGTTGACTAAATGGTTAAAGTATCTATAAAAATATTATTTTAGGTACAGAATTGGATTTTGAGTACCAAAAACTACCAAGAGAAGAAAACAAAAAGTTGGCCATTATTCCAGTGGGCACACTAAGCCAGATAAAGTTCACATTGATTGTTTTTCCTCGTAGTGTAAGCACTTATTTGCTCTTTAATTTCTTGAAATTCATAAAAATTTATTGCTACTAAAAATAAATGTAAAACCTCAATTAACCCTTTCAAGACCGCGTCTGACGGCACTTTTCCCCTTTCTTTGCCTCTCACTTCTCCACAACCGCTCCCAGAGCCCAGCAAAGCACAGAAAGCGACGAGTGATGCAATCATCACGTAGTTCATTTCTTCACCAACAGATTGCCAGTTTTTGCATGTCGCTAGCGCCGCTGGGCAAGTAAAGTCGCCTGCGGTCTCCAACAAAAAACGCAAATAGCAACTATCGTCGCCTGCGGTCTCGAAAGGGTTAAAGGGAGGAAAGAACAGAAAAACACAATAAAATATGAAAAACTTTGATGTTCACCTATATACATTCATAATTAGGAATATGAATACGCAACGATTGTTGACACAAATTTACAGGAATCTGAAAAATTATGAATAAGCCGAAAAGCCTCCTACAAAAAAAGATGTCCAGTTTTGTCCGATTTATTAAGATTTCATAGACTAAAAATGAGCGACGAAAGCCAAAGGGAAGAGATGAGCCAGAGAATTTTCAAGCGAATCTTCAGAAGCGAGCCGTTTGATCGAAGAATGCAAAAAACCACGTTTTTTAGAAAAAAGAAAATACGAAAAAAATCCCATTACAGCACAGATTCAGAAGAAAGTGACCAACCTTCCCATGTACAAAAGATCAAAAAATAAAAAAACCGCCGCTGGAATATTTTCGGCGAATGACTCCAAAACCAAGCAATACACAAGTCACATATAAATGTTTCAGGATGAATCAAGCACTGAATAAAGAAATGTTTTATTTCCATTTTTATTATTAGTGAATACAAGTCTTGGACTAGAAGTGAATATGATGGATATGATAAGGTAACAAACTATAATTAAGTCTTTAAATACTAAGGACCTCCATTAAATTGCGAGAAAAAACCACACAGAAGGGTCCTTTCGCATTGCCACGATTTCGACGAAAATTGAAATCAGGCAAAACGTCAAGTCCGATTTACAGGCCAATTCTATAAAAGGAGAAGGAGAAATAAGGCACAATCATATTATAAAACATGTAAACCGGACTTGATTTACTCTCACTATATAACACCTTAACATCTAAATTTTTAAATTTTGAGAAAATGAGCGGAAAAGATTTTGAGGTAATAGTCTACAAGATTAAGTACTAATTTTATACAGGATGAACCATATTCTCGTTCTGATTATACCCTGTATAAAAGGGTCGACTGGATTTAAAACTTGAAGGATTCAATTCAACATTTCGCCAAAAATCAACCATAAGCTGCCCACAAAATGTAACCACAAGAGTTTAAACTTCAATTTCGCCAGAATATTAGAAAAAAATCACTAACATTTAGAGAATTGACAGCAAAAGTTTAAAAAATCCAGTTTCCCCCCTATATTTGGGGAAAAAAACGATCAAATCGTTGCCTAGAGATATTTAGAAGATACACTATGATCCTAACAGAATTGCGTATACAAATATGAATACTATATTCATAAAGCTAAAACATATGAATCAAATTCAAGTTTTTCATATTATCGTAAGTTTTAGCTTTATAAATACGCCCAACTCTGGATCCTAATAATTAAAAAATTGAAAACCCCATTAGCGATAGAGCCATTAAAAACTGACAAAATTTGAGCTTTTTATTTAAAATTTAAAATGGGCCTAAAAAATTTTTTTCAAGAAAAAAAAATGCGAAATAATACTAATAAGGCACTACAGTGTTATTGCATTCAAAAAATTTTTTCGTATTCATGTCCTAGAATTTATTGACAATATCACTGGATGGAACACTAAGATCGCAGTCTATCACACGCGAAAGTAAAAAAAATGGAACAAAAAAGTTTTTAAACCAAAACTTTAAAAAAATTCAGTTTTTTTGGCAAGTTCGACTAGAACCCAGGTAAAAAGCTTGCTGAGTCGCATTTCGACCCGTTTGTACTGGAGGCTGTTGAGGCCGTCGATTTTTATTCTCTTCTTCCCATTATAAAGATTTTCGAACCTAAAAAACAAGAAATAGTATTGAAAAATACTGTCTCTATTTCTATAACCATGCTCAAAAAAGTAACAAAAAAAATTATGTGAAAAGCAACAATTAGTGACTTCTTCATGATTATTAAGAAAGAATTAACAAAAACTCTCTCCTAATCACCAAAAATTTTTAGCTTTTCCTAAATTTGAAGAAATTTAAAATTTCACTTCAAGACTGAGAGGTCCAAAAGTTAACAAGAAAAAGGAGGTGCAGACACACCAAAAATCGGTGATCGAATAGTGTTAGAAAATTATTTACAAGAAAATTTAAAAAAGCCAAACGAAAAAGACGACAAACAAAAACAAAAAAAAGAACACCTTCTTGCACCTCATGTTTGTGTACACTGAGGTCCAAACATTCCAAAAGAATTAAAACCTGTAAATTGAATATCATTTTGAATAGTACTAACTAAAAAAAACTATTTGGAATAATAAAATTACCTTTTTGGATTCGCTTTTTGTTTGGTATGAGAAGCATGGTGTGTACCGAGCGATTGAAACTGGGTAGCGAGTAATATGAAAGCCGGCGACTTTGATTCTAGCAGCCATATCATCTTCTCCTCCCCAGCCCCAAAACATGTTCGAGAAACCATTTACTTTCTCAAACTGATCTTTAGTCATTGCAGAAACGCCGCCGAAAATGTCCGAATATGGCAACCTGATGGGAATTATAAAATTGAAAAAGCTTTTTTTTATTTACCGATAGTTGAATACGTCGATGGCAACCGACATGTGCCTCGGTTGATCAGGGCATGTGTAAAGGTTACGATCGTCTTCTGGAAGAAGGTCGACATCGTGAAATACAAAACAGTCGAATTCTCTCAAACCAAGTGCTTCGACAAAACCGACAGCAGCATCGCACGGTTAAACTCCCCTACTCCTAATTAAACAAAAAAAGTTTATAAAAAAATATTTGAAGGAAGAGATCAAGGTACAAAAAATTTAAATCTTCAGCAGCCAGACTACACGGAAACAACAGCCAAAGTTTCTCCCCGCTATCAGTTTTCTTTCTTTTTTAACCCTTTCTACACTGCGTCTGACGCCAGATTCTCTGCGCTACTGGCGCAGCACTTTTCCCCTCTTTGCCCCTCACTTCTCCTCGACCCGCTCCCAGCGCCCAGCAAGGCACAGAAAGCGACGAGTGATGCGATCAACACGTAGTTCATTTCTTCCCCAACGATGACCAGTTTTTGCATGTCGCTAGCACCACGGGAAGCGAAGGTATTAATCTTAGAGAGGCTTCCCGCTGGGCAACTGAAGTCGCCTGCGGTCTCCAAGCGACATGCGCGCATGGCAACTATAGTCGCCTGCGGTCTCGAAAGGGTTAATAAATATTATAACATAAGGGTTAGGTATTTGGTAAAAAACAGACCAATAGTGTGGCAGGTGGTTATAGGTTAAACACCAATGTTATAGGTTAAAGGTTAAACACCAATAAGTTATAGGTTGAACACCATTTCAAACGCTTTCTTGTCCGTTAAGCTTACCTGATTGCTCAACAATAAATATCCCATAATCTATCATTTGGCGCTGAAGGAACGGGTGCATATTGGCCAGAAAAATTGAAAGTTGCTCCACTCTGTCTCTGTTAACAAAAAAAATTAGACAAATTATTTTAAAAAATAGTCATGAATAAACCTGTAGGGGACAATAATGGCGACTCGATCTCTGGCTTTACAGTCATTTGGCCTCCACTGTCCTCCTGGCAAAATTGTCACCGATTCGATTTTCAACGTCAATGAGCGCACCTCCTTCTTTGTATGCTCCCAGGACTCCAGCTGTATATAACAGATAATGATTTTTTATGGTTTAAAAATGTGCTACTTACTGAGATTGGGTGGAATTAAAGGACAGAGAGGTGTCGGCTGAGCGGAGTTCACAGGAGTTATCTGTAAAATTGGGTCATTAGAAGACCGAAACTAATATATCCTGTTGTGCTTTTATTTTTACCTGTGAGTAGATCCAGGCGGTGAGATTTTTGACGTCTTTTTTGTATTCGGAAGCAGCATTTGAGGAAGTGGATGGCGGGAAGAGAGGAGCGTGGTGCGAAGTTTGCTGTCGGCGATGTCAAGTTGGCGTAGTTGGCGCCGTAGCTAAACATGGTCGCTTGCGGATAGAAATATCCGCTTCCGCCCATACTCGTATACACATATTGGAGGAAGACGAACGCGATCAACAAAGCGACCAGGAGCTTATAACACATTCTGCACTCCGTCTCTTCGCACGATCAAACGCTCTGGTGACCCACGAATGGGTACCAGGGCGTTCTAGCTACGACGGATCATAAGGAACAACTGAAAGAAAAAAGAAATATTCAATCATTATTTCCTCCATTTTATAAATCAATAATTTTAACTTGATAAAGCATTCACTCTTCACTCAACAATGGACAGCTCATCAAAATTCAAAAATCATATGTTTAAAAAATTTTTTTTAAATTTAAGATGGCTTCCAATCATCATTATCCAAGGAAAAACAATCGAGTGAGGTATTGTGGTTTTTAAAATAAGCCTGAAGGTTGTTAACCTAATGCTAAACTATCTTTTCAACTTTCTTAAGAGAAATTATTGTATTAACCTCCATATCTGATTTTTGAGATGACCAAGTTTTTTCCAAAAATTTTGGCTAGGCAAAGGCTTAATTTTTTTTCTCTTTGCTAATTGAAATTTTAAAAAGTACATAGTATTGTTTTTTTTACTTTATTGAGTTCCGCCCGACCAAGCAAATTAAGTTATTGAGATACCCTCAATGGATGATTTTCGGAAATAGATCTGTCAGACACCGTAGGGTCATCAATAGTTCGAATGGGTTTGAGATCATCGCCCTTTTTTTAGGAAATGGAAGATTTTTCTCTTTAATTTCCTGCCTAAACTATCATTTTTTAGACTGGCCATTCCGGGAATTCGGACGATTTTAGTGAAGGTACATCAATCCTACATAATTATACACGCCTTGTATTAATAACAACTGGTAATCCAGTGCCCCATATCATTAATAGTACAAAAGGTGTATTTCCTGCCCATACAAAATTCACCCAGAGGTATAATTCATGTCCTTTTCCAGTCTAGGAAGTAGAAATCGTTCAATTATTTAAAAATGTCTCGACCTGTATGAAAAGAATCGTCGGGCATCTTCGGTTAAGGGAAGCTAGAAGAAAAAGGAAGTTTCTAGCAGGTCTTCACGAACGTTTCTCAAGTTTTTTGTCAAAAACACCACTTTTTCGGGTTTTTCCTGCCGTTCTTTCCAACGTTAAACACTGTTTTTGATGTTTTTCACTGTTTATTACCCAAGAACCACCATTTTTGATGGGCTTTCGGGCGTTTTCCTGCTCGTCTTTCCAACGTTGAACAATATTTTTGACGTATTCCACCGTTTATTACCCGAGAAAACATTTTTAAAGGGCTTTCGGGCGTTTTTCTGCTGGTCTTTCCAACGTTAAACACTCATTTAGACGTTTTCCACAGGTTATTACTCTAGAAACACCATTTTTTAATGGATTTTTGGGCTTTTCCTGCTGGTCTTTCCGCCGATAAACTCTTTTTGACGTTTTCCACCGTATATTACTCGAGAAGAACCATTTTTAAAGGGCTTTCGGGCTATTTCCTGCAAGTCATTCTGATGTTAAACACTCTTTTTGATGTTATCCACCGTTTATTACCCGAGAAGCACCATTTTTAATGGGCTTTCGGGCTTTTTCCTGCCGTTCTTTTCAACGTTAAACACTCTTTTTGACGTTTTCCACAGTTTATTACCCGAGAAACACCATTTTTAAAGGACTTTCGGGCTTTTTCCTGCTGGTCTTTCCGACGATGAACACTTTTTTTGGCGTTTTCAAGTTTTTACCCGAGAAACACAATTTTT